>WAAE01013216.1:0-307747 GCA_013400495.1 Nicator chloris
AAGAATGCCCTGAACTCCGACATGTTAGTTGAATCTGCAGGGTAAGTCCCTTAGCTGCTGCTGTTTGGGTGAGGATGTGTTTGCCTTTGCTAGTTCAAAGGAATGGTCTCTATCTGCTGTGTTTCCTTATGCTCTCTTAAGTTGCAAGGAGTAGATAGCTGGAGGTCATTCTGGCTGAGCATGGGGGCTGATGTACTTCTGAAATTCAGATGTTTCTGGGGTTTAATTCCCAGATTTACTGAATTAATCAGGGAGAAAACTTTTAATGACTTCAGTAACCTCTTGGAACCAGCCTATAATAAGGTTGTAGCAGGAAGGATGTGAACATCTGCTACACTGGGTAGACCAGCAGAGCAGAAAGGACTGTTCTCCGATGTTTAGCAAGGGGAAGGCAGAGCTGGGTTGCTGTCTCTGTGCTCTCTTGAAATGGTCTTTGGATCTTATGTTCCTATTGTGTTTCTGCTCATAGATATCCTGGTGTTATCTTGAGTAGATGATAGCAGAGGGCTGTGGCAATAAGGAGGAATGGCATAGAGGGAGCTGATAACTGGTTGGATCCAACTGGGCAGCATCTGGCACAATGAGTGGAGAGGAAGTTGAGGGTGAAAACAAGCTCATTCTCTTTTTTTTCCCCTACTATAAAAAAGAAGCTTTATTTCATTGCCAAGGTTAAAATAGCTCTGCCTGCTACAAAACACCTTTTGTTTCTGAATTCTTCTGGGGCCTGTGTTCCTTCTTTCCCCTCCCTCCCACCCTTAAGGAGCTGGCTTCTGAGTGTTGCACTATTTTGTTTGTTTAGGCTTTTTTTCCTTTCGTGGTGCCCATTTAGAGGAGACACCCTTTTGAATGCTACCTTGAGATGGGCAGCAGTACAAGCCCAAGACTGCCTGAAGCTATGTTTTTAAGTCCAGAGCTTGTATCCTCAACTTGCTTCTCTGCCTGTGACTTTGAGAAACCTATTATAAGGTCTCCCCTTTGATCAGTCTCCTCTCTCCTGAAGTCTGTTTCAGTGTACCAGGTGGGAACCCACTGAGCTTCAGTTCTTTACAGCAAACAGGTTTTGCTAGGTTGTCAGCAGGTTTTGTTTGCCCTACCTGAGTTTCTCTAAGCAGCTCAAATGAAAGTGCCTTTGGCTCTGGTCTTTGTCCAGCAGCCTTTCTTGCAAGGCGATGCATTGTCACAGGATGTCCTCTAGGATCCACCCAGCACTCCAGACATCCACGGCACAACACTGTTGCTCTCTGGGTTTGTTCACATGGAAGTATTGGGTTTTTTTCTACTGTGAATAGCAACATGGCTGTGATAGCTGAAGGAGCTTGCCTTGTTTCTGTTCTTAGGTTCTTAGCTGTCTGTTTTGTATGCTCTGAGCTCCCTGCTCCCCAGCTCCTCTGCACCCCCTGAGCTATGTTCATCCTTTCTCCCTACTGCTGAATCACTGTCGTGGCCTTCTTGCTCCCAAGCCCTTCTGGCTCACCCCTGTCACTTGCTTTACACCACCTTATCAGCTTTCTAGTTGCTTAAACACAGGCGTGGTTTTTTTTTCTCCTTCCCTCCCTTCCTGAGCTGCAGGACCTCACTGCAGGCTATGGAACAAGGGTTTTCCTGTAAGTGTCAATTTGGGCTCTTAGCAACTGCCTGATGCCGTTTGGCATTGGAAAATAGGCAATTTCTGTGCCTGGTAGCATTCCCCCTCTGTTCTGCAGCGCAGCAGCTCGGGCTGGAACACACCACAATGACTTCCAAGTCAACAGCCATTGATAGAAATCTGTTGCCTACTTTTTTTTGTCCTCCCATCTGTGGTAATCTTGTGTCAGGGTCTATCTCTGCAGGACTTCCCATGCTTGTTGTGTTCCTCTGCCCTTTGCTTTTGGGGTAAAAGGGCTAAACCATGCATCCAGACCTGCCTTCCTCTGTGGCCTCCCTTCTGCTTGTGGGAATTGCTCTCCCCAGTCATACTTTCCCATCCTTCATCCATGTGCAGTGGGGCTGGGGTGTGAATGCAGCCTCACTGGAAGCCTAGCAGATGCAAAACCTAAGCCTTAGGTGAGACTTGTTGGTTTGCCCTGGGTGGTTGTCCTTGGTGCAGAACAAAAGCTGTTTTAAAGCACAAGTGCTTCTTAAACCACCTTCACTTAATCTCCCAGTTGTAATCGACACCGGCTGCTCTGCTTCATGCCAGTGCCCTGGCCCTTGTGCATACAGGCCTTTGTGCAGAGGCACCCATCTGGCTGTGCTGCAGTGAGGTGCCATTTATCACTCCCTGATAAGGTTGCCTTTATCTGCATTACGTGTTTTGTGCTGCACTCTTTAAATTTTTATGTTTCTGCTGCTATGTGGATGTTTCTCTGTAGCCCTCTCTTGCAGGAAGGTTAAATTATCCTGCAGAGGCTTACCTAGGATTCTCTTGTGATTACTGCACATTTCCTACCTCTTCTTACCTTTTTCTTTGAAAACTGGGGGTTTGAGGAAATCCCCACTTTAGATAATTGGGTTATTCTTCCTACTTGGTTTTTGCCCTTTGAATAGGGAACGGGTTACAGAATAGAGGTAAGACTGGTAAAGTGAAAACTTAAGTGAAGGTTTGCTGCATGAACTGCTCTTATAGCATCACTGCAAAAAAGGAAGACTTTTTTTTTTTTTTTAAATCTCCTTTAAAAAAGGCAAAAGGGGCTCTTGGTTTTGTTTCTGTTTGCAGTTTGGCTTGAGGAACTGTTGGTCAGTTCCATGTTGTCTGCACACAAAAAAGGATACTGTACACAGCTCTTCATATTCAATTTGGACTAAACATAGCAATCCTATATTAGCTGTATAGGAACACCCCAGCATATGACCAAGTCCCTCGTGAAAAAGAAATAACCGATCTCCCAACTTCCATGCTCACAAGCCTGCTGGCAGTGGAGTTGCAAATGGTAATGCTGGAAAGCCCAGTTTTATCTGTGGGTGGGAAGAGTTGGGGATTTTCCTTTAGAAGCCCTTTTTTCAGGACATCAGGGACAAGCAGGTGGGCAACTGTCATGATGTTTGCCCTGAAAATGAGACTACATGTGATTAGCAGAACCCCTCAGAAACCAGCACCTTGTTAAATACAGAACTGGATACCCACATGCTAAAGCAGGGTCTTGTTGGTTATCGTGGAAACATTAACCATCAGCTATTGTGGAGGAAACATGGTAAAATACATAACAGAAATTGACCACTGAAACAAAACTATTCTTCTGTGCATTATTATTTAGTAGACTGGCCTAGGAGGATGTCAGATGATGCCCATTTTGTTAGGCAGAGGAACTGCTTGGTGCAAGCAGGATATATTACTATGTCTCTTGTCTGCTTTGGATGAAAGGATGAGTTTCCATTTTGTTCTCAGCAAATGGGTGTGGGATACACTTTCAGTAGAGGAGATGGAGATTATCCTCTTCACGTTTGGTTTCGAAGACTCCCTAGAAATGTGGAGCGACCCAGATTGCTTCATCTCATCTGCAACTGCTGCTGTTCCTAGGATCTCTCTCTGTCTTACACAAATGCATCAAAAAAATTCAGATTCCATTATCCTACTCTAAACTGGTCTTTTTTCTATAGGCAGCTTGTCCTCTTCACTGTGTGCCTTCTCTCCCTTCACTCTGTTACTGCATCCAGTGATTGTTGTTGACTCTTTTCAAAACAAACATGTTTTCCTGTGGATGTGGTGGTTATGCATTTGACATTTAAATGTATGGAGAGTAACCCTTAAACCTGCAACATGGGGCTGCTGGCTGGGATGGGTTTTATTTCATTTCCTTTTTTCCTTACACTTGGCTCCACTGGGCAGTAAACTCGGTCACAGGTGCCCTCTGGGCTGGTGCACCTCCAGAGGCGTGGAGCAGCCTGGCTTCAGTTGAGAGGGCTCTAGGATGCTGTTCTGTTAAAGCTCTTGGTGTGCTCCTCGGCCCCTTTGGGTCGAAAGCGGCTCACCTCGAACACGGTGCTGATCTTTGTCATGGGTTTGGCAGCCAGTTCCTTCAGTTTCCGGGCGTCAAAACGTGGCTTGTGTAGAAGGATGGGTAAGCGGCGGGGAAGAAAGAAGCTTTCTTCCTTCTGCGGCTTCTTCTCTTCCGCTTGCTGCTTCCTCTCCTTGGTGAGTGTCACCTGGTATAAAATGGCATCCCACATTCTCATGGCTTTCGATTTAACCAGCATGCAGTCTTGCTTAATGACCGCTTGAGCAGCGTCCTCTTTATTCCCTTCCTCCTGCCCCAGCTTTTCTGGCTTGGACTCTGGGAGGTTGGTTGCCTCTGGCTGCACCATCAAGTGCTTCCTGAGGCGATGCCAGCCACTGGCACCAGTTCCAGGAGGTCTCGGTGCTTCTGCTGACGATGGTGCTGGCTCAGCCTTGGGGGGACAGCTGGTGCTGGGTAAGCTGGCAGTCATCTGGGGTTCAGTGATGTGCTCTGCCTTGGTGTCTGTGGAGGTGGACCCGGTACCGTCAGCTTGTGCTGGAGTTGCTGTCGCTGGGTGTGCTTGCCTCCAGGGAGTGCTGGATGTTGATGGTTTTAGGATGTTCCTGTCTTGCTTGGGTAATTCAGGCGCTGTCTTGGATCCCGATACTTCGGTGTCACTTTCATGACACGTAGGCTTATTGGTGTGGGCTTCAGAAGTGCTGGGCTTCTCAGTAGGAACAGGCTTGGGAGCTTGATCAGGAGGCTCTGTCTCTGCAGCAGGAAGGAGGGGAGGTTTTGGCAAGGGGAGAGTGGCCTCGCTGTCTTTAAGTGAGGTGAGTGTCTGCTCTGGAGATGGTTCAGAGCTGCTTGTTTGAGGTGCTGGGGAAGTAGGCCTTTTGTCTTCATGGCTGACAGTTCCTTGGGTTGGGTTTGGTGTGGGAGTCTTAGCCCTGGGTGGCTTGACGCTGTGGAAATAAGTGTTCACCCTGGTGACATAGGTAACCTCTGGTGCCCTTTCTTTACTGGGTGCACTGGAAGGAGGAGGCTGGGGGCAAACAGATACTGAAGGGTCAGATGGAGAGGGAAGGTGGGAGCCCATGCCTTCAGGCTGCTTTGGAGTCTCAGGAGCTGCTGGCTTCTGTAGCAGGGGCATGGCCGAGGAGGCTGTGAGCTTGACATGTTCAGCAATGCGCCGCTGCTCGGTGACCTTCAGCGTGAAAGGCTTCCCCTTTCGGAAAGGGGACTGGGCGCGGTGGTTGACGGGCCTGATGGAGAGGGGGGTTGGCAGGGGGGCAGAGGGGGGTGCCGTGGTTTCAGGGGTCTCCGCTGGGGCAGCGCTCTCAGCACGCTCTTGGTCGGGGCTGGCTTCGTTCACAGGCGAAAGGCTGGAGCGGAAGGACTTGCCCTGCTCTGAGGTGAGGATGGTGTTCTTCCTGGCTGCCTTCTTCAGCAGCCGCTGCAGCCGCAGGTTGTCCTTCCCAGGCTTTGGTAGGGTGGGAGGGGGAGAAAGGGGGTGGTGATTGGGAACAGGCTGGGTGGAGGATGATACTGTTATCAGCATTGTCATTTCCTGCAAGAAAAGACCAAGTTTAGAGTTGGCGTGGGCTTAGCCCTGGGCTAGATTCTGAAATATTTATATACAAGTCCTCCTCTTCCTCTCTCTAAAAGCTATGAGTGTGGAGTCAGTCTTGTGGGAGAAAAGCATCAGTCTTCCTTTTGTTATTCTGCTGAGGTAACCTTAGCCAGTCTTGAGGGTGAGTGTGGCAGGGCAAGAGATGTCCTGGGGAGAAGCTGTATTGCCAAACCTGGAGCCCTTCTGCTCCTGGCCTTAGCACAGTAAGAGCTCCTGGGGACCCCAGATGTTTGTGTCTTGGCAAGTCATAATGGGATTTGGAAGAAAATGTCAAGGGAAACAAAGTGGGTTTGAAATTTTGAGGCTTTGAAACATCTCCAGAGGCAAAAAGCAGGAATGTTTCATGGCTTTCCAAATTTCAGTTATTAATACTCTGATACAATGTCGCATACAACAGAGCAGCCATAAACTACGTGTGTCATTTGAATCAAAGTCAACGCTGGCCTTGATTCATTTCAGCTGGCATGAAGACACTCCTGTGAAATACAGGGCTCCTCAGAAGCTCTGTTTATCAGTGGGGAAGTGCTTTGTCACAGCACTGACTCTGGCTGGTCTTTTCTTGCTGCATGAAGCACAGGGACAACATTTTCCTCCAAGATAAAACCAAGATTTCGCTTTTCCTTGGGAAGCTTTGCCCCGTCTTGCCTTTGTCACTCATTCTCGAGTGAAGCAGAAATGGCTTGTGCTCTGGGTCAGGTCTGATCTCCAGTGGCAGTTGCAGACCTTTGGTGCCTGGCTGCTTTTCCTGCTCCTACTCACCCCTGCCTGCTTTCTGGGGAGTGCTGGTCAGTGGAGCTCAGTGACCACTGGTCAGGTGAGCACAGTGGAGCTAAGGGTCTGTGATGGGGATACAAAGATAAAACTAGTCTCAGTTCTCTCCTTTCTCTTCCTGAGCAAGCTGCAGAGCACCAAGCAGCCTCTGACCTGCAATGACTCTTTGGCAGCCCCAGGAAGGAAATCTGACTCTATCCTGGCTCTTGCTCAGTGCAGAGTTGCTGAGTTTTGCTATGAAATGAGGCATAAATCACTGAGCCCCTTAATCCCTGGTGCTGGATGCAACTGAGCGTTGTGCAACAAGGAAGAGGAGGACAGGGTGATGTCAGGCTTGCCCAGGGGGGCTATTTATTTCATGTGCTGTGTTCTGTTCCTGGTGGCTCCCAGCCTGCTCTGGTTAGTGTGGGTGTGTAACATGGTACCTACTGTGCAGGAAAATTATCCCAAATAGAACTCTGGAAAGTGCAGAACAGCTATTTGTGCTTGAGTGCTCAGTGGTGGCTTTGGGCTTGCGGTGCTGCTGTCAGCACTGGGCTGGGAAGGTGATCCATACCCAGCAAGCAGGTGGTGTGTCTGCCAAACTTGGTTGAGGACGAAGGGGAGAAGGATGACTCTTTTTTTTTTTTTTAAGGGTATCAGCAAATAAAAGCACCGAAGAGGTGGCATGTTGAGCTCAAAAGCTTCAAGGTCGAGCCCTCACCATGGTGGATGAGCTGCCCCCAAGAGCAGAGGCTGTGGTGGGCAGGGTATATGCAGTGTCTAGCAAATAGTGCAGTTGGTACTGGAAAGACATGGATGTGTTGGAGCAAGTCCTGAGGGGGACCACAAAAATGATCAGAGAGATGGAACACTTCTATGGGGACAGGCTCGAGAGAGTCAGGATTGTTCATCCTGGAGAAGAGAGGGCTCTAGGGAGACTTTATTGTGGCCTTTTAATATGTAAAGGTGGCTCGTAAGAGAGATGGGGACAGACATTTTAGTAGGGCATGTTGCAATAGGACAAAGGGTAAAGCTTTTAAATGAAGAGGGTAGATTCAGGCTAGATATCAGGAAGAAGTTTGGAGTTACTTTTTATGATGAGGGTGGTGAAACACTGGAACAGGGTTTCCAGGGAGGTGGTGCATGCCCTATCCGTGGAAACATTCCAGATCAGGTTGGATGGAGGTCTGGGCAGCCCGATTTAGTTGCAGATGTCCCTGTTCATTGCATGGGTGTTGGATTAGATGACCTTTAAAGGTCCCTTCCAACAAAAGGTCCCATTCAAGCTATTCTATCATTCTGTGGTTTACTTTAGCTGTAGGCATGAGAGACCTGCTGCTTTCTGTGAGGGGGCTTGGAGGGGATTTGTGTCAGCTGGGAGTGACAACTGTTGGACGTTCCCAGTGTCTTATCAGCTTCATTCCTTAGGCACAGGGCTGTCATTAGGATTTGCTTTGTTCCAGGAGCTACTCTTAGAGGAAGGTCTGTATTGTTCCAAAAAAAGGCTGAGAGCCCATTCCTTTGTCATATACCTGCTTTCCCCCCCAGCCTCATGTGTATTTTAGATTCTTCTGGGTCAGAAAGCCAAAATGTCTCAGTTGGAGAGTCCTTTGTGTGACACTACTCTGGCTCTGTTTGTGTAGGAATTGGTAATTGCTTGTGGGGCTTTTTGTGCCTTTTTAAAAACCTGCTGAAGGGTGAGCAAATACATGCACCTCATGGTAGGATTTATTGTGGAATGACTTAATCTGCTCCTGTTTAATGTGGTCCCATGGACAGCCTGTACTACAAGATGAGCTATGGTCCAGCAGCACTGGTAAAGCAGATTTAGAAGGTTGACCTGCTTCAGGCTTGTGTAGGGAATACTAAAGAGGCAGGGCAGTGAACTTCCCAGCTACTGATCAGCTCTTGGAGTGTTTTCCTTGTCCTATGGACTGCTGCACTCCAGAAAAATGAAACTCCCCACATAAGTCAGAGAAGGATCTTGCCTGGGATTTGCTGCAAACTGCCAGATGCTACTGAGGAGGGCATGGGGGCTCTCGGAGTGGAAAGTTTAGTATGCACACACCAGGAAAATCCCTCTGCTCCCAAAGTCAAAGGCTGCTTCAGGCTGTTAGAACCTCAAGATTTGTTGTCTCTTACAATAGTCTGTGCTCTTAAAATCACTCTTGCTGCTTTCTCAGCATCCCATCTGACTTGAAACCTTGCAGTCCTTATGGGTGGTACCTTCTATGGCACGTGACTGTATTGGAATCTGTGTGCTTGACTAATGGAGCAGAGAGATGCTGAGAGACAGCAAAAGGAAATCAGCTGTTAATTTATTTGTCTTCCCTCTCATGCCTGGCTTTATTTTGAGTCTCCTTCAGAGCTTTGTGTGCTCAGGAGAAATTATCAACAAGGAAGATTTGTCTTCCCCCCTGCCACCTAATGAAGCAAAAGTAAAGGGACAGACAGACTTGCTTTATTGCCAGTGGAAAGGCTGGAGCTGAAAACCTGGGGACAATAGGGGAAGCAGTGCCTTAGAAACTTGTATGGGTTTGTGATAAGCTAGAGGGAAGTAAACCTAGAAGTCAGGAGGCTTTTAAAGATTTAAGTTTCCCTGCTGCTGGTTGAGTTTGCATGGGTGGATGGATGCTCACCCACTCTTGGATCCCAACTGTTTTGACTTGGCTCCATTTGCGATCAGCCCCAAATCAGGAATAGTGAGGAGAGTGTCAGCATGCAGGAGTCATTTATCAAGTGATGGAAAAGTCATTTGTGTGCTGGAGTCCCTTGGCTGCACCAGCTGTCGTGTGTGGAGCAGATGGAGAGCTGCAGGAACCCAGCACTGCTGCAGATGGTCCCAAACAAGAGCTGTGGTTGTCAGGGGCTGTGGGGACACTCTGCTTTAGTGGCTTTCTTGGGCTTGGGAGGAAGCCTGCAAATCTCCTTCTTGGAGTGGGAGACAGCGTGGCAGGAGTGCAGCCATGACGTCTGTTTTTCGTGCAGCCCTCAGCATCTCCTCTGCCACGAGCATGGACATTCCCAGCATGGTTCACTTATGCTGGAGCCTTACGGGTGGGCTGGTTCACAGGGCTTTGTGAAAATGTGTGGGAGGAACCCCCCTGTAATTGGTAGTGAAGATACAGTTTCTGTATAGCCCAGGGTATTGCTCGTGAGAGGCCAAATGGTATCCTTAACATTGTGTTTTCTTGTCTTGCAGCTGAGCTTGGTCCTGACTCAATGCAACCCTCCATGCCACTATTTCCTCTGCTCCACAGAAGATAATTGAAGGATGTTTCTCTTCTCCTGACTGCTGTCAGTCTGCTTTGGGTACACCCTGACTCCTCTTGGGGTTTGAGCAATACCCTACGCTGCCTCCAGACAGATGAAAGGAACTAGATCAGCTGACAAAACTCATCCCTGTTTTAACTTTCTATGTGACTCTTTGGCTTTTTTTTTTTTTTTTTTTTTTTAAATTTTTCTTTGCTATGGAGATGAGAGGCTCTGTTCCCTCTCCTTAAGTGTTGGAAGAGAGGGATCTTGCTGCCCTGCTGAGCAGGCAAGGCTTTTGTTATGTGATTAAGAATTTCTCCTTTTGTGGCCCTTGGTGGCTGGGTGGTGGCAGAGAAGGGAACTCAACAGAAATCTGGTGAAGAATTGAAAGGAGGGCAGTGAGCAGGTCCTGAGTGTAAAAAGACCGCAAGGAGAGTGTGACGAGAGTGCAAGGACCACTTGTCACTCTCTTGGTGCCATCTGTGGGTAAAGTATTCCCCTGTTTATGATGCAGCCTCTGTCCCTCTACATCATGAGGGACTTTCATCCACTGGTCTCCGCACACATCAAATTGCATTCAACTTAGTCCTGTTTTTTTTCTTTACTTCCTAGTTCATTCTTTAATCACAGTTAAGTACCCAAAATGTATGCCAAAATGTTCCTGCCACTCTTCTGTCTCAGCAGGGCAATAGCAGCTTCGTTTCAAATAGCTGCTGCCTTCCTCTGCCTGTCTAAGGTGGATTGGAGATCTCCTTTCCCAGGTGAGGAGCACTGACCACTGGTGTTACCTCCCTTCTCTGGGAAAGTGATTTGCCTGTTCTCTAACCTGTGGGCTCCAGTGCCAGTGACTGAAACACTTCTAAAAGTTACATGTGGTGGCCCCTTGATAACTTGTGAGCTATGTTGCTGAAGCTGAGCAGGGTATCTGGGAAATGGCTGCTGCTGGAAGCTATCTTGGTGAAAAGGCATCCTAGGGAATGGTTTGTGGGGACCAAGGCTTGCTGTGAACTTTAAACTGAGTCCCTCAAGAGTGGCATTTCTGGCCTTGGGCCTGAAGTCTGCAAATCAGCTTCTAGGGTTGTTTCTGAATGCTCCCATGTCTTCATACTTCATGGTGTTAACATGTTCCCCATCCCTTCTTTAGTCTCATTCCTACCTTCTTCCCATGTCAACATAATTTTGCAACTTGTTTCTACCCTGCTGGAGGAAGGGCAGCTTGTTTCTCCTCCTGCATCAGTGTGCTTTCTGCTTAAAACTTTCTGCCCCCTGGATTTTCTTTATTATTTTTTGTAAGCATTTAATAAAATTTGAAGATGGTCTTGTAATGATGGCAACTCTGAGAGCTTTGTTCATGTAGGAGTCCGCAGCAAAGCTGTTTTCCAAGACCTTGAAACTCGCTGCTTGAATGTGAAGTGGAGGAGAAGCAGCATCAGCCTGAGTGATGCAAAGAAAAGGAACTTGACATATGCAGGAAAGGGGCTTTCTGTGTGCCTGCCCCACTTAGATCCATGTTATTTTGCTGTATGTTTCATTGGGAGCAATTGTCTCTACAAAGGGAGGGAGTAGTGCTTGGGTGGGCAGTGGAGCAGCCTGCAGAGACTTCCTGGGGACTGTGATCAGCTAGGAGAAGCACAGAGCTTAGCTCCCCAGCTAATAGACCTGAGCAACATCACAGACTTCAACCAAAGTCACCGATGATGTCAGCTATAAAAAAAAGGGGAAAAAAGATTCCTCTGTATCCGGCCAATCCAGTTTCAATAAGGTCAGTACAGCTGTCTGTACTGGAACTCGGCACACTAATGAGCTGATGGCTCTATCTGGACCCATCTACCTTTTTATGGAAAAGCCTTTTTATGGGAGTGACCTTCCAAGTAATAACACTTTTATGGTGTAGAGACAATGAAGTGTTTCTGCTACCCTAACGCTTCAGGAAAGTGTAGGTAAGGAAGGAGATAATTCCAATATAACGTCTTGCTCTTATCTTTGTGCTGATTGGTACCCTTGTTCTCTCCATCCTCTGCTTCAGTTCTGGGAGGTAGGAATTCAAGGAGTCCTGTGTTATTCAAAGCACTGAGCAGCATGGCCCCGTTTTCCTCCCTTCAGCCCTTCCTCTGCTGTGCTGGGATCTTCAGTTGAGGCTGGAGCAGTAGCAGTGTGGTGCATAAAGATGTTCAGGCTTGAGGTGAAAGTAACACTACTTTGCATGTGTGCAAACTGCTTGCACCAGTTTTTCAACACAGTTCTGTAGCTGGCTGGTGGGAGTGATGGCTGAAAACCTCTCCAGTTACTACTCCTGTGCCCTGCCAGTTTGGAGAGGGCAGAGAAGGCCCCAAAGGCTGTTTGTGTGAGATTCCTTCTCCAAGGAGGGTTAGTTTGCAGAGTGTATTTTCTCCACTTAAAGCCCACAGGGACCTAGATGTGGTTTCAATAAACAACTGCTGTAATTCAGGTCGTGGTGACAGCAGAGAAGTGAGCAGGGTATGGGAGACCAGAGCTCTCTAGTGGTGGTCAGGAACCAGGGAGAGAACTGGCTTGGAGCAAATTTGTGCAGCTCTCTTTGAGGTACTTATCTCTGCCAGGGGAAATGTTTCCACAGCTAAATTATCTTGACAATGTGCTGTTTCTCCTCTCACAGTAACATGGTGTGCTCATGGTGGTGGGACTGGCAGTGGGGTTACCAGAATGGTGAAACCTTCCCCTACCTCCCCAAAAAGAAAAAAAAGGGATGCTGCAGCCCAGATAGGCTGGATATGCATTTTGGGCAATGCTAGGAGGGGATGAGGGCATGGAGGCTCATCTCTTCCCTCAGCAGGAACCTGTGAGGGAAGGAGGGCAGGCTGGTGCCACTCTGCAGCAGTTACTGGTCTGGTGCTAGTGGCTGACTGCTTCCTAGCTTTCCTCTGTTCATTTTTCACAGCATCGTGGTTTTTGCAGCACTGGCATCTCAGAGGCTTTTGCTGAGACCTTAGCTCTGTCTTCTCCTGAGACTGCTGCATTTTGAGCATAACAAGGACATACTGTCACACTGAGTGAGTCTTGCAGGGTTAGTCTTGCCCTCAAAGGCTGGTGGAGAAGAGTGATGCTTTCCTGGTCCCTGTATCTGCTGGCTGCCTGCATGCCCTGTGCAGCCATGCTTCCTCAAATTTACCATCCCTTGGCAGTCTTTCTGTGGCAGGCTTCAGGGCTGCTTTTTTCCCAACAGGGTTTAACAGATGAATTCTATGTGAATGTATGCAAGATGGGACTGAGAAACATGGTCCATGACTATTGCAATGCCATAAAACAGCATTATTTAAACTTGGGGGCAACTTAAATAATGGAAAACTCAAATCTGTTTTGAGTGTTATGTCTTTATGTGGCACTTGTTCTGCCTCAAGTCTGGGGGCTGGACCTCACCTGGTTCTCTTTCCAGGTATAAAATAATTACAGGCTCATTTTTACATCCATCGTAATGTATATGTGTGCATGCTAATTAACAGATCTCTGCTCAGGCCTTGCTCACAGCTCTGCACTGGGCCTCTGGTGTGGGAATGGACACAAGAGCCCAGAGTTTCCAAATGACTTTGTTCCTTGAAGTGTGTCTGCAGCTTCTGCTCTTTGAAGGAAAGGTCAGCCTTGGGGACACCTGAGCCTGAATGTCAGAACCCTGCCTCCTGCCACCATCACCTTTGGGAAGGAAAATAAACAAGCTCAAAGAGCAGGGTGGCTATAAATACTGAGGTGGCAGATGATATGCTGCTGAACAAGGTTCTGAGGTTGGTCTGTTGGTAACCCCTTTGCAGCTCAAGACACTTTCCCTGACGCTGCATTATAGATATATATCTATATAGATATGTACACACATATATAGATAGATCTTTTATATCTGTATATAGGCATTGGTCCTGACTCCCATCCTGTTGCTCAATCATCATGCTCAGTGTCAACCTGTCTCATCTATTTAGGTGTAAATTGTGTGATAGTGAGACCCAGCCCAGATCTTCAATGGCCAAACCTGATCTGTTACCTTTGGAGAGATACCTAGCCTAGATCGAGGATGTCCAAGCAGGATCTCCTGAATCCCACAGGGATTGTGCCTTAGTTGTCTAAAACAGATGCAGCAAGGACATATCTCAGAGCAAACAAATGAGTGATGGAGGAACAGTTACCACAACAATCAGAAATCAATATTAACTGAAAAAAAACCCAAAAAGGAATGCATTACTTACTGATGTGTAATTTGTTTCCATCTGAAATCATTTGTACGTTGGGAGCATCATGTTACTCAGTCTGGTTTACAGAATTAACAGGTGCTTGTTCCTTTGAGATCATGTCAGGTGCTGGTTGCTTGTGACTTCTAGAGCCCTGTAGGTAAGTTCAAAACATCAGATAGAAAAGTGCTTATGGTAGCCACTTAGTAAAGAGGTTTCTCAAAAATAAATAAAGGGACTTGTTAAAAGCACGAAAAGTTCCACCACCTAAAATTAGCGTGAAGAGGGGCTATCGAGTAACACCGCTGCGTGCTCCCAACTTTGGCTCTGCAAAGTTGGGCATCTGAAGAACTGGAGAGGTGAAGGGCAGAGGATGGTGATGTTGCCAGGACAGCTATTCTAGCAGAGTAGCTCCAGGCGATGAAACCACTTGGAGGCTTTTCAAGTTGGCTGGTAAGATTTACTGTTTTGCAAAAGTTAGGGTTGCAAAATGCAAATTTGGAGCTGTGCTTTGATTGTTTCCTTCCCGAGAGAGGAAGAGAGCAAACTCTGGCTCTGTCTTTACTCGTTCTTGGCGAGGGACGTGCTTTGTGCAGAGGATGCAATTTTAGAAAATGCTGCACTTAGGAGCAGAGAGGGTTTGGAGTTGATTAGTTTGGTGAATTTTGGTTGAGGGGTTATTGTGCAGTTTGACTCAAAGATTTCAGCTAAGACTGCTCAAGTGAGCTGGTAAGGATGGCATCGATGGCTGCCTTTGTCCTGGGCCACCTGTGAGCTGCCCAGACACCCTGCAGGTACTTACTGCCTCTTGGCCTTGAGGCATTTGATCCCATTTTCCAGCTGACTTCCCAGGTTCTGCTTTTTCACAGCCTTTCAGGAGCCTTGAAGTGTGCATGGCATGGCAGCTGGGAGGTTAAACATGCTCCCAGGAAGACGGAGGCATGTGAGAGCAGTTTCTGGAGGTTTACAGAGCAGCTTTATGCCCAGGTTAAGCTTGGGCAGTTTTATATGGCTTTTGAGATGCTGGTGAACTATGGCACAAAGCCAGCTCTGAAGGCAAATTCCTTCTGCTTCTCCCTGCTAAGCTTTGCTGCTCATTGACTCCTCTCTAATCTGAGTTACTCTGTCATGGATCAAGGTAGCAAAGCTTTTCCTTTATCCATCAGGGGTCTGGCCCATCTGATGATACTGCTTCTTCTGGGAAGGGAGGTATGTGCTGGTGCTTTGTGGTGGGTGTCAGAGCTTAGCTCTCCATTTGCTTTCTTCCCCTCTGCCTCCCTGATGACTGGTGAGATCCTGCCTGGCTCTCCTTATTGCAATGCAAACCTCTGGAAGGATTTGGGGTAGGTGCTCAGTCCTTCATACAAATACCCTAATGCAATTAATTCCTCAACTTCAGTGTCTCAAAAATGCCCTTGTCTTTTAGGAGTGCTAGTGACTTTGTGTCCCCAACACTGAAGATGTTGCTGGGAAAATAAAACAAACCAAACCCAGGCAATAACAACCCAGCTGGAAACTTAAGAAACCCCACATTCTGAATAAGAGTATTTTAACAGATTTTTAGAAATGCCCAAGGACACATTATACCCTGCTCTGCCACTGTCACCACTGAAACCACACCAGCCTAATGCACGTATCTGCAGCATGCAGTGTATGAATGATGAAAAGGGCTGGCTTGTGTTTGCACATGCTGAAGCAGGGAGTGTCCAGGTCCCTTCCTATTTCTTACCAAAGATGTAGAGTTTCTGCTCTTTCAGGCTAAGAGGGGATAAGACAGGCAGATATTTCTACCAACCAAGTTTCGCAAAAGGGATGACACATTTGGGACCTCCATGGAAGTGTTGGTGGACTCTTTCCCATCAGATGCAAGGAGGAGAACAGCAGTACCAGGAAGCTAAATGGAGGTGTACATAGGTAATGTGGTCATCAATAAGAGAATGCTTGTTTGTTGCCTTTTATTCTCCTTTTTATGCCTCTGAGCTTGTGCGATTTCATGGAGCCACAACCAGGAGAAGGTGTTGGCATCTTGAGGTTCCCCATCGACCTTCCAAGACTCAGGTAGGTGAACCCACAGCTTGGCAACTGTTTGCTCTGCTTGTTATCTCAATGACTGCTGCAAGAGGCGCATCACTGTGTGCGGCAAACCCTGCACCAGGTCACTTCTGGGAAGAGGAGAGGCGACCAAGGACAGAGATCCTGAGCCCAAGTGCCAAGTGGATGGTATTAGAGGAATCAGAGAGAAAAATGATCTTTGCTCAGCCCCTTTGGGCTGTTTCAGATTCCCCAGGATCCCATCATCACCACTAAAATGAAAGTGGTCTGCTGATACTTAGAGGAGCTGGTTATAAAGTTTAAGGCTATTCTGATCTCTTCTTGACTGGCTGTATAAAACAGGTCACTGGATTTTGCCCAGGAACAGAAAATAATTATATATATATATATATATGTGTGTGTGTTTATATTCTGTCCTTTCTCTGAATGTACTTACTTAGCTACTATCTGATCTGCCTTTTTATTTACAGCTACTTCAATTAACTTGGAAAGAGTGTTCAATGAACATAGGGCATCTACTCTAACCTTGAGCTGCTGAAAAAACCCCTCGGCAGAATCCCTTTCTCTGGGATGGGATAAAGAGAAGAAAGGGCATAAGGGGAACTGTATAAAATTTACTTTGCCTTCTTAAATGGCTTTTGTGATTCCCATTTCCCCTCTGCCCTGAATCATGGTAAAAGGTTTCTAACTAAATGTCACAAACCAGAAAAACACATCCCCACACTTTCCCAGTCAGCTTAATACATTTTTCTGGATACCTTCAATTATTTCAAGGCTTAGAAGCAGGAAAACATGCCAAACACAAAGTATCTGTATCATGCAAAAGAGTAAAAAAAAGTTGTTTTGAAAGCATTCAAGCATGACTTTGGAGAGGAGGGGGTATAAAGAATCATTCAGACTGTGAACTCAAGCAAAACACATTTTCCACATAACTAAATTCACTTTGGGTAACTTAACCATTTTTGAATGACAGAAAGTGTCAGTGGAAGTTCCTCTGTAGCTCTACCATGAAGGTGTAAGTGCAGAGTCATGGGCAAGTGTGGGTGAGGGAGGACCTCAGGCCCTCTTGCCCAGCTCGAGGGCCGAAGCAAAGTCTGCTTTGGAAATAGATCTGTTTGTTCAGTGTTGGAGAGTAATGGGTAGATAGGGATAGGTATTGTTTTATTTCAGAAATTGCATCTCTTCTGGGCTGTGGAAGAGCACCAGTTTTATGGGAATGATGTAGCTGATTGTATTTACAAATTCTGTAGTCTTTAATGAACATATAGAATTTCAGACTTCCAGGGCTATAGGAGTTTTCAGATGAACTTTTCCAGTGCTATTGCAGCTCGCTGCCTGAGTATTAACCAGCCATGGAGGCAATGATCCATGAAAATGCTGCCTGGTGTGCGATGAGCACAGGGAAAGGATATTTAAAACAAAACCAAACCCAAACAAAACACACACGCAAGCCTTTGACCAAGATGCTCATCTTTATGCAGTTTGTAGAATTAGCTGGGCTGATGTGTGTGCATTGTGTGTAAAAGCGTCTCCCCTGAGTGCACTGGCTGCTGCAATAGGTCAACCAAAAGCCAGAAACGATGAGAGGAGCTGATTACAGCTTCCCTGCAAGTGGCCTGGCAACACAATAAATTCCTGTGACCCATCTCAAAGAGCCAGTCTGGGTGTTCCTACCTGCCAAGAAGAAATGGGACATTGGGCCAGGCTACCTGTGGAAACTTGTCTAGATCTCTGCCCCAGCCTTTAGTTCCTGTTCATGGAGGGACACTGGCTTGCTGAATCCTCTCCCAGGTGGAGATGCTGTCACAGTACAAGCATGCTAGGCTCTGGCCTGAGGTCAGCTGGCAGAGGGACTTTCTGTGGTTCATGTCTGTGACCTCACATGTGCTCTTCCAGCCTTGGTGCTGTCTCCTGACCTGGCAGCTGGTGGGAGAGAGGGGCCTCTCCCATGACAGATGCTTGCTGCACCCTCATCTAATGAAATTGGGTAGCTGTTGGTAGCTGTGCAGGCACAGCTGGGCTTGTCTCTCCCTCATCTGGTGTCTGTGATCCGTAGGGAGCGTGAGGTACTTGGTGGTTGCTCGCTCTCTAGGCTGGCGTGGCTGCGCTGTGGCAACTCAAAGGAGAGCCCCAGTCACCTTGCTGCTGGTGCAGGGAGAGCAGATGATGTCAAGACAGCAAAAATTATATATCCTAGAGCAGGAGCATCTAAAGTAACGAGAGACAAAGCTGATGAGGAAGATGTGGCAGGTTGTGAATGAAACTGCTGTGTGATGGAATCAAGAAGTGAAATAAGGACTTGACAGAGAACATGTGAAAAACAGGGTATGTGGCTAAGGTATGAAACAAATGTTGGAGAGGCCTGTAGTTATGTACTAAACTGGATAGAGAGACCCACAAAGGGAAGAAAGGACAAACATCAATTGAGCTGTGAGGAATGAGCCTTGGTTGTGACCCAGGTGACAGCAGAGCAAATGTAAGACGTGTGGATCAGACAAGCCCTCTTTACTGAGGGATGGGGAAGGTACCCTCAGTCCCTCCCATGGGAGGAGGGATCCAGATCATGCTGGGACTGGAAATAAGATGCATGACATGGACATGAGTGTTCTGACAGAGGCAGTCCATAGGATGCACAGATGTCCTTTGGGACAGTGCTAAGCAGAAAGGCCATGCTCCCAGGGTATGGTGATGGGGAAGACAGAAGATGGACATCACACATGATCTAAAGATGGATGTTGTCTGGAGCAGATTCTTGACGTGTCCAGGAACTGACCTGAACGCAGGAACTGAGTGGATACTGCAGGCAGCAATGTTTGCTTCTCACGTATTTGAAACTGGAGCTGCAGCAGAGAGGTCTGATTACCTGTCCTTCCCATTGCTTGGACCAACCTCACGTTTGTCAAGGTGCTTGGAGTGAAATCTGAGTGATGTGAGCACTGCCCTGGCAGTGTGCACAAGCAGCACCGCTCTTGTGGAGGCTGTGCAACCCTGCAAGATGCTCCTGCTGCTCCTGCCCAATGCCTGGCAGCAGATGGGCCCACGGGAGTGTTCAGGCCCACATCTGCTGGGAAGCGCCCTGCTGCAAGCCCAGGCTCCACTTACACACACACACACACACACACACACACACACACACACACACACACACACACACACAGACCCTTTCTTTTGAGCTGATGGACCTGGTCCTTGGTGTGACAGGCCTGAGTTGTGGCACCCCACTGGCAGCAGGGACAGGCTGTAGCTGGCGGGCGGGCACAGGGGGCTGCTGAAGGCCATGGCCAAACTGGGCTGACCACAGATATGAGAAGAGAAACAGCTGGGAGCTTCTCCTCCCGTGCACCCCCACTCTGCTGCTAGTTTGGGCAAAGATGGTATTTCTTGGAGGCATGCCCAGCTGCTGGAGAGCTCGAGGGAAAGGAGCCAGTGGAAGATAGCGAAACCGCTCGGTGGTTCCGAAAGCACAGCGTGAAAGCCGGTTTGCTGTGTTAGTGCTTTGGGCAGAGCTGGAGGGGGCAGTGGAGGTGATGATACCAGGTCCAGCCATGTGTTCCCATGCAGCTGCTGCTCTCCTCAGCAGCACAGGGTGCCCACCCATCTCCCCACCCCACCCGGCAGGCTCCCACATGGAGCCAGGGCGCTGAGGAGGGACACACTGCCCCCCTCCCACCTGACAAATAACAAAAGCATTGGCTGGAGGTGGGTTGCAGGAGGGAGGCGAGGGGATAAGTTGCTGGACAGCTGGAAAAGGCAAGCTAGACAGGAGATTTTAGCTCGTGCATGTTACCTGGTGACTGGGAGGCTGCAGCACTGTGCTCCCACTCCACGGCTCTAAAACCTTGTCTCTACATCCTCAGATGGGGACCCTTTCTTGCAAGCAGCAGGGAAAGAGTGGGCAGGAATCAATCTGTGAGCTGAGCCAAAAATAGCGCCTGCCCCACAACTCCTGAACGTCTTCTCTGCTCCTACAGGCGGGGAGGAAGGGGGTGCTGGAGCTGCCAGGCACACAGGAGGGCACACGCTGAGCTGCTGGGGAGCCCTGCCAAGGGGAGAGGGGCGGGAGGGAGGGGACGGGAAGCTGAAGCCTGGGATGTTTAGTGAAACGGAAACCGTGAACCAGAGGGTTGTGCGAGGCACTGCAATCCTCTGCTGGAATAGTCATGCAACTGTGGAGAGTGCTCTGGCATCAAAACCACTCCAGGCACCCAGGCTCCAGCCACCTGGGGTTGCCCTCCCTGAGAAGTCCCTACTTAAATAATGCCTTCATGTCATGCTAAGAAAGGCTTACGAGCTCTTTTGCTGCATTCCTGCTCTCTTGCTTTTTGTTCCTGGTCCCCTCAAGTGCGTGGCAGAGCCGCAGCAGTCTCAGTGAGAGGTGGGTGTGTGCCACACAGCACTCACACAGGTGCCCTTAAGGCAGCACATGTGCCAAGTGCCTCTGCCTTCTCACATGCCTGTGACTGAAGTGTTCCAGGAGCCTTGCATGTGGAATATCCACAGGCCTTCCCAAAGCTCTCACCCTGCAGCGCAGCCAAAACCCTTTGCACGTGGAGGGGCAGCTGGGAAGAGCCCCTGCCCAGAGAGGAGAGGGGAGGTTGCTGCTGTGTGTTGAGATTGCCAGATCCAGGGTGCCACAGCCAGGTTTTCAGCAGTGATCACGTACAACAGAGCCATGGGGGGCCCCCCAATTTGTTTCTGAGGTGCCTTTGCCTCAGATACCCCTCTTTGAGCCCTGCCTGCCTGTCTGGTTGTAAATATAGACACATAAGCCCTGGAGGTTTTTTTCTCCAAACATGTCCCTCCCATCTTAGCATCATCTGTGCAATTCCTCCAGCTGCTCCTATACATGGCATGACCTTTTTCCCCCCCTTCCCTTGCTTCCCCCTTCCATCTCATCCCCTCCCCGCCCATCCCTGCTCCCCTCCCTGCCCAGCACAGGGAGTCTGCGGCCAATCAGCTCTTCCAGACGATCAAATGTCACTATAAGTTGAGAGCTGCATCACCTTGGGACGCTCGCAGATCCCAGCCTGCCCGTCCCCTCCGACAGGGAGCTTGGTGCTTCTCTCCACTCCTCCCAGGTAAGTGGGATCCCTGGCAAGGGATGCTGCTGGGGGGGCAACACTTCAGAAGGGATGAGCCTTGGTTTGAATGGAGAAGCACCAGGGGAGGGCTGGGGCCTGCAGGATCTGGGATCTGACACAGGATCCTAAGGAAAAGGCACTTCTAGTTCTGAGCTTTTAGTTGGGCATCTCACAAGTCTTGTGTCACCCACAGAGGTTTGGGTGCTTTGAACTCTGAAGGATTAGCAGTGGGAGAATAGATCCTTCCAAAGCAAGATTTGGGGCTGGAAATTGTGATCTCTTGGGGCACTCAGAGGAAGTTCCCTCCAGCAGCAGGAGGAAAGTGCTGACCTTCCCTCCTCTGTTACCTGGAGAAAGGGATGGCTGAGGCAGGAGGTATGAAGGACAGACCATCAGGGAGCTTCTGGTGGATGACAAGGGCTATAGGTCAAGAGGGAGATCCTGGAAAAAAAAAAAAGTGGCCATGGAAAACTGTCTCCTCCCACAGTAAATAAGAAAATTGTGAGTTTTGCATGGTCAGGCTCAAGTGAAGCAAAGTGAAGGAGTTTGAAGTCATGGATATGGGGAGCATCCCATCATCACTCTGAATTTAACCCCCTCCTCCTGCCTCTCCCCAAACACAGAGAATTTCTCTCATTACTTTCTCATTTTCTGTGGGAGTGGCAAGTTTTCTGTGGCCATATTTGTATTTCTTGGATCAGCTTCTTGCTGTTGGGTGGTGGATATCCTACAAAGGCAGGAGGGACACCAGCAGAGGTGACTCTGGTGCCAGCAGTTCGGGTGGGAGCTGTGCTGCTGCTGTGGGGGAGCTCCAGTGAGGCTGTAGGTGATTGCCAGGGCAGGCAGCCACCCCTCAGGGGGGCAAGACTCAGGGAGGTGGTGGTGGAGTCCCCAGGAGATGTTCAAGAGGCACCTGGCCGAGTGGTTTAGGGGTTACAGTGCTAGAGCTGGGTGGATGGTTGGACTGGATGATCTTGTTGGTCTGTTCCCACCTTGATGATTGTAAGACCAGGGAAAGGCAGGGGATGTAAACTGAGCACAGTCATTGGCCTTTCGTCCTCTGTCTCAGCTTTGCTATCCCTAGAAAATCCCTTGCAGGGATCAGACAGCTCATACCACCCTGCAGACAAGGACGAAGGGTACATTTTGGGACAGGGAATTGGGATTTTGCTATGACCCTGCAGCAGTGCTGGAGTCCTGCTACTCTGTTTCAGCATTAAATAGAAGTATATGCATATGTTTATGTGTTTACTAGATCTATTTTATATATAATGCCCATCTCTTTGAATATGATACGTATGTGTATTAAAAAACTCATGTGGTGGGTTTGCAGGGGCTCTTGCTGAGAAAGAGTGTCCGTGGGGTGCTTGGTGGATCATAGCCCCAGCCCTTGCCTGAGAGCTGTCCCTGCCAGGTCCCATTGCCCATGCATGGCCACTTTTGTGCTGCCCCCTTTCCACACGGCTCTGCTACCTTGCCTACCTTGTATGGCCTGGCTTGGGAGGGGATGATTGATGGGTGGGTTATTTCCAGGGGTGGCCTGGAGGTGCCTGGCAGCCCATTCCCCCTCCCGGGTGCATTCTCAGCTGCTAAGAGGCTTCTTGGGATGTGCTGGCTCTGCTCTTTCAGCT
This sequence comes from Nicator chloris, assembly GCA_013400495.1. NCBI lineage: Eukaryota > Metazoa > Chordata > Aves > Passeriformes > Pycnonotidae > Nicator > Nicator chloris. The sequence continues at coordinate 22,510 of WAAE01013216.1, forward strand.
GAGGCCAGGAGCATTTGGGGCCAAAAGGGACATGATATTCCTGCCCACCTGGGGCTAAGGATCCGCGTATTTGTCCTTCCAGTGACCTGCTTGGTTTGAACAAAATGCAGAATAACCTTTGCTTTCAGCTTTAAAGGGTGGGAGCAGGCAGGAGGTTTTCTGTCTGGTGAAAGTTTCCCATGTGTTGATTTCCTTCTAAAGGGTGGGCAGTATTAACTAATTGATTTTATTACATCCTTAAACCTCAGTCAAGACCAGAATCCATTTTTCTGCCACTATACAAACAAAGCCCAATTATTGCCTGAAGGTGCTAACAGCCTTAATCCTGGGTTGCATTTGCTGTGTGTAAAGTAATTTCCACCAAAGGCTAATCCCGAGCCAGCTGGAGACATTCCATTGCCTTCGGGCAAACTTAATCCTAACTGTAAAAACTGCCGCTCTGGTAACAGATTGCTTTCTTTATTGCCTTTTGGATGTAAATATAGCCCAATTTCGCTGGCTGCTTTGATGACAGAGTTAGCTGTGTGGATAGTGCTGGGCATCAAAGAGCCTTTCTTGTCTTGGGTGGCTGTAGCTATGACAGTCTGCATTTTGCCCCTGGCTTTAAGGGACCAGATGGCTTTTGAATGCCATGAAGTGGACAGACACCTTGTTCTTGAAGCTAAACCTTTTTACCTTTCCAGCCAGAGCAAAGGCAGTCAGGTACTGCCTTAAATGCCTGACAGCTTCTCCTGACAGAGGGACCAAACCTGGTCGAATGTTTGGCCCTTGCAAGGCTGAAATCGATGATCTTCCCCTGGATTTTTTTGTCTCCCCTGCCCTCGCCTGCAGGGTCCCTGCATTTGGCTCATCTTTGTACAGAGTCTGCCAATGCGCTTGTTATTAATTCATTTTATCTGGGGCCAAGAAATCCCCTCAGGGTTGGGGTCTTATGGTGTCAGAGATGCTGGCATTCTCGCTCCACTTTTATAGCACACGGACAGATGCCATGCAAAATCCCATTCGCATTTGCAGCGCTTGGATTAACAAATATGGAAGGGGGTATGGGAACAGCCAAAGTGACAACCCTCAGCAAGATGTCCTTAGAGCTAAATTGGAGACGAGATGAGCTCATTCCAATAACTGCTAATGGAAAGCCTGATTGCAAAGGCTCCCGTTGACTTCAATTGCCTTGGAAAGAACAGCGTGCACTGCGCTACGTGCCTGCCCTGCACTGAACAGACACTCACTCTGTCTACACACAGAGGGCTCTCGAGCTGATTTCTTCACCATTTCATGGTATTACTCTTCTTACTAGAATGAGAGAGGAGTTTAGCCCACAGCCTTTTAAAAGTCCTCTTTTTTTTTTTTTTTTTAATCTTCCACTTTGGGAAGAAGGAAAGCTGCGTTTATAAAGGCTTAATCCATGGGAGGACTGGCCATTGCTCTGAGTCTTTACAGAACATGTATTTTGGAAGAATCCAACAGCTGGGCATTAGGCAAGTTCCCTCTGCAGGCTTTTGCCTGGAGGAGCTCTGCTGTCCTGTTGCCTAAACCAATATACTGTCAAGCATTATTACTAATAGCTTGAATAACTTTTGAAGGCTGAAATGAGACTGCTAACATCCTAGCCACTGAGGAGGTAGCAAGTGTAAGTCTTCATCCTGAAGATTTTATGAAATGTAGACTGAGAAGACCTGGGGAGAGAGACCAGCAGTGTTGTAGCATTCAAGTAATTAACAGAAGCAGCAGTGCGAATTGGTGAGCAGAAAAGCTGTTTTAAAGCTGAAATTCCGCCCAAACACAAAATTCCCCCTGTCTGGTAGGACTAGAGTCCCCAAAGTACTCCTTGGGATGGCTGTTGCAATCAAGGAATGGGCTACCACAGCTACAAAGTTAAAAGCAGCCTGGGACCAAGAGACCAGTGAACCCAAATCTCATGTGTCCTGCTAGCAGATTACCCCTCCCATCCAGCACCTCAGGTCAGGTCATAACACAGCCACTGGTGGCACTACTTCCAGGGCAATGCTGAATTTCAGAAAGAGAATAAATGAGGAACTGGAAGAAAAAATGCTGGCTGTTTATCTTGCCTTGCAACATGGGGGTTTTAAATCCTGTTGGTGTTAATGTATGGCGCCCAAGGTCATCGCTGGGGAATGGAGAGAATCCCTTATAGGGCAGGGTTGGAGCCTGTGGGATTACTGCCTTCCTCTGAAATAGAAAGCTGCTGAGCTGCAGTTGTTCCTTTTGAACCTAAGTCAGCCCACCTGCTCCTTCAAGACTTCTCTCATATATCAGCTGAATAATAAAGTCACCAAAGTCAGGGTTTGGGCCAGCAAGGAGCAGTCTGGCCTTCTAATTTGGGATCTGCTGTGGATTTGGAGAAAGTTTCGGTGGCCTCTCCTCATCTTCTCTCCTGGCCTCAGGACAGCTGATGCTGTTAGGAAAGCCAGTGCTGCATTACACAGAAATGGCTATATCAATGTGAACTGCCAAACTAGGCATGTGGCTGGTTTTCATCTTAAACTAACCAACAAATTATTGTTCACTCACTCATGGGTTGTATAAACCAGACACACCTTTGGGTGCTGACAAATAAGTACTTATCTCTAGGTTTATTGGTAGTTTCAGTTATTTTTGTAACTGACTGAGGCTTTGGAGCTGGCACCTTCCCACCTGTGGTAGCACAAAAGAAGGAGAAATTCCTCTGATCTTGCTGGAGCAATGGAAATGTCAGATGGGTGTGGGAGGACACCCTGGCCTTGCCCATCTCCCTGAGCTCTGGGGATTTTGTAATTTAAAGCCGGGACTAAGCAGCCCCGGGGTCTGCCTGTGGGAAGCAGCTGAGTTGATGGGATGTATCTTTCCAGATGATCTTTTTCTCCTCCCCTCCTTTTGTCATCTGACATGGGTGGCAAAGGTTTGTGCTTCTCCCAAAATGTCAGTGTTGGTGGGGAACTGGTTGCTGTGTGGGAAAGCAGGTGCTTGGCTTTTTTTGTCCTCAAATGTCAATCCATCTGCTTCTGCCTTGGTATTTTTTACGAGGTGCACTCACTAATAACACCGTTTCTCTTCTTTTTCCTGTTTTCCTTTTCTTCTCTTTTGTCTAGAAACTAATTGCCAACATGTCTGATACCGAGGAAGTGTAAGTAGAAAGTTGTCTGCGTGTTTATCTGCTCAGCTTGGCTCCACACACCAGAGCAAGGGCATCCCTGCAGGATGCTGCTCTGTGCTCAGCCTGAAGCCCCCCGAGGCAGTGGGGAAGGGGCAATTGACTTAGAGTGCCAAAGACCCCTCCCTGTCCAACTCAGGCCATCCCCTAAACACCTGCACCCAGCCCAGCCTGCCCTCCAGGGTTGTGGCACTGCACCTGGAAGAGGGAGAATAAAACCCACAGTGCAGTGGTTTCTGCCCTGATTTAACAAATCTAGAGTAGTATGGCAAAACCCAGTGGGATCATTTGATATTTTTGCATCAGTAGTACAGAGGGGAGATTTAGGGCAGTCCTGGGATCAGAGGAATCATGGACAGACCTGCAGACAACAGACTTTAAACAACATTGCATAGGGTTGCTTCAGTGTAAGGTTTAAAGCTTGACATCAGTATATAGCGGAAGAAATACTTACCTAATTTCAATATCCTTTTTTTCCTCATTCACAGGGAACAAGGAGAGGGTAAGTCTTAAACCTGTCTGTAATTGCTTCTGTGCAAGGCTGCGACATTTGCTGGCTGTGTCAGCTGGTGTGGTTAGACAAATCTGAAGTTTCTTTTTGTGGTTCTGTCTATCTGACCGTCACCACCTTCTGGTGTTTTCCCACTACCTGCAGCACCCTGGCCGTGTCCGTGCTGCGGGCAGCCTGTGGGTTTCAGCCCCAAATCGATGCCCTGGTGGGAGGGGACGCTGCTAGTTTTTGTAGGGCCACTGCCATCTGCTGGCAATTTATTTTGAAGCGTCTGTATGTGTAACATGTTCTGTTTTTAGAACATAAATCCCCACCATGTTTATAAGCAATATACACAGAACTTATATTCAGAGACCCTCTCTGCTACCTTTTCCCTTCTAAAGCATATGTAACCTTGAGTTTCCATTGCCCAAGGAAAAATTCAGTACTTTATCATCTTCTTCCCCTTTTTATAACTACTCTTTTTTATTTTCAAAGTCATTTAATCTGTTATTTGACTTGCTGGTTTGCAAGTGGCCTCTCAGAAACCATCTTGCCCGGCATCCCTGTGAGCACAGGGGGCTCTGCCATGGGTAATGTCCTGCTGATGTGTCAAGGCTGATGGCTGATTTGTCTGCTTTTTTTCCCCCTCTCCCATTTCAATGCAGAGGAGTACGAAGAAGAAGGTAACAAAAAAAGTGGAACGTAATTTATCTTTCTTTGATTCTTGGTCCTGCTTTTCTCTTGTCTACATTTCACCCTTCTCTCTGGTGCTTGCTGCTAAAGGCAATCTGAAACACTTGATCAGTAAACCAGTTGGAAAACAAAAAAACAATCAAGTTTTTGGGGGCTGTGATGTGCAGAGCCTTCATGTTAGTGTGAAATGGAGTATTTGTATGAGGGGACAGTGAAAAAGCTGGGGGACAGCTGAAAAAGTCTGTCTATAAACTTGGAGCTTTTTAGAGCAGGGACTGGTGCAGAGCCCCCATGGCATCATTGGAGAAATCCTGCCATTCTCATTTTGGCAGTGTCCACAGATTGAGTTTAAATTTTGAAATCGAAAAGAAGAGCAGGTTGTCCAGCTCCTGAGGAGCAGCCGAAAGGGCACTGCTGAGGATAGAAAAGGCAAGGCAGAGAACCAACTGGCAAAGATGAAGTTTCTTACCATGCCTTTAGCTGACAAAATGTGATTTGACAAGCTGCGAGAGACAGAGTGCTGATCTGGAAAGATGGAGCATGAAAAACCCTTCTCACTCAAGTTGTTTCACCTTTTGCAGGCAGCAGGGAGAAGATGGTTTTGGACATGTATCACTGTCTTTGCTGGGCACTTTTGACACACTGGCTTCAGTTCAAGCAAGCATAGCTGCCAGTTGTCATCCTTCATTCTCCCAAGGTGTCTGGAACAGAGCTAAGGGCCAAATTCTTGGAATTTCTCCCAGCCTCTGCCCTTAGTGTCTAAGACATCTTGTAAGGGGTCAAAAGGAAAACCCGTTACTGGAGGTGGGATATTTGCACATGGCGGGTATGAGATCAGCTCAGAGAGTTGTCCCTGTGTAGAAATGTTCATTTTGGGGATTTATACATAGCAGCATTTTTTTTTTCCTCCCACCTGGATTCCTCCAAGCTGCTGCAACAGGGAAATTCCCGTCAGTGGTGGTGGCAACAGAGGTGCAACTGTGGCCACGGTGAGAGTAGTTTCTTCTATAAGGTACATTATCCTTAAGTAACTATTTCCCCTGGCATTGCTTCTGAAGGGACCAAAGGCTCAAAAAAAGAAAACAGAGACACCAAGTAGGTTGTAGAGCTGCCTTCAGTCACCACCTGTCTCTCTGGTCCTGCATGGAGTGGCAGAGCCAGGAAGGTGAAGGCATTCTTCATGCTCCATCCTTCACGTCTTGTCAAATGTCAAAAGAGCAAGCGAAGGGTGTTGCTCCTACAGACAAGCCTTCCTTAAAGGAAAAGCATTTCTTGCCTTTCTCCTGTCTTCCCTAACTGTCTACTTCTTGTTTTCAAGTATTTAATGACCTGACATTAATGACATGAAAGAATTAATGACATGAAATTAATAGGCAGGTGACTTTCAATTTCTTTTTAATCTGCATGACTGGCTCCTCTGAGGTGTATCTTCTCTTTGCTGCATACTTCTGCTTGACCTTTGTGTCTCTTTCTGACGTCATCCATTTCTTTTCCATGTAACTTTTCTCCATCACTTTCTAACCACCTTTTTTCTCCAGGCCTTAGCTCACCCCAACACCAGTTTCTAACAGTTTTCTGTTTTCATTTTCCTGCTTGCTGTTGCTTCTTGTTCCATGACACTTGCCACCTGAAGCTCACGAAGCAGGTATGTGACATGGCTTCTGCTTTTTCTCTCTCTCAGTGTGGAGGGAGAATGTGTGTAAAGAAATCCAGAGCAAATGGCTCACACTCAGTGTCCAGGACTCTGTCTTGAGCCAAAGGCATCAATGCAATAGTGAGCATTGATGTTGTTTATTGAGCTGGTAGGAAATTCGGCCTGTTTTAAAAAAACAAACCAAAACACTTATATATATGAAAGAATTCAAATGCATTGATATATATATATATATATATATAAAAGTGTATATAATACACACACACACATAATTTTTATGTATGCATACCTGTGTGTTTATGCATATATGTGTATGAAAACAGGCATATATATTTTTGTTTTATTCTACCTTTTTTACTGAACTGCTTGACTTATTTTTGGCACAGTGGTGTCAAAATGAATATTTTAGAGGGAGGGAGACACTGCAAAATTTATACTCATCTAGTAAAAATCAGGAATGAATTTGTTTGAAATTTCAAAAATTGATAAATGCTGGTGAAAAATTTTCACCATATGAGGAAAAAAATGTAAAGCAAAAGAAATGCAGCAGTTTTATTTTTAAAAAAATTCACCAAAAGTTGGATTTAGGGTATTTTAGCCAGCTCTAATAAAGAATAACATATTGGATGCCTTTTTATGTGGTTTTCACTTGTGGTCATATTCCCATATTTCAGTAACATTTATAACCCCATAACGTGCCCATAAAAATATTATTTTTAATTCTCTCTCACCCTGTAATTCCATCATTGTGTATTCTTACCCATAACGGCCTGGGAGCTTGGCAAACCTCAGGAATGTTCCAATAACGTATTTCCTGCTTTAATTTTTCTCCTCCCATTTCTTTTGCTGTGTGACGTTTCCCACCCACAGAAGAGACTCATGAAGAAGGTAGGTGAAGCAGCATCTCAGCCCTGCTGGTTCCTGCACCAGCAGGATGATGTGCACCTCGATTTTGCAAGGTGGTGGAAGAAAGCAAGAGACAAGAGAAAGATGCTGGGACAAACTATCTGCAGGCAGAGGGCTTTTCTTGTCCCTTGCACAAACTTCACTGGGGGTAGCCCACATTCCTGAATATCTGTGCAGACACCTCTGCTCCAGTTTTGGGGAGGAAGCAGCACAGAAAATGTGGATGCCATCCCTTCATCCAAGACAGAACATGCTCTGAGGCTGATTTTTAGCCCTGGGTATTTGTACCATGGAATAACTGGGGTCTGGCTAGAAAGATTTCTATCAGGTGTCAACTGGTTTCTCCAATATAGCTTGGCAGGTCATGATCAGATGGATTTTGAAGTCAAAATCCATCTGTGGTCAAATATGTGCTTAGCCCTATGCTATATAGTACATATGCTATAATATGTCATATATAAAATATATCATATATATTATAAATTTGTAAGTTATAATATATAATATGATATATAACACACATAATACTGCAGAATTATAACCATGTAGGTGCTGGTAAGTAACCCCAGCTGGCTCCTCACATTGCACACAGCACTGGCAGGGTGGGACAGACGGGGCGGAAGAGGGGCTGGAACAGAAACTCACCCTTTGCACTCGAGAGGTTTGGGATGTGGTGCTCCAGGTGCAAGGAGCCAAAGGGTGTGTTGGTTCCATATTTGCAAAGCTTTGTGCTATGGGCATATTTTAAACAGGGGTAAACCTGTTTGTAGTGCCACAGCAGACCCAGTCTGAGCAGTTTGCAGAGTTTCTACAGCATCCAGGCCCAGATGGTTTTACATTTCTTGTGTCTGTGTGTGCTCTGGTCACCTGTCTCCATTTCATCTCCTCCTCTGTTTCCTTATTTCATACATCCTGTGCTATGCTTTTTTTTTTTTTTTAAACCCTCTGTTGCCTTCACACACTCTTTAGTCTAACTGTTCTCATTTCCCATCTCATTGCTTTTGCTTCCTGCCACATCCCACCTGACGAAGCTCCTTCAGCAGGTACGTGCCCTCACCTTCCAATCTGCTCCCTGCTGTCTCCTTGGTGGTGGGGACTCAAGGGTGCTGCAAGAGGAGCAGCAGCAGTTATTTTGCCTTTTTGCTTTGTTGTCTTTGCTTTCCACGTCCCCTCTGTGATGGGAATAATCTCAGTGCAAGGTCTGGCAGAGTCGGCTCAGGGGTAACCCGGCCTCTCTGCCACCCCTGCCCCGTGCAGGGCTCACCATGAAGCCCTTCTGGGCAAGGGCAAGAGCTGTCCTCCAAAACTGGAACTAGAGAGAAATTCCAGCATGTGATATTTGAACTTACTGTGAGATTTTCCCTGTCTGATATACTTTTGCTTCTTCCCTTCACATGGTGAAGTTGTTTCCCAGCCACGCGTGCCTCAAATTCCTTTCCCCTCCTGGCCATTAGCACGTCCTTTACTGGGATAAAACTTTCCCCTCTGAACAGAATTTTCAGCCTATGAAAGGTTTTCAGCCTATTTCATCTCATGTAACAATGTATTTCTCCTAATGTTCCTTTGCATCCTGTCCCCGGGCTCTTCACACCTAAAGAAGCTCATGAGGAAGGTATATGACATGACTCTGAATTCTTTGTCTTTCAGAGTGAGCTCTGGCTTAGCCAGTAAGCCATCAGATGGTAAAAGGAATCAGGAGTTATAAATAGGCATATTAATATAGACTAAAACTTGTCACCATTTTGTTTCTTGTACCGTCTGCCTTCATGTTCTGTCTTGACATTGAATACATTGTCGATGTACGTGGTAATTGTTGCATGAAAAAAAGCCTGAAATGTGCTGGGAAATGTAAACCTCTTAAAAGGATGAATGTTGCAAAGCCTTTACTTTGACATTGGTTGGGTCTCCTTGGCAGGCTTATTTTGAACCTGGGGTGGATCTGGCCCACAGATTATATGCAGAAATGCTCATGATTGGCTGACATTCTTAGCCTTTCTACACCTCTTTTCAGCCTAAACTCTGTGGTATAGAGCAAATGGTGATAAATATGATGCTTTAGCTTTGCAAATGATCAAAGATGGTATTCTTGCTCTTCTAGTGGAGTTTCTAGGCCACTGTTTCATGGCAGTACTTGCAGCCACCCAAAACCTGCTGGCCTCAGGTTATAAATCCCCTTGGGCAAGCATCAGGGTTATGAAACAGTGTGCTGCTCCTGGCTTTGGGCAGGACTGCAGGAATGGCTGTATAAGACAAATGTCATCTGATATGGCTGCTTAAATCAGCTTTATGTTTTTAATATCTCAGACCATTTGCACCCTGACTTCCAGTACTGCTTTTGGTATCCATACTCATTTTATTTCCTTGAAACGTATTCTTAGTCTTTCCCTCCCCCTCCATTTTGCCCAAGTAAAAAGTTGTTCTTATGTTTCTAATGCTCTCATCTCCGTTTGCATTTTGCTCTGTGACTCTTCCCACACGCTAAAGCTCATGAGGAAGGTATGTGCCATGACTTGTGAATGCCTCTGTTTCTGTCTGGAGTGGTAACTCGTGCAGGAATTCTGGAGGTGGTTGAAGATGAGCTGATGCAAAAAATATCCTCTGCACGGTTGCTTTGCTCTCGTAGGATAATCGGTGTGATGAGTAATACGTACTAACTGCTGTTTGAAAACAATGCCTGAGGCACAGGCTGGGCACTGCTTGTGTATTCCCCAGCACCTGATGTCTCTAGCCAGGCTATTCCTGTGGACACCCGTTGGTACAGGGATAGTGTTCCTCAAACCGTTTCCTCGTTGCCACGCCCCAGGGCTAGAGGTGGGACAGCTGAGTCCCGAGGCAATACTGTGTCCCTCAGCTGGGTGCACCTCTTCCCCAGTTCTCCTGCCACTGCACAGAGGCAGAACTCCCTTTTGCAGCAGTGTATGGAGATGTGGGGAGACTTGCACCCAAAGTCATGAGCATTTAAAAAAGTGATGTGGTGTCATGCCTAGTTTTTACTGGTGGGTAAGGATTGGATTGTGGCATCATTTTGGTTGGAGCATATTTGAGAAAAGATGTAGTATGTGCATTTTCCACAACTACTGGGGTGTTTCTGGGTTAATGTGCATCATGCAAAACTGGGGGTGGCAGGGTTGCATTTTTACTTGATTTTATAACTGGAATTAAGGTCCAGACCTGGTAAGACAATCTCTGTAAATAGCAAAATAGAAGGTCATGCTTCTTAAAGCATCAGCCTGGCAGCCCAAACCCATTTACCTTTCAATTGCCCTTCTGCCTGCCCCTCTGCTTGCCCAGCCAGGCTTCCATGGGATGCTTTATCCTGCAGGTTAGAGAGCAGTAACCTGTTCCTACTCACCCTCCCACTTCGGTGTGCAGCCCTACACAGCAGTGGTGAAATCCTGGGCACCAAGGAAATCAATGCCAGCTCCTCAGAGCCCATTGATTTCCACAGTGGCTGGGATTTCTATGCACATGAATAAGAGCAGGTTGTCTATACCCTTTTTGCACGTTCAAACTTACGGGTAATGGACTTACTTTAAATACAAGTCATGTTTTTGTCAGCCAAAGGCTACCAGTGGCATTTGATTTATAACATTATGAATATATACATTAGTCATCTGCACTTTTATATCCAAACAACCCTTCCTCTCCACAATTCTAATTGACATTCACATGTGCCCTCTATTTCTCACCTAATCTTATTAATTGTTTTTATCCCTTTAACTCCCTCTGCCCCCCCGCCCCTTGGCTAAGGAAAGTGTAAATGTTTTTAATTATCCTCTGTTTCTTGCTTTAATTCTCTTATCTTTCTTTGCATCTCCTTCCCTGCTACTTCCCTTTTAAAGAAGTCCATGAACCAGGTATGTGACTTCTGAATTCCTCTGCGTCATTCTGAAGGGTTATTGTGTGCTGGAAATTCAATTCCACTTGGCAATTTCACAATTGGGTCATGTGCTGAATTGGGACAAAAATGGAAACTTTTCAACCAACCAAAAAAAAAAAAAAAAGAAAGAACACTTTGTTGACAGCTTTTGAAAATTATGGGTTTTAGTTAAAACATTTTGTTCCAACTTTTTTTCCCCCTCTCTCCTCTATGGAAGATTTCCAACTTTTGAAATGACAATCCTATTTTAGATGCTTCTGAAGCATTGCCTTTATGGATAATGTGGGGTATATATAGTGTAATGCAAGAACAAATCTGGAATAAGAAGTTGCCACAAGGCAAGAAGTGGAAAAGTTTTGTTCCACAGATGTTAATATCTCTGCAACTTTTATGGTTGTGAAACATTTCTATTTTTTTTTTAATCAAAATCTCAGCTAAATCTATGTGACTTCTGAAATACTCAAATTTAATTGAAACTATGATTTATGTTGGAAAATTTTAACAGTAACTCTAGTATTATACTCAGGAATTCAAAGATGGTGGAAGTAAAGATAAAAATCAAATATTAACGATAAACTGTAACTTCCAGCTTCCTCACACCTTTGACCAGTCATAATTTCCTCATCACTCTGTGATGCATAATAATGAGGATAAAGCTAACTGCTGCATGAAAAATGTAGTAACATTTTTTGAAGACAAACATCTCAATGTATGAGCTGTAATAACAGGCGCTTGCCAGACTCGGAGCCATCCTCACAGTGCGTATGGGAATGTTATAATGTTTATTACCTGGGAAAGCAGAAACTGAACTTGCAGTGTCCTCTAAACTGTCTGTGGAAATTATTCTGTGCCATTTGGAGTAGCTTTATTAAAGCAGTCACATCTCAGCAGCCTCCCACCCCAGCTATTTCCCTCTGCTGTCCACAGAGGGAGACCAGCCTCTTAGTTCAGAGCAGATGGATGCTTTTGCCAAGGCTGGAGTGAGGTGAAAGCTGATTGATTTTTACATGATTTAATACTTCAACGTTCATCTCTTCACTGCTTCTCATATCTCTGCTGTTCTCATCGCTTCTTGTTTCACATCCTTCTCTTCTCTTTTTAAGCATATTCATTTTTGTCTCTTAACTTGCACCTAAGGTTTTTCTGACTTTGATTTGCACAACCTAAAGGTCATTGCTTCCATCACAGTTGCTTTGCCTGCCTCTGTACCTCTTTTCCATGGTATTTATTGAACTGTTACTCACTACTTGAGAGCTGGTTCTCTAGCATTGACAGATGTATGAGCTTGAAATTTGTGCAAAACACAACACATTAACATAATATGATAAACAATAAAGACATAACCACAGCCTCCCCATGCTTTCTTTTCCCTCTGTAACATAAAGCACAATAAAACCAAAAGACAGTCTAAATATAACAAGCTTAACAAAAAGCTTTTATGTCAGAAGGAGACTGTCCCAGCTTTTCATGATTATTTAGTTTCTCTGTTATTAATGCTGTCTTTGCCTACCACATCTTCTAAGTCACGGCTTTGGCCTGCACAAGTCACAGTTGTTGCTGTTGTGGAATTCTTTCTCTAATTCTTTCATTTTTCCTTTTTGGCTCTTTCCACCTAACCAAGCTCATGTTTGTGACATCTAAATTCCTATGTATTAATCTGAAATGTTCACGTATATAGGAAATTGTAGATGTTGAAGAATACCAGAATCATGAAGAATCAATCCATTCTTGAAATTCCCTAAAACTTATTTTCCCTATAGGAAAGTATAAATATTATTTGTAACTGAAGGATTACCTGTATAAATATAATTTGCAACTGAAGGATTAAGAACCTTAGAACAAACTTTTTTAGTGTCCCTGAAAACTTTTAGGGCCGTGACTACCCCATAGCCTGGACAGGTACCTGAGCTGCAGAAACTCAAGCTGCTTACACTTGCAGGGAGTGGATTGCAGCGGGATTCTGGCACACAAACTCAAGCAGTTCTAGTCCTTTGCAGCAAATGCAAGCTCTGTGCAGACACAAATATTGCCAGTTCTGCAGAGCTAAGCCCAGAATCTGCCAGCAGAGATTCTTGTGGAATCTTGTGGAATCTTGTGGAATCTGGAAGATGGTGGAGCTTCAGATACAGGCATAGGGATTCATCCAAAGCAGTACCTCCTTCAGTAACTCACATCCTCATGCCAGCTCTGATAGCTAAAAGGGCAGCTGAAAGCTAGGTAACACTAATTGCTTGTAAAACTCTCTTCTTGGGTATGTTTTCTTTCAAATTTAAGGCTTACCACTGTTACTACACTTGCCCATGGTTTATAAATTTGCATGATTTAAACTGTTGCAAATCATCAACATTCAAATTCCCTTTATCTTTTATTTCTATGGCATCTCCTTCCTATTTACTTCATACCCCACTGTAATTACACTCCTTTTCCACTCTTATTAACAGTCCATCCCTATAACTCTGTCTGCAAATTATACTTCTTCAACCCAGTCTTACCAAAGTTTGAGGTGATCCCTTCCTGCATAACTTATTTCTAATTCTTTTATCTTCCTTTCCTGTGTTTTTCCCCTGACACATCCTACTAAATGAAGCCCCCCCTCCAGGTATGTGATTTAACTTCTAAACTCCCTGGTGTCTGTCTGCTGGGATGGTGTGTGTGAGAGGTGAATACAACTTGACAGGGGATAACAACCAATCAGTTAAGGATGGATTATAACTTGCATGCCTTTGGGGTGATTCTATTTTAGTTTAATATTTTTTTCTCTGTAAAGTGTAATCAGCAGTAAGGAGGAGGAAACTTACACGTTGCATGAAAATTTCACTAGAAACAGGGGGAACACACATATGCTGTTGTGAAAGGGTAGCTCAGCAAAAAGTCTCCTTGTGGAATATGTTCAATTCTGCCCATGTGAGATGAGAATGAATGTTTCTTCCTATAGGGGAGGTTTTATTTCAAATCTAAGGGCAGAATTTGACCCATTCACTGTACTGTATGGGGAATATAAACACTGTGAGAGTTTGTGGTTTTTTTATGCCTGCTTTCCAAAATATTTGATGGTGTGTCTGTGTATGGCTGAAAAGCAAAATCTACCCTGCAAATTCACATTGCTGATCTATTCCTGCTTTGCCAAACCCCAGAAGAATGACATGTAGACCTGCACAGACCTCTAATGAACCTTTTCTTCCTATGAAGTAATCCGTTTGTAATTTTGCATTGCAAATGGATTTGAAGAGCAGCAGTACATTTATATAGACATTAATGTTGTCTTCAAGGAAGAAAGTGGCCTGAGCCATAGATCTCGAAGGGAACTGAGCTTCTTTGGAAGTTAGCTGAACGTTGATGATGAGTTATGACAGGCATTTCAGCAGGTTTCTGAACCACACTGTTTACTCCAAATGGCTGAAATACCGCTGTAGTAAAGGATGGGTCCAATAGTGCTTTGAGAGTGCTGGCTATGTTCATGTGCATATTTCCAATCAAAGTGAACCTCGGTACACTGAGCTGCCAGGTTGTGCTTTATGTCATATGATGATTAGAAGTGTTTCTAAGCACTGCACTATTATCATAAATCTGCCTCTTTTACCTTTCCTGTTCTGTGACTTCTCTTCATTTGTTATTTCAAACGTAAATATTTTACCTGTTTACTTTACTTCATTCTTAGCTCCCCATTTCCTCTCTGCCCCTCCTCCCCACTGGCTCAAAAGCTCATTTGGTGGAAATAAGGAAATAACATGTTTCTTGTTCTCATTCTCTTGTTTTCCATCGCAACTTGTTCCATGACACTTCACACCTGAAGTTCATGAGCCAGGTATGTGACACGACTTCTGGTTTACTCCGCCTAGGTGCAACACAGAAGTGTGTATGTGTGTGAGAGAGAGAGAGAACAGCAGTCCTGGGCTGATAGAAGAGAAGAAAACAAGAGAAACAAACATTAACCGCAATTATAATTTGCAGCTTTCTTCTCCTTTAACCTCCATGCTTCCTGCTACTTTAACATTACAGCATTTTTAAGTCCTGGCAGTCCCTCCAGTTTTCTCCCCGCCTTAGTTCACTAATTCCTTTATTTTTTCCCCACCTCACGTGTTCTCTGGTCTCTTTCTCAGGATTTCAAGAGCTTTAAATAACTGTTCTGTTTTTTTTCTATTTCCTGTCTTTCCATCACTGCTTGCACCATGACAACAGCTGAGGAAGCTCATGAGGAAGGTATGTGATGTACCTACAGACCCTCATCCTTTTTCTCTTTCAGTGCTGGGGAAGCAGTGTCAAAAACTGACACTGTTCAAGAGAAAAGAGAGTGTGGGAGGGAAATGATCTCTCTAGATGGATTTCAATGAACATGGAGAAAGGGCCTTTTATTAGCCAAATCAAATCACCAAAAAGATGTTTTTTTCTTCTTGTTCCATCTCCGGAGAGCCCAGGGTTCCCAACATGACAGGGAGGGAGTGGGGACAGGTGCTCTTAGAACAGTGCTGGTTGTGGATTGACTACTGAGCTTCTTCTCTTTTTCTTTTGTCCTTCAACCTACAGCCAATGAGGAAGGCGAATATAATGATGGTAGCTCAGTGTTGTCTTAGGACAACGAAGTCATCTTTCTAACATCTCACTGACTTTTATGTGTCTGTTTTTGTTCCTCACTTTATTTTAAACTCCGGAACTGGGCCAAAACATCTCTGCTGCAAAGAATCGCTCACTGTGCATATCCAGTCACCCTTGGGGAGTCATTAGTGTATTGAGAAGCCTCTACATCCTCATTAGGATAGTAGATGGTGAAAATTAAGCTCTAGAAGCTTGTTCTGGACTTGTCTTTTAGCCAGAATTTGTTGTGTCCTAGCTCTCATCAGCAAAAAGTCTCTATCCCCAAAAAATCAGGAAATAATGTCATAAATCATAGTGGCATATTTGAAAATGGAGCTAAGCCCTCCACAGACATGCATCCCTCACACAGCCTTAGGTGGTCATGGGCCCCGGGCCTGAATCTACAGAAATGTAAACTTCTGCTCAAGCCATGCACTCGGAATTGTGGTGAACATTAAACATCTATTCAGATGGGTGGAGCTAAATATAGCCTGGTTGTAATACTTGGTTGAGTGGGTGCTGGAGCACACGGGCAGAGACAAGACTCATGTGAAAGGACCAAACCAAAATGTGTGCAGGGTCAGTGTTGCTCTTGTAGAAGATAATTTAGCCCCTCCCTGGCCAGTTTAAACATAGAGGAAGTTCTTAAGGAGTTTTAGAGGCTGTTGAAGTAACTGGGTTCTTCCTGACTGCCCCAGCCCCTAGAACACACAGGCAACTGCTTCAAAAGACAAAGCCCAATGTCACTTGAAAACACGCTGCATTTTCTGTGTTTCCTTGTTTTGTTTCATTTTGCTTTTGTAGATTTTCTTTTTGTTATTGTTCTTTTGTTTTAATTTTCTTGCTCGCTTTTCAGGCTTCTTTTTTAATTTAGGGAAATACCCTGAGGACCTTCCTGAGCCCCTCTCTGTCTTTCTTTTTCTCATTCTTTTCTTTCATTTTTAATAGCATATTGATTTCCTTTTTTTTTCCCAAGGACACAGTGTGAGTTAGATACGTTGCTTCTGAGAAGTGGGATTAAGGGAGGGCGTTTAGGGATTTCTGAGTGAAATAAAGGCAGTTCAGATGGATTCCCAGAGAAGGAGAGCACCGTGTGAATATCTCATAGACTGGGCAGGAGAAAGCAGGGTGGTGGTATTTTGGTGGTGTATCCTCCCCCTGCACGAAGCCTTTCGGAAACCAGAAACTCAATGACTCTCTAATCACCAGGGCAGTGAACTTGGATTTGCAGTGTCTCTTGCTTTCTTTTGGCAGGGTTGTATGTGGGGATTTTGTCTCAGCCCCGTGGTTCATAGTCAGAATGACTGGAATCTCAGTCAAAATCCGCCATAGGAACAGGAATTTGCTATGACAATTCCTGCTTGTCAACAAATTTTGGCCCAGTTCCTTGACTTGGTGTCTTGAAAGAAGGGGCATTTAAAAATTAATCCCATCCCTGGACTGCTTTTGGTTCATACAGTATGGACAAAGGCTGGGTCATGCACTGCAGAGGATAGATCTTTTACTGTTTAATTTTTAATAGAATACCCCTTTTTCTGGTTTTCTGGAGGTACCTTCAAGAATTCTAATTACAATTTCTTATTTCAAGGACAACTAACCTTATTTTTTCATTTTTACAATTGTTTGTTGGACTGCTGATTTGGTGGCAGCTGAAACCAATTTCACACAGTTATTGACAGACAGGTGTCGATCCTGACAACCAAGGTCAACAAACAAAACCAGTCATTCCCTGTCTACTCTTTTTTTCCCCTCCTCTCTTTGAAGTGTTACTAACTGGCAGCTTTAAGCCAAACAGGAATGTCTATGAAAATTATCTGGGTATGTCATGAAGGAAGGGAATCCTGTGTAAATAACATACCTGATTGACTGGTTAATTGTGATTACTTTTCCTCTCTCCAGGTAAAAGGCAATTTAGCTAACATGTTAAGAAGCTCCCTGGCTATTTGAAAAGCAAAACAAATAAAAAAAAATAAGCAGAGGAATACAAAAGCAGGCTGTTGGCTAATGCTATTTTTCTTCAGGAGTTATTTGGGACTTCCTTTATAGTGGAGCAGTCTAAAACACATTTGTAATACATGCTGTTTATTTTCTTAGCATTACTCTGGCATCTGGAGGCTTCAACTGAGATATGTTTTGGCTGGCAGTGTTCTTGCAGTAAAGGAGAAAAGTCTACCCCCTAAAATGTCATTAATGAAATTTGTATGGGAAAGAGTGAAAAAAAGGAAATGTTGGTTTCTGACTTCTTTAACACATCTCTCACATCTTTTCTCTTGATTATCTCAATAACCCATTTCCAACCATTGTCTCAATTTTTTGTTATCCAACACCCTTACATCTGATTGCCTCAGTAAATTTTTTCCAGTGTTTTTTTGCTATTTCCCCCTCTTATAATATTTCATTTTCTTTTTCCTATTTTTTTTTCTATTTGCTATTCCAAATTTCCACCATCAGTCCCCAAACTGCTGGATGCAAATAAGCATTTGAAAAAATATAATATCTTTCTGCAATACGATATCGATAACGGGGTTCATGCACCCGCTGCTGAAGCGGTTATTTTTACTTTTACTTCACAATTTTTTTTTACCAGATTCAATAGGCTGTGAGCTTTTTCACCTCAGTTCCTCCCACTGAGCCAACACAGGGAGAGTGTTGTACCACAGAATCCGTCAGCATCCCTGAAAGTTCAAATGTGGTGTGTGGTTATGAAAGTCAACCTGGGTCTCTGAGAGAATGGGCCAGAATAAACACATAGATTTAATTTATTTCTGTTTGTGAGAGTAACAGCACTGAACTTGCTGGCGTTACGCTGGAGTTAATAACTAAAACTTAAAAAGAATAGCAGGGAGGGGAGTTGACCACAAGCACAAATGTTAAGCAAGTAACTCATAAGACCAGCACATGTCTGAGGGCCAGGGAAAGGTCACTTGTTGCAAGGGAGCAATTCTCACTGCCAGAAGGCCCAGGTTGGCAGTCTCTGTGATGGTTTAGCCTGCCTATCAGGGCATTATGCCTCTCCTGGAGACGAAAAGATCATTCCCATTAATGCCCGTGGGACTTTTGCATGTACCTCAGCAGGAGAGGATGCTTGCTAAGAGAGGATGGTCTTTCCAAGCTGGGTTTGAGGAGCACCACAGTTAGTAGAATAAGCACCTTCCCCATGGCACTGAGGTATCTCAGGGACACGTGCCCTAAGATGTCTTGAAAGCCAATGAACCTGGAGAATATGTGTGCATAAAGGTTTTCCCCTCCTGGCCTCCATGTGTGAGTCATTTGAACAAAACTGGTGAAGCCTGGTTATCACTGTGATATGATATTGTGAATTCAAGTTAAGTTTAACAAAAAAGTGCTGATTGAAAAAGGCATCATTTTCTTCCATCCTCCAGCCCAGCTGGCCTCCTTAGAGCTTTGGTCAGGATGGTTTGAGAAAAGTAATTTTGCATTTACACAAAACCACTGCTTTCCAGATGCTATGTTTGGGACTTTTATACAGTCTCTTGATTCTTTTCTGCCAAATTCTGTTTTGAGGGTAAAAAACAGATTCACTCCTAGCAAAAGGGGTGTGTGAATGCGTGCATTTTTTTTGGAAGTGCTTGAGATTTAACCAGTTTCTCTGTATGTTTCCCCTAAGATTAAATTTCCCTTCCCTCCTTTTACTTTAGCAGCTGGCGTGATCGCTGTTGTTTTAACTTTTTCCTCTTTTTCCCTTCCTGTTTTGCTACATCCTTCCAAATACAGAGGAGAAGCCCAGGATAAAGTAAGTACGACGGGCAGGGTTTCAAAACCCTGTGATCATTTTCCTGATCTAGCAGAAGGCCTTAGATTCTCTATTAGGCAAGTGGCCACCAGAAGCCTTTACCCAACTCTCCTTCACGCAACATCCATCTGTTTGTTCCTGCGTGCCTTTCGAGGATGTCTGCTTCCTTCAGAGGATGCCTTAGCAGCAGTTACTGGCCTGGGCCTTAAGACTGGTTCCTGTCAGAGAATTCATGGACTGTCTGAGGTGCAGAGGACTTACAATACCCCAAAATACAGGCGGCTCAACAGTAAATCCTCTGTGAGAGGCCACGGCTGGGAAACGGCCCTTTCCATCCAGGATCACTGACAGTGGGAAGGGTGGCAAATGTTGGGCTGGGCTGAGTTGAGCTTTGTGAAGGTTTCTTATGGACCTGCTGGCTCTGGGCCCCAGCAGTTTCCCTTGCCCCTCTGCCAGCTGCCCAGGATGGAGTGTACAGCCCTGCACAGGCAGACTCACAGACCAACATCTTTCCGTGTGGTAGGGAATGACCATATGCATTGGGAATAAAGAGGGGTTTTAGGGGTAACTCCCTGCCCTGCATGACCTTCCAGGAAGGACAGTTTTCTGGAGTAGTTTTCCACAGATGCGCTCTTTCACCCCTCCCTATCTCCACCAACATTCCTTCTTGTCAGCGTGGCTCCTGAGGGCAGGGCAGGATGGGCTATTTGAAAAGCTGCATATTCTTTAAGATGAAAATCCTTTATTTTTCTTTTTGTTTTGTTTTTGACTCTCTGCAGACTAACTGCTCCTAAAATACCAGAGGGCGAGAAAGTAGATTTTGATGTAAGTATTCCTGAGACTGGCTATGTTTGTCCTTTGTACCTGATAATAGACACGAGTGCAAACCCACATAACTCCTCCTGTATTGGATATTGCTGAGGGCAAAGGCAAAGACAAAAGTATGGTTGATTTGCCACTTGATTTCAGCAAAAGGCTACTCTCTGCTCCCTGAAACTGCCTGAATGCATTCACTGAAAATGCCGCTAAGATAAAGTCACGTATTTCTTTTTTTTATCTCCTTGAATCTTTGAAGCCATTATAAGGAGGAGAAAGTAAGTGTTTTAGAGATCTCGGATCCTCTCTCCCATTGTTGTAAATGGCTTGAAAGTTGCAGGCTGTCATCTGTTGCTGAGAAACACTAGCTAAAGTTACAATAATAAGTAGAGATCCAACACCTTCCTAGAAAGTTGCTAGAAAAATGAAGACACTTTTTGTTTTGCCCAAAATGCAGGAATATTTTCTAGGTAAGATTTGTATTACAAAGCCAAGAGGAGGCAGCTGAGTATATGCAAAGATAGGTGCGTAAGCAAAGCCAGGGATAACATATGGTGTAGGGAAAAGAGAGATTTGGATTCTTTACACTTCTGGGCTCCTGACTGCTGCATGAATGAGTGTCTGATTGCACCAACAGCCATTTAAGTTAATCCATAGATTTCCATGGAAATCTACAGACACTTTCTACCTTTGTTTCTCTGTGTATGCAGGGTGCTGGGAATGTCCAGGACATAATACTAGAGCAATATGGACTTAATGTGTTTTCCTGCTTCTCTAGGACATCCAAAAGAAAAGGCAGAACAAAGACCTGATTGAACTGCAGGCCTTGATTGACAGCCACTTTGAAGCCAGAAGAAAGGAAGAGGAAGAACTGGTTGCCCTCAAGGAGAGGATTGTGAGTCCTTGTATTGCTGTTTCCCTGTACTAGATTGAGAGATCATCGGTAGATGAGAAGCTGAAACCACTGTCAGATTGTGACAACCTGTGCTGTCACGTACAGAAGTGACTGCTCAAGTCATCATCAAATGGCTTCTCCCCCCACCTGTCCCCTCTCTTAGCCCCTTCTTTTATAACTGAGAATTGTACAAGAGACCCTTCTGCATGTTCTAGAAGAAGGTGGCTCACACTCAATGAAGCAAAGCTCTTGGTAGTGGGGTGTAACAGTGGAGGCAGGTAAAGCCACGATGATGATCCAATGCCTCTTCCACTGCTCCCTGCAGGAGAAGCGCAGAGCTGAAAGAGCAGAGCAGCAGAGAATCCGGGCTGAGAAGGAGAAGGAGCGTCAGGCAAGGCTTGCGGTAAGTGTCTGTGCTTCCCTCTCCTTGTCTCTGCGTCAAACTGGAGAGATCTCTAGAGGCAGAAATCTACAGGTTCTGCCTGCCTCCGTCTGGAGATGAAATGACCACTCTCTTAAAACAAGGGCAGAAAACAGGAGTTGCTCCTTCTCATCAATGTACTTCTCTGATCACATTCCCTGCACTGGCTGCTGGGGAAGCTGGAAGTCTGTCCTAGAGTAACTCGTTTTGTGTGTTGCACTCCACAGGAGGAAAAGGCACGGAGAGAGGAAGAAGATGCCAAGAGAAAAGCTGAGGATGATCTGAAGAAGAAGAAGGCTTTGTCCTCCATGGGTGCAACATACAGCAGTTATCTGGCTAAGGTAAAAATCATGAATTGATGGAAGAAATACGAAAACATTAAACGGTTAAGTTGACTGGGAGCAGTATTCATTAGAAGTTAAGAAAACGGCCCAGTGTTGAAACTGTTTCATTCAGGCTTAATTTCTGCAGTCTGACACTAATTGATATTCTGAAAATAGGCTGACCAGAAGAGAGGAAAGAAGCAAACAGCTAGAGAGACGAAGAAGAAGGTCCTGGCAGAGAGGCGCAAGCCCCTGAACATTGACCACCTTAATGAAGACAAGCTCAGGTAACATGTTTATCCTAATTTATGGAATGCAATCCACTGATATTTGGTCTTGCTGTCCTGGAGTCTTCTCTGGTGATAAAATGAGGTAGAGGAGGGGGCCTTCCTTGAAATTCATCATGGGACACACTTAAGTTGTGGCCTTGCTTAACCTGGAGAATGGAGGAGAAATGGGAATGTACAGAGGTGTTGAAACGGCTTGGTAGCCCTCCAGCTGTGCTCCTGGCATAGCTCTGTTAGCCTCTCCTGCTAACTAGGATTAGTTGCTTACAGGACTTGCTCTGGGATTAGCTGAACAAGCCCACAGACAGGTATCTGTAGCATTCCCAGGGGTGAGTTAATGCTGCTAAGGTATGAATAGGATCCCCATGAAGGCCGAAGGTTTGGAACCTAAGTGCTCTGGTGCACAGCAGTCATCAGATGATAGTCTGGACTGCACATGTTGGAGTTTACACATGACTGAAAGATGAAGTTGGCTCACCTCAGCCCTGACACAGATGAGATTGCACAATGGCAACTGCTCTGTTTATCTGGGTGACCTTCAGAGTCCTCCTTCCTTCTTGTCTGATTCCACTGCAGTCTTATCTTTCATTAACAGCTAGGGGGAAAATTAGAGGAATTATGTTAATGTATGACACATGCAAGGCTGCAAGTTTAAAAGATTTGAAGGTGAGAAAAATGTGACCTTGAAAATGATGAGTAGCTTTAAGAGAACAGAGAGTTTACAGGAAGATGTGTAAATGCCATTAAATAAAATTCATGATTAATGATGTGAAAACAGTGGAAAATATCTGATGTCATGTGTTTCTTCTGTCTTCCCCCACAAACACACAGGGACAAAGCTAAGGAGCTGTGGGACTGGTTATATCAGCTGGAGACTGAAAAGTATGACTTTGCAGAGCAGATCAAGAGGAAAAAATATGAGGTGAGTTGAGAGGCCATTTTGCTAACAGCACTGGGTCCAAAACGTAACACTCTGTGATTCCTCTGGCAAAAGTCATGTTGTGACATTATTTAGGTCTCCAATGACCTTTTGCAATATTTAAGCAGCAAGATGCTTGGAACTGCATTTCCCTAATATACATACTTGAACTGGATTTCACATTTTAGGGTAAAATTGAATAGGTCACTTTTAAGGTTTTCAGTGCCCATGGAAAGGCAACTCCAATGGAAATTGGACTCCCTGCCCTCTCCTGAAACATTGTTCATGCTTGTTTATCTATAGGTAATCGTGGTCTGAAATTTCAGTAACTCTCAGTTCACACACCTCCATTGCAAAGTAATATTTTTAGATCCATCTTTGATTTCAAACTTGAATGTTGTAAGTTTATTCCATCCCAGACAGATTACCTGGGGACTGAGCTCTCTGGAGTCACTGAAAACTGCCTCCAGACAGGAGCATCTGACTGAAGTGTCCTATGGTAACAGAAAGTGGACATGTTTCCTTCACACAGTCACTGGCTAGGGCGGCACCCACCCACATTAGGTTTCAGTGGCTGAGAAATCCTACTGTCTCGCTCTCCTTCTAATTCCCAGTCACACAGACACATGCTGACAGGCAGTGAGCAACACCAATGTAACTATCTCAATCTCTCTTAGATTTTAACAATGCGTTGCAGGCTGCAGGAGCTTTCCAAGTTGTAAGTACAATGAACTTGCCTGTGTAACAGCAGCAGCAAAGGCTACCAAATGCATGAGCCTGCCGCATGGTCAGAGCCAGGCGCCAGACGGGAGCTGGCACCTGGCTCCAAGTGCAGAGAGAAAAGAGAAAAATGGATCTTGTGTCTCTTCATTCACTTCCTTTTTCTCTCCCTTTCCATTCTTTGAAAAGATAGAAAGTGGTAATTTAGGAAAAGAGTCAGGAGTCCAACAGGGATTGGGTTAAAGAATTGAGGATGCAATCTACTGAGAGCACCTTAAAATAATTCCCTATCCAAAACTCTGTATCTAAAATCAGGTATTGCATGCGTGGGGGCATCACCCTGATGCACCTGGGATACACGCAGAAACTTAGGGATACACGTGTAATAGCTTGGACTACAGTATATAGAGAATAGTATGGGGTTTGGAAAGCTTCTCCACCTTGTGGCACATGTTTATCCAGACCCAGAATACTGCAAAGGGCTAGCTTAAGGATAACAGGCCAAGTGGGTGTGGAAAAACAAGAAATAAGGCAGTACTGGGGGAGGGGTACATGTTATGGTAATGAGACCTCTGCATAAACAAAGAGGTGGGTGCTTGCTGATGAAAAGCAAGGAGACAAAGTACAAAGAATGAGCAAAGCAGAAGGCAAATGCACAGCTAAGATGGGAGAGGAAAAGTGGAAGAATAAAGGGAGGATGACAGCAGGAAAAAAATGAGGAGAAAGGTAAGTGAAAATAGGAAAGAGAATGAAGGAGACACAAGCAAGGGTGCAAGGGAGAGACAAAGGAAGGAAGCGGGACACAGAAGGAGAGACATTCTTTAGTTCTAGTGTCTGTTGCTCTTTGGTGCTTTATTGGAGAGTGAGTGTCATAGTCATGATCATAAGGTTATGACTGAAGGTAAGTCTGAAGTGCTTGGGTCAAACTGAAGACAACTGGTTCTCCTCAACACTTGGGGAAAACACTTGGTTGGAAAATAGGAATTTAAACTGCTGTGACAAATACTAAAACTTCCACAAGTAAGTACAAAAGCAAGTGATCTGTTGATCTTTCCTTGCTTGTGTTGTCCTGTTCCCAGTAACATTTCAGTGTCTTATATTTTTTCTGTTTGCCATGGAAAGACGTGAGCCAGGAATTACCAGTTCTTGGGACAACCGGAATGTATGACTTTTGTTTTTCTTTTTTTGCACGCTGGGAGTGTCAAGTGTGACTTTAAATATTCAAAATTTGGATCATCAGTTCTTGGACTGGCAGAGCCAGTGCAGGATTTTGAATTGCGCCAAAAGCAAAGCATACCTCTTGGCAAGGGCATTTCTTCAGCCCAGGAAAACTAAGTTGAACACTGACTCAGTTACCAATGAGATGAAGGGGCAAAGGAGGGCTCTCTATCACACCCCAGTGTTTTGTAGGCTTTTCCAGCACATGGTTCGCAGGATTTCAGTACTGAGTTCAGGCCTACAGACCAAACTGAGTTACTAAGTCAGGCTATAAGGTGTTTATCCCATGCAAGGTAGGTGTTTGCTTTCCTATGCATCAGGTCATCTTCCCCTATTAAATGAGTGGCTGGGAAAGTGGTGAGTGCTGCAAGCTCCTCACCTCCTGCTCTGCCAGCCAGTGAGAGGTATTCCAGCAGAATGTGATACTCATCTTCCATTCTTGAGGATCCCATCCAAAGACCCCTGAAGATCTTCGGGTTTACACAAACACGAGTAAGGGAAGAGTAAGAAGGTGAGATTGAAACATGCAGGTGATGGAGCCATCCAAGAGCTTTCCAGTTGTCCAAGGTTACATTCATTCCAGTTCACCTGCCTGTAGTCTGACACGTGAGTTCATAGGAGATTAATTTCAATATGTAGAATCACTTCTAGAAGGAGTTAAAAAATCCTAGCTCTTCTGTCTTCTGACATGTGAAGGTGGTTTGCAGATTTATTGCCAAGAAGTAACATTTCTGTTCTTCAACGATGGGTGAACTTTTCTTTCAAAGGAAGTAATAATTCCTACTACAGGCACCTGTTTTGAGCACTTCAGCAGGTAAAATTCTCCTCTCCTTGAAGGAACAAGGTTTCTTTGTCTCTAAAAACCCTGGTCATGTATGTTGTTTGCAGATTGTCACCCTCAGAAACCGGATCGATCAGGCCCAGAAGCAGTAAGTATTTATATCCCCTTCCTAGCTCCTAGCTTGGGGATATCTTCTCAGTGTTCAAATGTGTCACTTCAGCCTCAACATTGACATTTTCTTGTTGCAATGAAATGGGGTTAGAGATGGAAGGGCCACTCCCATCCTGCCTCACATTGAGAAAATGAAGGGGAAACTGAAGTGAATATAACACCTAACAAAAGAATCATGTTTCTTCACACCATACCTTCAAGAATTTCCTCTGCTTATTGTTGGGTTTTTCAAACACCTGATTGAGGTGCTTTGAATACTTGAGGGAATACAACCCTTGTTTATGAAGGATAAACAAGTGGTTGCTAAGATTATGAAGAATGGTGTGTAACAAGACTAACATAATGTGATGACTATCATGAGTTCTTTTCACTCATCATATCTCTCCCATTTTCCTTCACCACAAGAATGTTTCATTACTTTTTTGAGTCTAATATCTTTATTCTAGGTTTACCTATTAAATATTATTATTATTAAATCCAATTTAATGGATTTATGAGATACCAGGGGTAGACACAGCTTGGGGATTAGGACACGCAGAAAACTAACACTCACAGAGATGTAACTGCAGGGCAGAAAGGAGGAGAGCTCTCCAGTGGTGGGTTGGCCCTTCTCTGTGTGTCTGTATCTTTTTAGCAAAGTCATGCCAGGAATGAAGCAGTGGTCTTTGGTGTTTTTGGATGACAGGAGTGACCAGTTACTGCCTTCCCACTTCCCCAAGACACCCTGACTTATCAAATGAATGTAACACTGGGGGTTTGGTTGTCTGTAATGCCAAACATAAGGCTTGACTTTCCCATGGTATTTTCTGTAGAGAGCTGTAGGCTGATAAACCTCAGCAGAACGTGCCGCTGCAGAAGGATGCCATGGTTTGTCTGGGTGTTCCTGCTCTTGTGGGGCACTACCATGCCACCCACAACAGACCAAGGCCTGCTTATTCCGCCAAAAGACATGATACTCTCTCAGGACATCATTTAAAAAGGTTGCACTGAGAAGCCCAGAGCTAATGAGATTTCTGTGAGCTTAAATTTCTATGCACACTAGACACTATCATTCCAAAGCAGTGCCTGCCAGTGTGTTATACAAGGATCAAATGAGTCTTTTGCTTCAGACTCTATTAAATCTCCTTAAGCACACTCTAAAGGTTAGGTGTAACATCAAACATCACAGGTGCTTGTGGACATAAAAGGACTCTGTCTTTCTTTGAGGAGCTATGCAGTTGCTACACTGAGTTTTGAACCTTCAGAAAGGCTGACAAAAGGGACATAGAGCTTAATTTAGGATGAGCAGAAAGTGCATGCTGTCTTTTATGTAAACCATCAATTTTTTCAAATAGACCAAGCCTTTCTAGGTCAAAGGTAAAGTATCCACTGCGTGTGTGTCTCTGTCACTGTGCTACATCCTTCTGTAAATATGGCTGGTGCTCTTGAACCAATCCATGGGGCAGCACAAAAATCTCCCCAGATGCGATGTCCCCATGTTTTTCTTCTCCCTGGAGGAACCTGTGGTTCTGAAGAAAGGCCTCTGTTGACAGCAAGGCCCCACCACCTTGTGCTTGGTCCCCAACCCCACACTCTGCCATGTCAAAGAGCTGTCCCCACTTTGCATGTGCTCTCGTTCAAGAAGCAGCCTCATCATTGTGTGTGTGAGATGGAAGGGTTTGGGGGGTGCTGAGCCCCACAAACCAAGGTGCTGCTAATGGGAACTAGTGCGGAGTCTAACTCAACTAACTTCCTGCCTAGCCCCATTCTGAGTTCAGGCTTCTCAGGCAGAAGGTAAGTGGCTCGCATGTAGGATTGCCCTTTTGTGTGCAAGAACTCTTGGAGAGAGTTTGCCTCAGGTGCTTTGAGTGGGGAGTGCAGGTGAGCTGCTCCCACACACCATGAGCAAGACAGGGACACTGGCACGAGAGCAGGCCTAAAAAGTTGTTTGGATTGTTTTGGAGGCTCTTGCTCTCATGATATAAATAGCCACTCTGCCTTTGCTAGAGCAAAGCACTTCTTAGTTGTATTTAAATTAGTGTTCAGCTATTTATCTCCACTATTGAATGGAGCATCTGGGGAATTTGATCAAAGCTCTTTCATACTGAGCAAATTTCTCTAGATAGAGCTATAAATCCTAAAATCCAGAGTATAGCAGATTTGTATTCAGAAAACATTCAGAAAATATCAAGTCTGTGGCTGCATAGACCAGTCACTTAGTTTGGAGACCACCTAGATTTCTGCCCTGGTAATCCAGGAGTCTGGAAGGGTCTATCTCTTTCAGGCATGCACATCCTGCCTCTCACACTAAGAGCCCCAGGAGGAATCCTTTTCCATAATATCACCAATATTTTTCTCAGGATGTGGTCAATGGCAGGTGTGCCCAACATGTGAGAAGTGAAAGCAACTGAAACCTAATCTAAAAGTCAGAAATGCAGAGTGGCCACAGAGCCTCACTGCTTCTATCACGCTGACATGTTTTTCTTTCCTTTTGCATTGTAGCAGCAAGAAGGCAGGAGCCAAGGGCAAGGTTGGTGGGCGCTGGAAGTAAAGAACCAGGCAGGATGGCCTTTAGTGGTGTGCTGAACCCCTGCTGGTCTCCTCTTTCTTCCTTCACTGATCACTTGTGTTCTCATGCCTCAATGATAAAAATTGCATCAGCCTGGATTGGCTATTGCTGCTGCTTTTCTTCCTGGAGGGGTCTGGTGGTTTCCTCAGGCAAGGGGAAGCAGGTTCCCTGTGGAACTGGGATGACTCCTTGCTGGCATCTTCAATTCCTGCTAAGCATGTCCCTTATCCTCCTGATACCAGCCCTATGCTGTCCTGTAGATTGCTGTATACAAATCTCTGGATTCTGTAAATAAAGCACAACCAGTACCTACTCCAATGACAACCCTCTGGAATGGTGTTTTGTATTTTATTTAATGCCTTCCCATTTTCCAAGGATTTGAGAGTTGGTCCAAACCCTTACTTAATATCATTTCATCTGTCTCTACAAGAGGGAATAGGCTCAGTATCATCAGCACAGACTCAGGATTGGAGGCCTGTTTTAAGCCATCGTACAGGCAGATATCAGGAGCCGACTGTTCTTGGGGAGCTCATAATCTGGCTGCCAAATGTAGCTGAAGCTGACTTCAAAGTTTGAGTGATGAAGTGAATCAAAGAATCGGGAATAAAGGAACAAATCTCCAGAAGTGGTAGTTTTCAGCCCATAGCTTTTATTAAACGCAGACAAGCGCAATAGAGAATGATTCATTCAAATAATACATTAAAATATTTATTGAGGCTGTTAGCCTGCATACAATATTAAAGTCCAATGCTGAAATGTGAATTACTTGGTTAGTTCCATGTAGATGTCAAAACACGAGTGGCTGTTACTAAATCCGAGGTGTGAGCTGTTCTGTAGGGCCTCTTGTCTTTGCCAAGCCTTGAACTGCCCTGGTGGAGGGAAGTCCATCAGAGTCTCTCCCATGTTTCCAAACTTCTGTTTCTGGTGCCTGTGTGCCCTCTCTGGCTCTCTGTTGGCATATGCTCAGGTGTCACGGAATCATGAGTGGTTTAGGTGTGAAGAGGCCTGAAAGATCATATAGTTCCAACTCCTCTGCCATGGGTAGGAACACCTTTCATTAGACCAGGTTCCTCATCCAGCCTGGACTTGAACACAACCAGGGATGAGGCATTCACAGCTTCTCTGGGCTACCTGTTCCAGTGCCTCACCACCCTGCCAGTAAAGAATTTCATCCCAACATCTCATCTAAAGCTACTCTCTCTCAGTTTAAAACAGTTTCCCCTTGTCCTGTCACAACATACCTTGGTAAAAAGTCTCTGTCTTTCTTAGAAGCCCCCTCACATACTGAAAGGTCACAATCAGGTCTCCATGGAGCCTTCCCTTTTCCTGGCTGCACAACCCCAGCTCTCTGCCTGTCCTCACCAGGGAGGTGTCCCAGCCCTTCCAGCATCTCTGTGGCCTCCTCTGGAGCTGATCCTACAGCCCTGTGTCTGTTGTGGTCTCACCAGTGTGGAGGACAGGAGGAGAGCCCAGACAGGACCCCAGCAGAGGCAGACAGCACTGTAGTGTCCCNAAAAGACTCTGGCACCATCCACTTGGCACCCGCCTTTGAGATATTTGTAGGCAATAATGAGATCCCCTCTGTGTCTTCTCTTCTCCAGACTAAACAGGCCCAGCTCCCGCAGTCTCTCCTCTTAAGAGAGATGCTCCAGACCCCTCTTCATCTTCGTGACCTTCAGCTGGAGCCTCTCTGGTAGCTCCGAGTCTTTCTTACGCGGAGGAGACCCGGGCTGGGCGCGGCACCGCGGGGCTCCCCGGCGGCCCTGCCGGCCCTGCGCGCCCTGCCCGCGCTGAGGCCCCGCCGCGCTCCTCCGCGCCAGCAGGGGGCGCCGCCGCCGCCACCGCCCCGCCGGAGCCGCTCTGGCGTCGCCGCTTCCGCGGGGCTCGGCCATGGCGGCGGGAGCCAGGAGGGCCGTGTGAGCGGCGCGGAGCGGAGCGGGGCGGGCGGCGGTGGCGTGGGAAGGGTGGGATGGAGTGCGGGGGGGGGCCGGTGGGGTTCAGTCGGGGCAGCGGGGTGGGGAGGGCCGGCCGGTCAGTGAGCGGCGGCGTGTCCCCGCAGGTACCCGCTGTTCCAGAGGGGCGGCCCGCAGCTGCGGATCTTCCGTCCCAACTTCTTCATGCTGGCGGTGCGGCCCGGCGTGCCCCAGCCCGAGGACACCGTGCAGTTCCGCGTCTCCATGGAGTGAGTGCGGGCACGGCAGCTGGGCTTGTGGGCTGAGGGGTGGGAGGTCCGAGCGCCGGGGCAGGGAAGGGGCTTCTGCCTCAGGCAGATCTTGCAGAGGGCGGCGAGGGCACTGATTTAGTGAAGAGCTTTGCGTGGCTCCTCTCCCCGAGTGTTAGTGAGGCTCAGCCTTCCCAGGGACGGGCATGGGAAGAAGGAAGTGCTTATGAATTTGATCCACAGTAAGCAAGGTGGTATCCAGTTATTTGTCAGGACTATTTCAGCGTGGCCAGTTTGCTGGCACGCGTTAGAGCCCATAAGACTGTGGCAGGTTCTGGTAAGATCAGCAGCTCCTACTCAGAATAAAGAAAGGCGTCTCAGGCTGGGCAGTGAGAAAGCTTGCTGAACACAGAATATGCCTGGCATTTTGAATGTTGAGGCTACAGAGGATAACGTATTTGACAATTGTTACAGTTTCTGGATCATAAATCGCTGTAGCAGTGTGTGGTCTGGGCTGAGTTTACGCTTTCATGTCGTAAATCTGTCTTGGTTAAAACAAGAAGACATTTATTCTGCAGTATCAATCAGTCTCTAGTCTGTTTTGTTTAAATATTTACACCTTTCTTTCTTTTGTTCGTTCGTTCATTTGTTCGTTTGTTCGTTCTTTCCCCAAAATGTCTTTTCATTGCCTAGAATGACAAAAGTGGATATCAGGAATTACCTTGAAAGAATATACAATGTGCCAGTAGCTGCTGTGAGGACCAGGATACAGTATGGTAAGTGCAGTTGAGTAATGCAAAGGGATGAATGCAGCATCCCTGCACAGCCAGAGTAGACTTTTATCTTTCGAAAGGTCTGTTAGATTTCAGCAGACTTTGGTTGCAGTGGTTCCAGGTGCTTAGCTGGTGATGTCTGTTAGCATAGTTGTTTATTCATCCCTCCAAATGAACACACACCACTTCATATTTGAATGCTGTGAATAAATGATGATGTAAGTTTCACTCTAAAAAGAAAAGTCTGAATTTAAAAAGACTAATCATCCTGACAGTTATCTAGCCTGTGCTTTTGTAGTTGGTACTGTTTCTCCTTGAAGACCAGTGGTTATCTCCATTCAGAAGGAACTGCTTCATGTTTTCAATACAAGTAGTAATTAAATCTAAATTCACCTGTAGCCTTCATTTAAAAAATGAGCTGAGATTAGCTTGCATGCACACACATGAGGTGTTATGGTCTAACAAAAAGCAAAGTTTGTACAGCAAAGAAAAATACTCAGTTGAACCAGTAGATCATGTCAGAAAAGTATCTTGACAAACTTTCAGGTTTTTATCACCTGTTGTTACCAGATTTACAGACTTGAATGTTTCCATTTGTCATATTTCTCTTCTGTCCAACCCCTAGAAACGACAACAACAACAAAAAACCACCCAAATGCCCACCAAAAACCCAACCAAAAAACAACCCAAGAGAAAAAGAAAAAACGTTCCTAGTTTAACTTATGCTGAACTCTGACTTGGAGACAGAGGGTCTCATCTCTAACTGAAATAAGATAAATTTAAATAATACCACCTTTACATATGAGTGCTTCCTTCCCCAGAGCTTCTCTGACTGCAGTTTAGATGCAGTCAGGAATATTTTTCTTTTTTTAATGTTAATTTACATTTTGGATTCCCAGGCAGTGTAATAATGGAGTAGAGAGTGACTTGTTGGTTAGGACATCTTTGATGGCTGGGTTTTTCATTTTTTGTGTAGTGACTCTATGAAAGGACTTGTCTGTTTATAATGGTAAGATTAAGGATGATTTTAAAAGGGATAGGAAAAAAAGACCTGTAGTAGTGAAAAATGGAGGATAAAAGAAAAAGCTTCAAAATAAAGTTGTAAAATTCTTAACTTACAAGGGAAGAAAAAGCTTGGAAGTATCATCTGTAATATGCTTATGTGAAAACCAGAATTAAATTAAGTCATAAATACCAAACACATGTAGTTCCAAACAGCACTGAAAAATAGTCATGCTTGTCCTTATAACTATTTTGTCCCTCGCTGCTAATTTTAGGTGACAGTATATGGTCAGGGATAAAAGAGGGTTAATAATCTGAGAGCTTTAATGTCTGTGTGACGTGAAGGGGGTAAGTTGTACCTCCCACTTCAGTTGTGACCAGCATGGTTGGAAAAGTTTGAGGTGCTTTAGTTTGTTTGCATGTGGAATATAATATCCCTGTGTGTAAACAGTAGATCCAGCTCATCAGCTGAATAGTAAAAATTGTCACGTTTAAGGCTATTTAGTGGTCATTTTCTCCTTGTCTTCCTGAAGCTGTGCTTTTTGGGAGGGCAGTTTATCACCCCTGGCCCCTACTTGGTAGACTTTTCTCCTTGTTTCTTTGCAGACTTTGTGTGTGAAGGCACAATGGCATCAGGCTGGTGATGCCTTGGTTCCTTGCTTGTAAACAAGGAGAGCAGTGTCCACCAGTTTCAGTACACTTTAATAATTGCGGTGCTGTGCTGGTAGTGAAGGACGAGTGTTCCCCTTAAGAATAAATCAGAGATAGCCAAGTCCCTCCTTCAGCTTGGCCTTGGTGTGGAGAACTCAGAAGTCCCAGGAAGTAAAAGGCAGGATTCTCTTCATTTCTGCAGGTGCACACAACAAGAGGAATCACAGGAATCAGAGAGTGAAGAAGCCAGATTACAAGGTCGCCTATGTACAGCTGGTGAGTGGAGTTAACATGGATGCTTGTGAGGAAAGAGGAAGGCACTGTTAACCAGCCAAGCTGAAAGTAATGGCCAGTTGAGTTGTCCTGGTTGGCTGAATACTTCTGCCAATCCTCTAATAGTGACCGTTTCTTTAACACATTCCAGAACGTAAAGAGATTTAAATGACTTGGTCTAAAGATCAAATTCAAACCAATGGTTGTTTTTAAGTCCCGTGTTGGTTTGAGGTCTGTCTGTAGGTTGTGGACTGATGTCATAGGGTGCTGCTTTGGCAGAGTTCCATGCTGACCCTGTAGTCTGTGTGCTGGAAGGTTCCCGACTTGTGTGGTTGATGGCTGAAATGTCCAGTAAGTGAAAGAATATATTGTGAGGGTAGGGAACTTCTTATTAGAGGTCTTTGAATTTCAGAGAAGACTAAGGCTTATTCCTTGGAGAGCCTTTAGTCATATCTAAACAAGCCTGCTTTGTGGCTGAACCGGCTCTGAAACAGGCATTGGTTGCCCAGTGGAAAAGGAGCTTCATGTTCTTGTAAATTTCTTTCATAACAGGACCATATTATAGTTTAAACTTCTGTTGGGCTTACCTGTCTTTATGCAAAAAAAAGTGCAACCAGTGACAGAAAACCCCTTCACATACCAAAATGACATTAAAGGGATGGTATTTATGGTTGTAAAACCATAAGCTCAAAATTGCAGTTGGCAACACAACATCACTGTTACCCTGTCTTGGGACAAGGATTCAGTGTTGGGGGAACACTCTGTGATCTTAAAGACTGGCTAAGACTTCATATGGACTTGAGGTCAAACTCAAGAGGCACAAACAGTGGGAAATGTGATTTTTAATATTTCAAAATTTAAATATGTTTAGAAGATTTTTTCTAAGCCCCTTCTGGGCAGGAGAGTAGAAAGTAAAGTGAGGATGAAGTGTTCTTCTAGATAGCCCTTACCTAATTTGAAAGAATAGTATAAAGTGCAATGTTACTAAAAAGTAACAGAGTTGTATTTAGATGAGGAGTAACTTTGATTCACTCTGCTGAAGCTGAAGGCAACCTCATCTCTGTGAGGATTTTACATTACAATGGCTAAAACGCACATTCCTCTTTCAAGGAAGAGTCTCTGCTTTGGTGTGCAAATTCTCCCTCCTGGATTGTGCTAAGTTTTTGTTTGCTGGGGAGCAGGACTGTACAATTAGGAAGTGAATGCTTGGATTGATGATGTTGTATCTCACAAGTTGCTTTCTCTGAGTGTTGTTCCTTTTAGTAGGTAGTTGCAGGCACTTTCCATTGCCACAGCCTCCTGCTAGTGACTTCCTTGCTTGTTTCCCAAGACAGAAGCAGACGTGTCTCTAGTGAACTGTAGTCAGTTCTCAAATTTTATTTCACTGTAATGCAGTCTTGTGTCCTGTGTCTGCTGAGGTGAGGAGGAGGTAGTCTGCAGCCCATGGATACTCAGGGGGAAGGGGTGGGAAGCAGGATACTGCTGCTCTGTTGGAGCAAGATGTTTAAGGCAGTGCCTTTGTGCATTTATTTCACATTCAGCCTCTCGACCTAAAATAGTTGCCATAACCTTAAGGGGTGGTCAGCCCGGGTGTGGAGATTTGCCTTAACTAGCTTGCTGTTGGAGGCGGGTGCACAGGAGTAGTTCGGTTGTTCCTCCAGCCTCCCATTTAGTCTTCTGGGCAATGCACGGAGCCCTGCTTGCACTGTGGCTCAGGTCTCTTAGCACATGGGACAGCAAGAGTCCCTGATTGCCTTAGGCTGTAGTTACCATAATAAGTTCTTAAGGAATGCCTTGTTTTCCATCTCTTCCATGAACAGTGTCAGGGGACCACTTTTTGATGGTGTTTTTCATGTCAAGGGTGGGAATCCTGACTGTTTGCTGAACTCTTGCCAGTGAAGCTTGGTCTCTGTGTTTTTTCCTCACCTCATTCCTGGTCTCTTGGTCTATTTTTTTTTCTTATTGTTGTGGTCTGTTAATTCCATTAACATTTAGGTTTCTCTATGCCTCCCCCTTTCTCTTTTTATTTTTGCTTGTTGCTTTTCATCACTAGCTCTGATGTTTCAGACAATGAGCTCCCAGCTCTGTGTTCACACCAGCTCGAAACAGTGGGTGAAGCCAGAAACCCAGTGTCATTTCTGAATCTAAAGAGTTTGCCTTCATTCTCATTCATGGTGTGATCAGGCCACTACAGGCCCCATGCAGTCCATTGTTAATATCTGCCTAATTTAGGAAAGTCTTTGGTAACCACTGTAAAATCCTTATTTTCATGAAAATTAGTTTGCATCTGCCATGAGTCAGAGTAGCTGGGCTTTCCCACCATTTTTACCAGCTGTGTTTTCTCTCATTAATCCAGTTTCAAGTTAAAACTGTGTATGACTGGAAAAATATGGATGTGTTTTTGGAAGGTCTTGGGTTGATGTTTGTGTTGCCCACTAGGTGGAAGTATTGCTCTTTCCAGTGTGACTTTGCAGCTGTGATGCAGTTTTCCTGAATGAAATCGAATTTATTCTCATAAGCAGTTATGTTTCCCTGCTTCATAAAGCATCATCTTATGTGTCCCAGTGCAACACACACATCCATTGACTTACTGCAAGTGTCTCAAAGGTGGAAGGTGTATGAAGTCATAGTCAACATGCCCTTAGGTGTCAGACTAGTGCCCCAGCTGTTCCTCATGTGAGAATTGTTGTCCTTTCTTTTCCAAATACTATTTCTTGGAGATTCAGAGCTGTTTACTTTATTCTCAGGCGGTAACTGGACAAATATGTGATCTGTCCAAGCATAATATTTTCACACTAAAAAAATACCTCAAATCATAGAAGGCTATGGATCAACAATATCTTGCCATTCCAGAGCCTGCTTGCCTTTTTTCCCCTTTTGGAATGTGGTGAGAAAGGTTTAAGTTAGAGACTTATGGCTTTGTGTATCAATTGCTATTTTTCTACACTGTTCTATTTTTTAAATTAAGCCCAAGTTTTATATCTTTTCAAACTAGATAAAATAAATGTAACACAGCCACCTTTCTCTTTACTCCAATTCTGCTGTAATTATTAAAATGAAAAGAAAAAAAAAAAGAAGAAAAGAAAGCCAGTGGGAAACTTTGCAGTTGCATTAACATCAGGGAAATTAAAAAAAAACAACAACATCCCCTCCTTCTCCTCCTTCAGTGTTCTCACTGGTTTAGCTTAACAGGTGTTGGTACCCATGGGAGCACAACTGTAGACAAGCCTCTGGAATCCAGACCTATTTTTAATTAAATCTGTTTTGAGAAATCTAGTGGAGATGGCTGTAAAAAGGAGTCTGACCTTGTCAGCATTAGGACTAACGCCTATTTAGCTGCTTGAATGATGGCACTGGTGGGAACATTTTTGCAAATGCTTTCTCCTCAGCCCTCGTTTAGAGTATCCTGTACATTCACAGTAATTAACCTATTTGCACATCAGATGTGACAGCAGTTTTCTTTTGAATTCACAGGAAACTTGGATGATCCATATGCGGTGTTGTTCCTGAGTGGATTTTTCAAGTCGCTTTCTGTGCTGTTTTGCCATATGTTTTAGCATCAGATGTTACCACTGCAGTAGTAGGAGAATTGTTCAAATGCACTGGATTATTAAACTTAGCTGCATTTGCTGCTACTGCTGGACTGAATCCCGTGCTTTTGGGAGTCCAACATTTTTGTAGTTAATGATACAATAAACATCACTTTTCTGTTAATTCTGAAGGACAGTAGTAAGTGCTTCAATTATCCAAAAACCAGAGTATCTCACAGTTGTTTACATGATTGGTGTTTGCTGCATCACTGCTGCACAGTAATATCTACGCTGATCTTCCATTTCTAAACTTTTTAGGGGACTCAAGGGTCAGAGAAGTATAAGTGAGTTTGTGCTGGATAATCCTTCCAGCAGTTTTCTGACGTTAGGCTCAGCAGTGGAAAGGCCAGCACTTGACTTCACAGGCCTAATTAAGGTCACTTAACCTCTCATTAAAATGAATGGAGGCAATTTGGACCACTCCTGTGATAACTCCTTAGACAGCCTCCAAGAACAAGGTGTGTTTTCATCCTTTCTTAGGACAAAAGCTTGAAACCTAAAGGGAAAATACATGGTTGATGCTTTTATCGTCAAGGATGTTATTAGCATTTAACAAATGAATCCTCATAAGGCCTTGTATACAATTCACTTTACTTTTCGGTGGTGCTGAATTGAGGATTAGAGTTGTGCAGGAGCAGAAGTTTAATGGGTTCCGTTTCTGTTATCTGAACACTGGACCACACATCTCACTTGTGCATAACCTTAGAATTTGTAAGAAGAAGGAAGGTCTCTGGGAAGACCCCAAACTGAGAACAACTATGGGTAAAATCATCATGTTGCCTTTATTTTTTTAGGTGTTCCATGTCACCTCTCTGACTTGCTTTGTTTTGGGCTTTTTGTTCTTTTTTTTTTATCAGTATTGTAAGGCTTCGCTTTGACAGCGAGGTGAACACATGGTGGTAGAGCTTACCCTGACAAATTCCAGCGTATCAGGGGATCACTTCACATTGGTGAAACAGATCTTTTGCTGTCGGTGCACCACCCAGTTCCATGACAGACTGAATTATCCAAGCAAAATTACTTTTTTCCAGTGTCTGTCTTTTTTCCAGGAGTTTCTTTTAGCACAGCTATGTTGAGTGAAAGGTGGTGTTACCTTCTCCCCCTTTCTCTGTGCTTCTAGCTAAAGTAATTATGCTGGCAGAAGTTTTAAAGCAGAAGCAAGTTCTAGCCTTTTTAGAGGTTACTTCAGCTTAGGAGAATTTCAATAATTCAGCAATTAAAGGGATAAATAGCTTGCAAAAGGTAAAACTGTGAACAAATGCAAGGCTTGCCTTCAAGTAAGCCAGAATCTTCCTTTCCGGTTGGATATGCCAGCACTTCATGTTCTAGCAGTTTGTAAACCAGATAAACCCTGATGAACTTGGTAAAAATTGTATGCTCTATTCCAGTGAGGATTTCACTCTGGGGATGCATTTATCATATGGTAGTCAGATGGTTGCTGTATAGAGGGAAAAACTTTTGCAAAGAAGAAGTTTAAGAAAAAGCAGCGCTGTGTAAAGGAGTGACAATCCCTCTGTTCCTTTGGTAGGCTTTTCTTTAAGGAGGTGGCATATGAGCTTGAACCTCAGTAGCCTCTGGCATTATGTGGAAGATCCACTGTGTGTAAATATGCCTGGACAGACTCAGAATCCTTTATGTAAGTTGATGCCTTTTGGTATTTTTGAAATTTTGAAATACCCAAGATACAGGCTTCTTCTGAAAACTAGCTACTGAGCATGCACAACAGCTATTTTTCATACAGCTTTCATCACTCCAGAGCCTTACAGTGCAGTATTACTGCAGAGTATTGTTACTTAAGATTTATCAACCTTCAGTTCTCAGGGTGTAATGTCTTGGCTGTTTCAAATCGTGTTTGGCTGCCAGCCAAAATCAGAATTTCTTCACAAAACAAGAGCTGGAAAGAGCCAACTTGTCTGTGCTGATTTTGATTTATTAAAAGACTCCAGATACAGATTGACATTTTCAGCTCAATATTTGACTTCCACCAGCCTTGAAATGGGAACTGTGAGCACTTTGATAAACAGCTTAAAGGTTTGTCTGGTTTTGCTACAGCCTCTGTGTGTATCTTTTTTGTTTTCTTCCCTCTTTTTAAAATAATAACTCTTTTGCAATGCTTAGTGAATTACCGTGGATGTTGTTAGTATGCTTTAGGGACAGCTTTCTTTCATTCTCCAGTAAGGGAAATGCATTGGTCCTGGAAGCATACCAGAAGGAAAGTGCTGCATAACAAGAATAGTCCCTTACTACGCTGTTACCAATATAAATAGTTCTCAGATTTTCAGTGGAGGTGGTGTGCCTACCATGTTAGCCTGAGTTGTTTTCTGACTTGTTTAACTAAAATGGCTTCCTCTCCAGGGCAGACAGTTCTTTAGTATGGGCCCTGTCTGTTCTGTAGGTGCCACAGGGCTGAGTGACCTGCCCACAGCACACTTAAAACACAGCAATTTTTTGTAATATTGGCAAATTCCTTTCCAAATGCTTCCGTGTGCTAAAATCCTGGGCAGTGCTTGGCCTCAAGGGTGCTTGTTGTTGATCCTACTACAGGAAGAGGTTTTGCAGCTTTGGGCTCGCTCAAGGACCCTGGTAAGGCCACTTTCTGTGCCATGAAATGGGACTGTGCTTTAGCTGTCAAAGGACAGCTCTTATGAGGATACCTGTTGGTAATTTAGAGGTACAAAAGAGCTGAAACCCCAGAGTGTACACCAATGGAAAGGAAAACCTTGATATGTTCCAGTTGAGCTTATCCAGGCTAGAATCAAGGAAAAGGCAATGTACACAGCAGCTCCCTTGTTGTTTTTGTAGTATGGTCAGGCTCTTAGGAAACCCCCTAGAAGTATGCACTACAAAAACAACTGGAGCATTGCTGGGTAGAGTTGGTATTTTGTAGATTCCAATCTGGATAATCTCATCTGGGATAAGTAATGTTTTTTTTTCTCCAAAGCATATGAGGTTTAGATTTTTTCACACCTGTTACTTGCTAGGTTGACTGTATATGATTAAATAAAACATAGCAGACATTCAGCTGGGTCAGGGACGTCATGATGGTTCTGTTGGATTTATTTATGTCATATTTCTGATCCCAAAGTGCAGAGTAGGTATGCTGGGGAAGGCTTCTTTCATGTCCTTTGTGGAACCATTTCATAACTGAGCCTCTTGTTTGGTTATATTTACTGCATAAATTTACAGACTGGCTGATCTGAAAAAAAGCCAAACCCACCTGTTTTCATCCGAAGCAGTTAAATGATGAGATTTCTGTATGCAGAATGCTGCCAAAGAAGTTAATGTATAGCAATGTTTGTAAGTGTTTTGGAGAGTGATTTTAGGGTTATGGGTGACCAGTTACCAGTTTTATTATGCAAGGTCCCATACAGAATGGAAAGGCTGATATTGTTGAGTTTAATGAAGTTGTGCTTAGAGCAAATGCCACTAAAAATAAATAGGTAATGTTAATGGGATAGTACATTTCCACAGAAAAATGGCTTCCTGCTGTTAGATAAAAACCAGAGACCAAGCAAATGTTTATTTTCCTAGTGGGAGACATAGATCTGCTGATGATGTTTCACTAAAATGGCTTGTCTCTTAGGCAGAATGACTGATGCAGATGTAATCACTTTAATCTCATTAGTGATATATTAGACAGATTGTTCCCACTGTAATTGTTTTACACCATAGTCTTTATGTCTGTTGATAAGAGACCTCTGATATCTGTTATTCTGTATTCCCACATTACACCCTACAATAACAGCTGCTAGGACTGCTCTCTCTTATCCTTAGCTGAGATCTAAACAACTACAACCACTACTCATATCCTGAGTGTTAACATAATGAATGCCTGCTCCACTATTTCCCTGGTGGTGTTACTTTAACAAAATAACTTACTTTGCTCTTCTTGCTT
The DNA here is from genome assembly GCA_013400495.1 of Nicator chloris. Taxonomy (NCBI): domain Eukaryota; kingdom Metazoa; phylum Chordata; class Aves; order Passeriformes; family Pycnonotidae; genus Nicator; species Nicator chloris. The sequence continues at coordinate 63,057 of WAAE01013216.1, forward strand.
TTACTGCGTGACTCACACAAACATCTCTGAGCTGATTCAGTCTTTGAAGAGATGTCCATCTCCTGATCATTCATCTGTTAAAAAAAAAAAAAGTCAGTATCTTAAGTAGCACACAGAGTAGGAGAGGCTGAAAGTTAGCTTTTGAGAAGGGACGTACATGTATCTTGGGAACATGGGTGGAAAGAGATTTTGGGAGGTCACAAGGTACCATTCTGCACTAGCTGAAAATTCAGGGTGGTCTTTCACCCTAAGATCGTAGCTACTGCAGAAGGGCTGGAATGTCTCTCTGACCATTTGTTTTCTCTTTAGGGCCAAGGACAAACCTTTCAGTTTCCCAACCTATTTCCAGAGAAAGAACAAGACGCAGAAACTCGCTCTTTCGATGACTTCAGGGATAAATATATGGAGAAAGAGAAGCAGAAGCAGGAAGGTGACCCCAGACGAGGTGGAGTCCCTGATTGGTTTGGACTTTGATGCAACAAGCCAGCTGCCTTCCTTTAGGCTCAGAGGGATTTTGATTAGCACAACTTGCTCTCTTCTCTTCTTGTAATGACTGAATGTTTATTCTTGAGCAGCCCTTGCTAGTGTGTCTTTTTTCTGGCTGTTTGTGCATGACTACAACAAAATGGCCCTGAAGAAATAAAAAGGTAAAATAAATCTGACTGCACCAGGTCTTTTCTGTTTACTTGTGGACTATTTCTAAAATGTGGAATTCCTTGCTGTCATTTCTGACTATGAGAGTGTCATTGTGCTTACTTTTTTCGTGCTGCAGAGGGTTGTTTTGAGTAGAAAGAGGGTGTTTCATTTCCTAGGATATGTGCAGTTTGTATTGACTAGAATGTATGAAAGTCAAGGTAGGTTAGCCAGAGGTGGACATGAAAGTGTAGGAAACTGGACTATAGGCTCAGGAGGTAGGGTTCCCTTATTGTCACTTACTGTGTCCTGCTGTTCTATTGCCTTCCTTGCAGTGACCCCTCGTTTCCTGGAGAAATGCATGTGATCTTACTGTACTCTTGTAACAGTTGTGTGGCATTTTGGGGACAGGGTTTATAGGACAGGTTTGTGACTGGGCACATATGTATGTGTTTGATTCCCTTAAGCATCAAGGAGCAAAGGTGGTGCACATCTCTGCTCGCTGTTGTGCAGTGCAGGTAGCTGTCATCTGTGACCAGCCTGCCTTAGCAATGTTTACAGGCACGGTTGTGCTGGTATTCCTTGCCCTCTCCACAGCTACCTTGCAGTGCTGGCAAGTGTCCTGTGTGGACACAGTTGTATTGGCATAGAAATGCTTCTGCCAGTGTAGCTTGTTTTGTGCTGAGGACTAATAAAAAGACTCCTTTTACCTTTTCTGGTGTCACTCCCTCTACTTCCAAGTTATTGATGCCAGGGCAGTGGTAGAACTTTTCTAGGCCTTCTGGGCTGCCACGTTCAGTGTTGTCATTTCTTGGCTCTGTGGCTGTTTCTCGTCGCTCTGATGAGGATATTTCCTCTTTTCCTTTGTCAAGTAATGTGCTCTGCTGTTGTGTCAGAAATAGTGGGGGAAAAGGAGCGTGACGAAAGACTTCACAGATGTATAAGAGTATTTCTGCAGGCTGTTTGCTACAACACAGCACATGCAGGGTTAAATATATAGCTAATGTTTCCCTGGCTTTTGAATTCTGCCACTTGAAGCAATTGGCAGGGTAGTGAATGAGCCCATGCCTTCAATGCTTCTACCCGGTTGCTCTCCTTTATTGTTCTGTGTCTGAACTTGTTTGGACAGCTAGCAAGATGTTTACAAGGAAACAGCTGTTCTCCAGAGAGCCAATCCAAGTAGGATTTTATGCACCCCCTTCTGTTCATTAGTCACCTCTTTCTCCCTGCTACTTCCCTTGTGCATGACAGTCCACCTCCTTCTGTGGTTTGTTGCTTTACACTCCCCTCTTTGTCCACTTTCCAAGGGGGATCGTGTGTGATCTAAGTTAGCTGGTACTTAAACAGAGAGATGCTCTTAGAGAGGAGGGAGATAAGGGAGGATTTGCTACTCCCAGCCTGCCAGCAGAGTTACAATAGTAGATGTGGAAAAATACTGACCACTGAAAACAGTTCATATGTTTGGCATATCTGCAAAGGCAGCATTTCCAGAGTTTTGTAGTGACATGTGAAACTCCAGGTTTAATCAGGAGCTGGCCTGCAGATTTAAAGTAGGGTGACTGAATTTGTCTGGGTACAAGGGTCTCCCTGCAGTACACAGCCTCCTCCTCCTCCCTCTTTTTTTTCAAGGAGCTGTTTCTCAAACTCAGCGATCAGTATGAAGATGACCTCTATTGCAACTTGGGCTATGTTCCTTCAACGTAATATTATGGAATTTGCTGTTTTTTCTTCACGGTCCTCTGTGGTTATCTCCATTGTGGGTAACTCTATCTTTTTCACCATGGTGAAGATAGAAAGGGCTCATCTAGTGCTGCCATATGTCTCCCTAGCTGGTTGGTCAGCCTTGAGCAAGCAAACAGTCAGGTATGTTAGTTCTGGATAAATGAGGCTGCATTAGGTGTAACAGCAAAGACAGATTTAACAATCACCCTCTGCCTTCCCTGTTAATGGTCAGGAGATGTTGGAGTTGCCAGCTTCTGTACTGGCATTGAGGACCCAAGGTGAGTGAAATTTATTTGCAGTCCCAAATGTGCTCTAGGCCTAGTGAGTATCAAAAGCCCCTGTGCATGTCTACCCTGCTTTGCTACTCTGTGGTTTCTCCATGGACAATTAATTTCTTGCTCATGTTCAAGGCAGGTTTCTGTCTAGAGTGGCACAAAAGGGAAGAAACAGAGATGCAAATACACCCATATCTGTATGAAGTTGCTGTAACCAAATTCTGGCAGATACTCAAGCTGCATAAGAGAGCAATCGTAATCCTGTAGAAGGGTTTGAGTTGGAAGGGACCTAAAAGATCACGTAGTTCCAAGCCACTGTTACTGGGCAGGGACTCATTCCTCAATGTTACTGGCTACCTCTGAACAGTATTCCTGTGAAATTAAGGTAAGATTAAAAAAAAAGAAGAGTCCCTGACCCAACATTATTTTGCTTTAATGCTCCCAATTGCTATGGAAGTAGGATTAAAAAGATCTTGAGTCTTTCCCGGTCTTTTTTTGGGTAGTGTTTCTGAGGAAGTGGTAAATATGATCTGGTGCTTCAGTGCTTCACAAATCCTGTCTCCCAAGCTGTACAGGTGGGCTAAAAGATAACAGAGAAGATACTTTAATAAAGGAAACTTTAATACAAAGGCACAGGTTGTATCCGATGTACCAGAGAGAAGTACAGCAAACGAATGCTCAAACTAGGACAGGGACTCGAGTTTTTTCTGAGTTTTGTTCAATGTACTGTGCTCCTTCCAGCACATCCTGATGTTTGTTTTGGGTGATGTAAAGGGTCAGCAGCTCCTGTGGAGTCACATCTAGCCCTGCTGTCAGAGGTGTCGAGCTGTCCTTGGCTATGTCAGTGGCCATACCTGTGGGCCAAGGATGTGGATGTCCATGTGAACAACTTCTCCAGGCACCAGAGTAACGACGTGGTTGAAGAGACTGATGTTCACTGTGGTGCAGGACAAGCAACGTCCTGTGCTTGGCGTGCACAGCTCTGCAGCTACTACTTTCTCTGACGTGCAAGGGAGATGCTGAACGCAGTTTCTTTCTTCTCTGAAACGTGTGCAACCCCCCAAAGAGAGTAAAGTGCTGGAACAGCTGGCAGACGTGCAGTTGGCTGCGCTGGCCAGTCTGGTGGAGAAAGGCATCTGGCTATGCTGAGTGAGTGCTATCCCAGCAATACCATCCAGCTATCCCAGCAATACCAGGACTCTTCAGAGGGAACATGCAATTGCTTCTGGTTTTTTTTGAAACAAACCGAAATGAATTGCAGAGACAGCGCAGAGGTGACTATCTAAGTGACTCCCCTAACATTACAGCTTAGAAATGAGTTATGTGTTGTAGGTGGTGCTCTGGTGGACACTAGGGACAGGTTCTTGCACGTAACAAAGTCACTGACTCTTGTAACCATTTGTCATCACCTGAGCCTTGCTATGTGACCTCAGAGGGTTCAGCACAGCTGGTAAGTGGTTAGACATAAAGCCATGGTAGCTTTATCTTCTGTGTTACCCAGACTGTAGAATCATAGAATGGTTTGGATTGGAAGGGACCTTTAAAAATCATCTAGTCCATCAATCTTGCGATGAGCAGGGATCTCTTCAACTGGATCAGGTTGTTCAGAGCGCAGTCCAACCCATCCTTGAATGTTTCTAGGAATGGGGCATCCACCACCTCTCTGGGAAACCTGTTCCAGTATTATACCATCCACATGGGAAAAATCTTCTTCCTTATATCTAATCTACACTGACCCTCTTTTAGTTTCAAGCTGTTATCCCTGGTCCTATTGCAACAGACCCTGCTGAACAATCTATCCCCATCTTTCTTACAGGCCCCCTTTCAATACTGAAAGGCTGCAGAGGTGTCCACAGAGTCTGCTCCAGGCTGAACAACCCCAACTCTCTCAGCCTTTCCTCGGTGGAGGAGGTGTTCCATCCCTCTAATCTCCTCATGTCCCAGTTCAGGAGCAGCACCTGGCCTTGCTGAATCTTACAAGATTCCCACTTCTTGATCTTGTCCAGATCCCTCTGAATGGCATCCTGTCCCTCAGGTCTGTCAATGCATCACTCAGCTCCCATACTGGGACTCCCAAATTATGCATCAGGTGACAGAAAATTGTATTCGATGATTTGATCTACTCTTGACCCACTGCTATTAGCAGTGCTGAATTAAAGAAGCAGTAGGAAAATTGGCTTACTTTATCCAAGGTGGATTTGCTGTGGAAAATATCTTCATGGCTGGGGAATTCCTGCTCCTTCCAGGTTATCCCAATGACATCAAAGCTGGGTTTTTTATTTCGGGAGAACTATTTCACTTATTTGAATTTTCAGGCTGTAGAACAGATTATTGCTTCTTCAGCTCCAGCATGTTTGTGGAGCAGCTCGGAGAGTGGTGAGGGTTGGAGAGAGGACGTCTGCTCAGTGTGTGCAACAGGGCAAGGTACACAAAGCTAGCACTATTTTTCCTGGGAGGACTGAAAGCTGTAAAACCGTTATCTTGACAATGCTGCTTTCTCCTGAAGTAGAGTTCAAGGACTGTTCAGAGTCCAAGTTAAAGCAGTTGTCTGAGAATGGCTTTCCAGGGTGGCTTATATGCCAAGGCTTGTAGGTACCACGGCTAAAAAGGAACATTGTGATAATTCCTTCTGACCTCCTGAATGACACACACCATAAAATTTCATGCTGTACTTTCTGTGCATAGGCCAGAAGCTTGTGGTTGAATGTTACCTGGAATAGATTTCAAGGTTTGAACTTGACCAGCATTGCAGGAACAAGTAATTTTCCTTGAGTAAGCTGGGCCCAAACAGCTTGAAAGTCACCAGCATGTTGTCATTTGTCCTGTGAATTACACAGAGTGGTTGTAATGGGGAAAACTGAGCGTCGCTTCTCAGGAATCATGTGTTTGTTGAGAAAGGATGTAATTTCTGTAAATATTATTTTCTTTAAATGCAAAAGGTTTTAGACTAGATAAGATGACATAGTGGTTGAGCCATTTCTTCTGAAGTGATTTATGACTGTTTAGACAGCATTTAGCTCTTTGTGTATAGTATGGCTTATCAAAGTGTGTGCTGCTGTTGCAGACACACCCAGCTTGCAGAATTTGGGAAATACATCACAGTCACTTATTCTGTGGCTTGAGAATACAGTAATTAGGGCCTGGTGCAAAACTCATTGTTTTTAATTGGAAAACAGGACTAATTATCAGTCTCTTAACCTTTCCTGCCTTCTGCTGTTAGAAAATGCTGCAAATAAAAAGTGATTAAGATTATGGAGAATTTGTACAGTGGAGAAATAGGCAGTGCATTTTCTTCTATGGTGACTAGGATGTTGGAGAGGTCACACACAGTGTTCTAGACAGGTAGGTCTTGCTTGGGGTTTGGCTCTTAATGCTATCAATGTTTCATTTTCCAAAGTTCTTGTTTTAGGAGTCAGACCAGTGTCAGTGATTCAAGGCTTGGAAAATTTCTGTTCCTGAAAAAAAAGGTTTGGGAAACTCCCTGGTTGATTTGCGATTTCGAAGTATTTTGACTCTTGTCTGTCTGTATGCTCTTGGAAAGAAAAATTTCTCAGAGGCAGAGCATAGTTTAGTGTAGCTAAAAAGGTGAAATGAGCAGACTAGAAAGGGAATGGCTGTGGTATGGGCAGGTGTTATCCTCCTAAATGGAGGGAGAAGCCAGGGAGTTGTTTTGGGTCATGTCTGCGTGGTGCATTTCTCAGGAGCCTGCGCTGAAAACACAGAGCTGTTGAAGGTTTCTTAGGTCATGAAAAGAGCCTGCTGCAGATTGAGCCGTGCCAGTGCTTGCACACATGGTAAACCCAGTGTGTGGTGTCTCACAACAGTTGTCAAAGACTGGTCGTCATACCCAGAGTCTCTAAACATCCTGTTTATCCTTGCAAGGAGGAACACTTGATTGAAAGATAAATACCAAAAAAAAAAAAGAAAAAAAAACCAAAACAAAACCCAACCCCAAAACTGGTGCTAGGAACAACATTTGCCCTTGGGCTAACAAACCTGAAAACAAAAGAAAATAAACATGGGATGGAGGCAAACACATTTCCACACAAGCCCAAATTCTAAAAGGGATTTAGGAGCTGAGCTTGTTTTGGCATGCTTGAAAAAGAAAAAGCCGTCTGGGTGCCAGGATTCTTAGGGCTCTGTATGTGTGCGTGTGCATCAGGGTAAGAGCACAGGAAGAGATGGGGTGTCTGTGGTGATGTGAGGGGGAAATGGCAGACATTGGAGCTGCCAGAAAGCTTTATGCAGGGTCACCCCTGGGGCATGGCTTGCACTTTTTTCTTTTTCTTTCTTTTTTTTTTTTAGTTAAACATGCCAAGAAAAAAATCTTCGAGTTGGCAGCAAGGTTTTTTTCTTCTTCTCCCTCTGTTTGTTATTCGTTTGTCGCTGCACTGGAGGTCTGTTTACTTTGCTCAAGAGAATGAGGGACCCAAGAGACACTGCTCTGCATGCAAAGTTTTTATGGAAGGGGCTAGAGGAAGAAGGGCAGGAACTTTCAAGCCTTTTGAAACAGAGGTGGGCTGTTTCTTTTGCTTCTTTGCCCAGTGTATGTTGGGCCTGATGCTGCTACTGCTTTGCAGACATAGCTGGGCCCTGGACTTCAAAGATGGGTCCTGTTGTTAAGGGCTGATCAGGCAAATCTCTACAGGGTCAGTGGGTGTGAGGAGGCCCAAGATGTGTTAAGACTTGATGTTGAAACTCTGAGTTGCTCTAACACTGTGGTGCTCCCCACTCTGCCCCTGGGATCTTTCCTGGTAGGTTGCTTTCAAACTGGAGATGGTGCTCCTCTCTCCTAGCACCTCCCTGTTGACTCTTCTGAATGAAGTTTGGGATGAATTCATGAACGTGCCATTAAAATAATCTCATGGATGAGGCAAGGCAGTCCTTCATTCCAGGGATTTAGTGTTTTGAAGGGGACTTTTCCAGAGCTGTGTGGCAGCCCACTGCTACTACTCTTTGTTGCTTTTGATGACTCAGTGAACTTCTGAATGCTTCAGTTTCTCCAGATGGGCTTAATAGTGATCATGACCTGACTGGAGATCCAATAGAGGAGGGAAAGTGGAGATCTGTGTTACTTTTGCTTGCTGGCATCTCGGTGGATGAGGCAGCTTTGTCCAGCTGGATCTTCTTCATATCTTACAGTGCTGAAACAACAAGAAAAGAAACTAAGGGTGCTGCACAAGTGGGGTGAATGTCTTCAGATTAACAGATGGGCACATCCCTGGGGATATTTTTTACATGTGCATTCTTCTAGGTTCTGGGCAATGAGAGCAGTGGCATGTGGCTGTCAGAGTTCTGCAGTGTGAGGCAGGGCAAGGGAATGGCTAATGAAAGCAATGGATAATTCCACTGGAGCAGACTTTAGAGCTCAGTGGTGTTCTGCCATTTGGAATTTTTCTTACCCTTTTTAAAAGATGGGTGAAAGAGGACAGGGACTGACAGGTCTGCCTATAGCCTCAGTCTTGTGTTCAAAGCAGCTGCTTTCTGACTCAAGTCAGCTCTGTATCGACCTAATCCATCACAGGGCAGAGGTTTCAATAAACAGAGGGAGCTGACTCCTTTTATCTCCACGTTCCCTGTTTTAATTGATGGGAAAGCTGCTCAGCAATCCCAGGACATCTTTCTCTGTTGCGGAGGTTCCCTTAAATACTGGCCCACACCATGTTGTTTTGGCCACTTTGTCTCCAAGAGGACGGGGAGTGGAGGAGCTTGCTGTGATTGTAGAGAGAAAAACCCCTTGTGAAAAGAAATTGAAAACCCTGTAAACTACTAATTCTAGAAGAGGGAGAAATGAGAAGCAACTTAATTAGGGATGGACTATGCAGAAGCACCTCCCTTTATGATATATGGGAATGGGGACTGTCAGAGAAACAAACAAACAAAAAGACAAGATAGAAACTGACATAAAATGTTTTCACTCAACAGTGGGTTAGATTAGTGTTGTGCAATTCTTTGCCACAAAATATCAGGGCCAAGAACTTTGCTGGATGCAGACACACTCTGACTGTTTCTGTGGATAACCAAGATATCAGAGAGCTAAGAGTAATATTAAAAGAACAAGAGTTTTGGGAAGCTGTTGGTGCCATGTGCGTCAAGGCACAAGCTGACTCCAGCAGATGGAGATGGGGATAGGAAGAGACTTACTTATTTCGGAAGTGAAATAGTCTGTGAGCTGCCTCTTGCAGGGTTTCTTTTTCTGACCTTTGGATCAGCCTCTGTTGTGTTGCAGAATCCCAGCCGAGATGGAGCTTGGGAAAGACATCAGGGTTGGCAGCTGTCTCAGCTACAGTACATCCAGTTATGTGGTAGACCCTGTGAGGAGGTAGAGCACCCTTCTGCATTCTTCAGCTGTCAGTTGTGAAGGTCTTGATTTCCCCTTGTCCCAAAAGAAAGCTTGTTTCTGTGGCCTGGGAATCAGGAGAGAGAACTGCCAAACTGCATTCAGCTGGGCGTGGGTCAATTCCGTAACATCTTTCTGCCTTCATTTTCTGTCATAGAAATTACCTAGTGGTGATTACTCTCCTCTGGACCCCGCTTGTCTTTCTGGCTAAGATCTACATGTCCTTAGTGAAAAGTGTCCCCTCCTTTCCCTCTTTGGTGGCGTATGACACACTACACAAAATATGGATATACCGAGGTTGAAAGCTGGTTTCATAATTTGCTTCTTTTCAAATTCACTCTTTTAGCTATCTGGAAAAAGTAGCAGAGGAGCTTCACCTTAGCTGTAGAGCTCTGCTGTTCAGTAATAACTTCTTAGGAAAAGAGCTGGTTTGTTTTTATTGTATTTTCTTTTCACTGCTTTTAATAGCTATAAACAACCTCTGTGTGGAGCGTGTCTTGAAACTTGTGACCAGCTGGGTGAGGGGCCTTCGTATCAGTTTCAAGCCTGCGGAGAAGAGAGCATAACAGGTCCCTGATTGCTCCAGCCACTTCCTGCCTGCCAAGGAATGCTGGAAACAGAGGTCATTATTGCACAAGTAATTAAAGGTTCATCTCTACCTCTCTGATTGCTTAAGGTCATTGTAGTAAGGGACAAATACTTCTGCTTGCCCACTGTTACTTGTTTTCTGCTTGCTGTTTTTCTTGGCTTCAGAAGAGGAATTATGAAGACTCTTGAGTAGGATCTGGGAGTGCTGTGGTCTAATGCATTTGGCTGTGGCCCCGAGTTATGTTGTGGATCACTGTAGTACTGAGAAACGGAGTGCCTTCAGGGCCCCCTCTCTTCCTGCTTTTCCCCAAGATCCAGACACCAGAGAGATGGCTCTCAAAAAGCAGGTCCATTTTGCCCAGGCCCTGGCACAGAGTGGGCAAAGAAGCCAGCCTTGGGGAGGTCTGTAGCTGTGCCTCTGAATAGCTGAAGTGCATCCTATTCTCATATTAGCAGACACAGGGATTTACAGTTACGGATCTGAGATGGACTCCAAAAAGGTGAGATTGACTTATAGTGGGAGGGTTTCCTATGAATTTTCTTAAAGGGATTCATTTCTCTTTCCGTGGTTTGAACTCTGAAGTTCAAATTTTTGTGTTTCCTCTCCATTACAGTATGCAAGAAATTGTCTTTTAAATAGACACTGAAACTCATTTATGATCAGGGGCCTCTTGAAAAAAAAACAAGTAAGTACCAAATATTTTGCATCTTTGACAGAAGCACAAGAGCAGGGCAGATTGAGCAACCCACCCTTTAACTATCTATCCCTCAAGATTTTGAGAGTCTTTTGAGGAGCACAGCCCACAAACATGGGATGTCATGTTGCTGTCTTCCAGTTTTCCTTTTGTGGGTGAATGGTTGTCACCACTACTACCAAAACAAATGAGCCCCCATTGCACTGAATCTCCTTGTGCTTCAAAAGCAGTGGAAGAAACACCTGAGAAGAAGAAAAGAGATGGCTTTTGGCCCCTTGGTCCAGTAACATTTTGAATGAACTTCACAGTACGGCTGGTACAGGGTGGGCATTTCCCTCACTCCTGGCAGTGTAAAAGGGGGTTGAGCTAGGACTGCACCCCAAAAGCCTCCTTGTCAGTAAAGATGTTTTGCCCCTGAGAGCCCGGCTTCATGGGCTTGGCTGTAGCTCAGAAACAGCTTGAAGGGAACATGTTGGGTAGGCAGATGGAGTGGGTGATGGAGATGATCTGCTGAAGGAGAAGTGTGGAACGAGAAGAGTAGTGACAAAAGGGCAGCCGTGTGGTTGACCCCGTGCAAGTGGAGGAGGGGAAGAACTCATCTCAAAAGGAGCAAGGATCCAGCAGCAAAGTTGCCTGGAATATGAGGCAGACGCAGAAGAGGGTTGGTGGAATGATTAGACCTGAGGTAACTCCACGTGTGTGTCTGTGGGGGAGTCGAATAACTCCTTGGTCAGTCTGCAGGGGCTGTCTAATCAACAGTCCTGTGCCAGGCACAGCCCAGGATGCTCCAAGGTAACACTAATCCTGCTGCAGAGCCGAGGGGTGTCTCCAGAGGTCCCAGGGGCACTGCATCTCCACACGTGAACGCAGCTCCTGGTGTGGCAGCCTTATGTGAGACACTGCATAGTGGCCTGTTTTGAATTTGTATTTCATTTGCCTCCCATATGGGATCAGTTTTTCCCTTTTCTTTATTTTTTTTAATAGCGTTTTTCCTAGTCATAATAATCAGCGTTTCCCTGCCTTCTCCCCTTCATTTTTCACAGCTGGCTTTGATTGGTTTCAGTCCCACAGTTGCTCCTTCAGACCCAGAAGAAGGAGCAAAGGTTCTTTTCCCTTTCAGAGCGAGGCAGACAGCCCTGCCGGAGGGCTGGGGGAGGCTGGTGCTCCCAGACTGGCCTCTACTCTTTGCTGTGGCCCCAGCCGGCCTCTTGTGCATCTGGTGAGGTTTGCCAAATTGCAAGATAATTTCTCTGCCAAAAGCCTGGGGAAGATCACAAGTTGTTGATGGTGTGCATGCCCCTTCTCTTGTGCCGTTCAAAAACAACTGTTTCTGCAAGCAGAAGGGGCAGGATCCCCAAACGCCTCGTGCTCACAGGCTGTGAGCACAAAGGGCCAGAGTGCCTCTGCAGAGAGTGTGCCGACACTGAGTCAGATTTCTGGGTCTGTGAGCCATCAGGCTTACGGCAACTGCAGCCCCACGTGTCTGACCGTGCGAGGTCCGCGGCTCCGCGTACGGGGCGCGATTAACCTGCACAACCCCGTGTCGTGCTCCACCGAAAGGAGCTGGCAGGCACACCAGCGCAAAGCACCCTGAGTGCGCGAATTGGCACGGGAAAAAAATAGTTGTTGGATGGGCAGGCAGACTTGCCTGATTTTTTTAGAGTATGAGTCAAACACGAATCGCATGGCGGAAAGGAGAAACTTCCCTTGGAGGCAACTTAATCCACAACTGCCTGATGTGGGGTCTCAGGCAACTTCCTTCAAAGCAGCTTGTGCTGGTCACTGTCGGAGATGGGCGGTTGAGTTGACAGTCATTCAGCTGATCTGTTATGGCTATTCCTGCATTCCAGGCACCATCCAAGTGAATGAGACATAGCGTTGCACAAGACCAAAAGAAAGTAAATGTTTACAGGCACAACGCACATTTCAGCTTGTTACATGTTCCTGAGCAGTGAAAGAAATGAAACAATAATTAAAACAGGTCCCAAATCTCAGTGTGTATCTTGGCTTGCAGCACTGTCCTCTTGGAGTGCTGCCTCTGCCTCTCTCTGATCCCTGCCTGAGCAGTACCACTGGGCCATTGCACCCGGGTCAAGGCCTTTCCAGTTAATCCAAGTACGCCCCCTTTCTGAGAACTGCAAGAGCCTTTTGGTGAGGTGGTTTTATGGTTTGTGACAGAGTTGGGTGCTTGGTGTTTTCCCAGCACCCAGTCATGCTGGGATCTCCCAGGAGATGTTTGCCTTGAGTGTTCAAAGTCTCAGGGTAGGGGAAGTTATAGATGGATTTATTCCCATGGGAGAAGGGTGGAGAAAGTAGAGGAGCACAAGAGAGATGGACATTTAAATAATTTTTTCCCTGAATGATCCCTTTTTAATGGTCTAGCTTGCCTTTGTGTGCACTCAGGGAAGAAATTAGGGTGCAACGAAGCAGATGTAGTGAAGGGCTGTGTTGGCACACGTGACAGCTGTGCCAGAAGAGAAGCATGTGAGCAGCTACCTCTGCTCTCCTGCTCTGAGCACAAGGCTGGTCACAGCACAGCTTGAAGGATAGGATGTCTCCTGGCTGTGAGCCAGGTGGGTGCAGGAGAGAAGACAGCCTCTGCTCTGCTGCTCTTTTTCCCAAGGGGAAAAGGAGAGGGCCAGGTGGGGTGAGTACTTTTGCATGAAAGGGTGAAGCAATGGAGTCTTTCTCTTGAGGACAAGGAAGAGAGTGGAGGGGTGACTGAAACACCCTCTCCCGCAGAGTTGCTCTGTGCTTGGTGGTACCTCCGGCCAAGCTGTGAAGCTCTTGCAGCATCATCTTGGCCTCCACACCAAGAGAACTTTTGTCGCCCTGCAAGTCAGTCCCTGGCAAGGAGAAAGGCCTTTTTAGTAATGATCAGCCCGCCATGCACACGGCACAGAGAGACAGAGCTCCCTCCATGCGTGCCTTACCCTGGGCTCAGGCATAGACTCCATATCCACACATGAGCAATAGCTCTAGCTGCTGACTCACTCACATCACTTTTCTTGGTTCTCTCATTTCAGCAGTGAGCTGGCCAGATATTATTCATTTTATTTGAGATGTCTGCTGAAGGTGTAAATGTCTAGGCTTCCTGTAAGGAAGGCACACGGTAAATGTGCAACAGTCTGTCTGAGAGCACACCTACAGCACTGACTAGGGCCCATACATCAGGCAGAACAAATGTCCACAGCCATTGCTGAGTCTGCAAATAGGTTGGATTTGTTGTTTTGTTTGCCACATAAAGGGTACTTTTAAGAGTTGGCAGCTATGTGGCCTCTTGCTTTATGTGACTGAATTATTTAACCTTGTTGTTAGGGGGAAATGCTGACTTTTCTGTAAGGCAGGTTACAACCTGCTCCTATGCAATGTTCTGTGACAGTGTTTCTCTATCCTCGGGAAAACCAGGTTTGATTTTAGACTTGCTGGACCATTCTGAAGGCAAATGACAATACTTGAATGAAGTCAGGGAAGGGAAGAAAATAGCTCTTCAGTCACTGAGTTATGAAAAATTATTCTGATTTAGGAGTCTGATATTTGTGCTCATTTTACTCAGAAACAACTTATCTTCAAGCTCTTCAAAGTTTTTGCATAGTTAAATCTCCTCATTAACTTGGATAGTGACTACTGTTGAGGAGAATACAAAAAGACTGAGCACCATTATAAACACTCCCTCACTCTTACAGAGCATGTAGGGAATCTAGCCTGGGAGTTATGTCCCAGAGCTAGTCCTGTCACCAATGATGGGAAGTTTCCGTGGATATGGTACACAGCAAAACAGATGGGAATGATGACATTTCTCTAACTGAGAGCTATCCAAAATCTTCCAGTAAAGATTATCTGCTTTGGTCTTACTGGAGTAGCAAAGGCCTGTGTTTGTAAAGCGGAAGAGCCAGCTTTTCAGAAGTCTGTTTTTTTACAGAATGCTTGACACACAAGCCATAATTCTGAGATTCTGGTTCCCTTGTTAAGCCCTCCTGCTTTCAGATTCTTGGAGCTAATTTTCATTGACAATAGGAACATTCCTTGAAAAATGCTCATGTAATGAAGTACGTGCTGCTTGAGATTAAAAGATTTATTCAGTGACTCCTTTGTGAAACTTTTGCAAAGTGTCTTAACATTTTTATGTTTCTCCAACTGCCAACAAAATCTCATTGCACCACACAGTTTGCAACATTAGTCAGATTTTGACATGGGCTCACGCAAGAGGCAGTTTTCACAGTCAGGAATCATAAAATGTTAAAAAAATTGCCATTATTTGAAAACTAGACACAGTTCAGTGAAGCAGATGGACTTGCTAACAGTGACTTAGGAGGTCTGTAGCACAGCTGTGTTGACACGGATTATAGACAATCAAAATTGTATATAAAGTGCATGCCTTAGTTTTAGTTTTAAGCATATTGCTAACATTTAATGAACTGTGTAACCTTATATGGTTTATGTATTTTTGTACTGTAGCTGCAAGTTATGCTAAGGCCTTGACTAAACCTTCCCAGAAATCTGTATTGCTATTTGTAATGCAGGCACACAAGACTGAGAGTGCCAATAAGCCTTTGATTGAATCTTGATTAATGTAAATACGTTAAGCCTGTAGGTGCCATTCCAGCCCAGGGAGCTTCTTACAGCTTTTAACCATGTCCACATCAGAGTTAGAGCCCCTTTTCTTCAGATAATTTCCAAAGACCATGTGAAGAATGTTTGGACTTGCTTATGAAGGATCGGGGATAGAGACATTTTCTGAAGCCCCTGGCTGGCTTGTTTGCAACACCATCCCAATAAAAATTAAGCCCTCAGACACAAACTTAGGAAAGGAAAGAAGAAAACAGAATTCTGATATATTTCACAACTGTACTCTGATCCCAGGAGAAGGATTGGGTAAGAAACACTGATCTTTCTTACATATCTGTCTGCAAAGTTTTCAGTAGTTCTCTTTTACTAGCCAGCTCTCCTGATTAGGTGAGCAAGTTGCCTAATTGTTTCAATGCATTGCTTTAAGTAATTGGTTCACATCTAAGAAACAGAGAGGGGATGTAGGAGCACAGCATTTAACTGAGAGGAAAACAGGATGTGTGGCGGGAGAAGGAAGGCACCATGAAGTGTGGTAAGTTGCAGTGGGATCTAGATGGCTGAGGTGGATCAAAGCACTGAGTTCTCCTCCTGGCTCTGGTGCTTGATAACATCTGGTGCCCTAGTACCTGTTTTGATGGCAAAATTTGCCAAGGAAATGTGCTGAACACGCATACGTCCTTCTGCGTGTGGAGTGGGACAAGGCAGCTCCAGCATGAGGGCCAGCTTCTTCCACGGGAAGTCTTTGTGGGAATAACCCTCCTGATCTACATTGCTGTCAATACTTACTTGGTAGGGATTCTGCCACTGAGCAAACAGTAGCTGCGAAGGCGCGTGATGAGGAGGAATAACTGAAACATCCTTCCTGGTATGAGAATGCTCTTCAGTGTCTTCTTCTTGTATATGGCTTCNGAGCCCAGGAGCCAGGGAGAGCCGACTTCGCTGCTTGACTTCTCAAGAATTGCAGAATAGGCCTGTGCAACCTGAACCTGTCTGTTTTTAATGGGACCTGTCCAAGGTATGGTTTCTTACCATTTCTGGCCTGACTGGATCACAGTTATACCTAGTGGTATACCATCATTTTTCTGCTGTTTTCTATGGTTTACTGTACGATTCTCTGCTTTCTTTTTCTTTTTCTTCCTATACTCCAGCTATTCTTGCAACACAAAGTGAACAAAAATTATTGCAGGACTTGATGTGGCTACATGGCCATTTTGCTGCAAATACTTTCAAAATAAAACTACTTAATATTAAAAAAAAGTAATCCTGTCTGCCTTTAAAACCTGTAGATTTGTGTTTCCCATAAAATCATAAATGTCTTCAGCCACTGTTAAGAGATTAATTATTGCCTTAAGTGGCAGAAGAAAAGAAAAAATGATGGAACTGTATCTCCCTCTAACACTCGAGTTCTGGAGGTCGCGAGAAACGTCATACCTGCAGCTGTGTTCCTGTGGTCCCAGCTCTTTACTTTTAAACAGAAATATCATCTCCCAATCTCAGCAAACAGTCCAGATAGTGGCTTGTGATAAATTTTCTATATCTTTTCCTTGACAGTAGTTGCAGGGGTTCTGACTGCACATTGGAGGACCATCTCAACTGTTTTTGGTTTTGCTTTGCAGGTCTGCGCTTTTTATTTTGAGGAGAGGAAAAAAGAAAGAGACACATACCAACAGCCTTAGACTATGGCAAAGCTGATGCTGCTGCAGCTGGAAAGGTGTCTGATCATACTTGGTTAGTAGCCTAGCAGAGTTTGCTCAACATGCCCCAGCTCCTCCCAAAGATTTAGTCCATGGCATGCTGTAGGCCAGGGAACAATACTTTTGAAGCCCTAATATGTAGTGGAATTACAGCCTGTATCAGGGATCCTTAAAAATCAGTCATCTCTGGATCAGGCAGATTTTGATAGTACCACACAAATAGCAGAGTGTGGGTGAGCTGAATCGTCCTGCATGTCATCTCTTCTTTGCCTTTTCTGCCCTGTTCAGAGTAACTCGAGAATTTGATCTGATCTCCTCTGTGGCCTATAAAATCATACTTGGAGCTTTAGTGACGCCTCTCTAATTAAAGTTGAATTGAATTTTGTGCTTCAAGCATGACTTAAACATTTATTACTCATGAAAAATTATACCATATCCTCTCCAACTTATTCCAAGCATTCTTTGAGTACCGAATGAGAATTTTGTGAGATTTTTTTTTTTATTATTTCTTGCTTTTGCCGGTAGGAATTAAAAAGGGATCTGATACGCAATCCATGCATGCAGGGACAAATTTTAAAACCAGTTGGCCTTAACCCATTAAGAAAATGCATCTCTAAGCCTTCTCCCACTGTGCTATCTGTCCACTTCCTGGATTTAAGTCCAGGCTTATTGACTGTGATGGGAAGACTCCCAGTTACTTTAACTGTGGTTGTATTGTCCTTCTAGTGTTCAGCTTTCCTTTGCTGCTGTGGAAGGAACTGCTCTAATTTCCTAGTCAAAGTCCGAATTTGAGACTGAAATTGCTGTGTGAGCATTATGCTCCTTAGAAGTACCCCAAAGGAGCCTGGAAAACCAGGCTGTTTGATTCAGAGATGGAGAGCGATAGGGTTGGCAGCAGACACAAGTTCCAAAAATAGCAATTTCTGTTAGATATTAGGAAAAAAATGCCTGTCACTTCGAGGATTGTGGAACACGGGATTTAGGAGCCCACAGATGATGTGGGATTGATATCCCTGGGGATATTCTGAACCTAAATGGACAAAGTCTAGCACAAACTCTTCTTAGCTGGCCCTGCTTCAAATAGGATGTGGGACTGGACGATTTCAAGAGGTCATTTGTGGCTTGAAGTGGTCTCTGATACTAAGGTGTACCGCTTTTTGGGGTGTAGGGGAAGAATGTGCTGAGACCACAAATAGTCCTCAATTACAAAGTTATACAAGATTCAGACATGGCTGACAAGCATGATGAGTAGGATTAAATTGCCTGAGTGCTGAAGGATGTGACGGAGAGAAACTAGATGAGCAGTTTTTGACCTGTGTTTGAAAAGCCTACAGTTTAGGGGTGAAAGGTTGATAGGAAAAGTAAATATATTGTCTGTGAATTTCCATTTGCAGAAGATGTGTCTACTGGAAGAACCTTTAGCAGTCAAAAAGGGCTGAAACATAGAGTAGGACTCTTTAGGCTGAGAAACAGTGAAGATGCAGCCCAAATGACCTTGGTAAGGTGCTGTGGGGGTGACTGCTGTTCTTATGTCCTTTTTTTTGCCATGCACATATCTGTCTCTGTTGAGTTTGTGGTTTGACTATGGGGACAGGGAATAGAGATGAAAGAGCAGAAGGTGTGCTCTTGGCTGAAAATATAAAACCCATGAAAACTGCTCACCAGTGTTTCTCTGTTCAGGAGAAGTGTGAAAGGAACATCCCTGGCAGTGCCAGGTGGATCTAGGTACAGAAGAGAACCAGGATATTAAGATATACATGAATTAAGTATGGCTGAGAAAATGCAGGGTTAACCTGCAAACCTAAAGGATTAATTTATTCCCATTATTTCTGTTATTTCGCTTCATGCTCACTGTGTGCCTTTCTTACATTTGGTTTTTCCTTTAAAAAAACCTTGTAAGTTTTTCTAGTCACCTGGAACACTCTTAATTTTTTTTTTTTCTTTAAAGAAAACGGTCTGCAGAATAATCTCCACTTCTAGGCAAACAAATGTCATCTTCAGAATAAAACATGCATACACGAGGAAATTCCATTGAAGAGGGGGGAAAAAAGCTTACTTGGCTTGGGCCCCTTTCAGCATGATCTGGTATACAGTATTATGTTATCCTTAGATGATCTGTTATTATCTTCCTCCTCCCAAGCCACGTGTCAGCAACCAGATGTGTGTGAGCAGCTGAAACTGTCCTTTGAACTCTCCACTGGCAGACCGACAGCGTGGGTGAGTGGACAGCGGGCTGGAGTTGGGTGCAGTACCTGCCCAAGTGGCTGGCCGGCTCTGTAACCTCAGGTAGGTGGCTCCAAGTCTCTGTTCCCTGTCCTTAGTCTGTCAGATGCGGTCCCTCTGGGCGCCTGTGCCTGTGCCCGGCGCGGTGCAGTGCCCGAGGTGGCTCCAGCCAACGGAGGGCTGCAGCTGTGCCAGTGTGACACCACAGCTGAGCCAGGCGGCTCAGGAGGCTGGCTGGGCTGGGCTGTGGGCCGTGCTGATGTTGGTCTCCCTGCTCCTCACAAAAATCTGGTCTCTCCACACAGGCCTCTGCCACTCCAGATGGATGTCCCAGCTTGTTTAGAGTCAGCTCAGGGAATCTCAGTGAGGAATTGCTGCTCCTGTGAGCTGAGCATGTGAATCCCTGGTGGCCAGAAGTTGGTAGGTGATTCTCCTAGGCTGTTTATTTCTTGGCTTTGTCTTCCAGACACATACATGTATGTGCTAGGCTTGATGCACCCAGACTTGTCTCTTCCACATCTGCGTAGCAGTGAGCAACATCAGGAGTGTCAATTACCTTTACCCTTGTGATAACCATAAATCGTACCTGGAATTTTTCTGTATGCCCATTTTGTAAACTTTGTTTAAATTGACAGCAGCTACACAAAAACATTGTCCTGTATTGATGGTTGGTGGGGATCAGCACCAAAGGCGGTGGAATGACAGCAATTGGTTCTAGCCAGACATTTGTCTAGTCACCTTTTGGTGAAAGGGGTGTGTTAAGTCATGATCAGAAAAGTCATAGCTACTGTCACCTAAAATCTACTAAAAATGATTAATAGTTAAGTGGGAATGTTTAGTGGTTTTTGTTGAGCCCAGATCTGTATCCCTCAGAAGCCACTGTTTCTACTGAAACCAAATTATAATAGTGGACTTTGCAATGCTGCGTGTGCATATAAAATGCTCAGCTGGGGAATGATGTATGTCTTGTCTTTGAAGAAGGCTCTCAGCTCTGCAATGCACAGCAGTTTCCTCACCTTCAGCTGAGCAATGACTTGTGTGGAGTTACATTTGTGAAGGCACTTCATGGGCTTCCATCAGCTGCCGACGAGTTACAGCCAAACTTCTCATGCTCGTGAGGTGTTTCCTTGATGGCTGCAGGCCACATTGGTCTTTCCCAGACACTTTTGTTAGTTTCTTTCTTCAGAGCAGACCTAAGACACAGGCCCAGTATGAGCTCTGCAAATTAGTTGGCAATTAAAATGTACTGGATTTTATGCTAGTAAATTAGCTGGAAGGACAATTCAGCATTTTTAACAAGTGGCAAAAATGCCTTGGATACTGGATCACTTTTATTGGGCTGGCTTGAACACAGCATTTTCCAAAAAACAAATCAAGTAATTTACTGCCACTGTTGCATGGTTGCTTTGGTTCAGGAATAATTGCTGTCCCCTGCTTTCAGGGAAAGATCTGAGAGTTTGTGCGAAAAAAATTATACTGCTCTGGGCTGCTGCCTTTAAAGCAATATAACTTCTTGTCATGATGCAGTAACACCAGTATTTCACGGAGAATACAGGCATGGTCTATGTGTGCTTGGGATGCCATCTTTATACTAGAAACAGATCTACAGCAGGGTATGCAACACACAGAGACCTTTCCAGTCCAGACCAGGCACTGGTTAGAATTGACCTATACAAAAACTGTCGTTTGTTAAGTGGAAGTTATTATTAAAGAACCCAGTTAGATCCCTGAGTAATACTCTGTGGATGAATCAGGAAATGGTTCAGGCCAAATGGACCCTGCAGACCCTGCTCGGATCACTCCTTGCCCTGATGTAAGCAGGGCTCTGAACCAACGTGAACTTCTGCATTAAGTGGTATTTGAATTAATGGTTAGATCGTAATACATGTGACCATGTTTGAACCTACCTGGAAAAACAAGGGGGATAACAAACTATATGAAATTTCAAAGGTTTTTGGCCTGTTCAGCTTTGTACCTGTGTTATGCTTTCATTGTGCTGGGACTCCCGTGCAGTTGGCTTTGCTTTGCAGCGAGGGAAGTGGTTAAAAATTTGTCTGCAATGTGTGTGTTGGGACTCTGAGGTTTAGCATTCCCCATGGACAAGGGCTGCCAGACAGAGCTGAGAGCAGAGTTGCCCAGTTCAGTGAGGACAGAGACAATCTGAGCAGGGGAGGTGACTGTTTTTGGAATGCTGGAGATGCAAGGGAAAAGCCCTCTGTGGCACAGCTCCATCTGCTTTTACTTATTTCTTCCTTTCATATTCCACAGGGCTTTGGTTGTTGTTTGCTGTTCTGGTTGTCTGGACCTTCCTCTAGGCGTTTTAGGCACTGGAAATGCCCCTCCCTTGGTGTTTGGGGATGCTCTTCTCCCTCTAGCTGGGAGCATGGCATGCTTCACCCACTGTGACTAGGGATGGGAACCTGCAGTTTCACCAGGGACTGGCATTCCATCCTTTCCTCAGGAGCAACCGTGTTGCCTCTGCACTTTGGTGTGCCTGGGGAGGGGAGATCACTTTCAAACCTACAGAGCTGTGTGGCTTGCTTATGCTGTGCCTTCTGCATGATTCTGGTCCAGCATAATGCTCTTCCACTTGTGTTTCAGGGCTTCCCCCCCTCCTCTTCAGTCTCATGAGTCACTTGTGGAAGCTGTGGGTTCCTCACCTTTCAGTACCACCGCTTTGGGGTCCTGTACAGGTTCTGCTGAAACCTGTGGGGTGCTTTGCGTCGATGGAAGCATTTTCCATTGACAGCAGTAGGGTTGAGTCAGGCATTCAAGTAGCAGAGACAGTCAAGGGAGAGCTGGTGGGTGCTTCTGAAAAATCAGATTGTCTGCATGCTTTGGTGAAGTGAGGAGAGACCGACAAGAGGGTTGAAACATTTTTGTAATGAATACTAAAGGTCTTCCCCAGACACCAGCTCCCTCATCTGGGATGAGGAGGCCCTCTAGGAATGAGGAAGTTCTCACAGATTGCCAGAAGCAGAGCTGAAATGTGAACAGCAGCCTGTTTTTAATCAAGGTCTCACGCACTCTGGCCCAGCTGCTCTCGCAGGACGCAGAAAGTGCCTTCCACTGTGATGCCTTTTGGGTGGGCTGTTGGAGGCAAAGGGTATTCAGTAGCTCCTGCTCTTTGTGGGCCAAAAGCTCTTGCTTACCCTGTGGTCTTCACTGGACCACCCTCCATCACATGCCCTGTTTTGCTGAAGCGTGTAGTGACTACCTGCTCCGTGTTTCTGAAGTGGAGGGCGTCCAGTGCCCGGGCTTAGAAAGGCAGGTGAGACTTTCAGGAATCTGAAAACTCTTGTTGTATATGATCTCTTGATAGGTTTCTCTTTTGTGATGGACAACCCTGCTTTGTCCAAAGCTCCCCACGCAGGTGAGGTTGTCCTAAATCTTTGATTGTGGTGCATTCCTCCAGATTATTTCTTGTCAATGTGCATCTTTTTGGAGTTCACTGTCCTGAGACTGCATGAACACTCTGGCTGAGGCCTTGCCATGTGGACAAGAGCAGAAGGGTTTCTCCACATGTTTTACAGGCTGGACTCATGTTTGTACAACCCAGGACAACATTTGTCTTTTGTCTGTAGTCATGAGACGTGGCTGACTCCTATTAAGCTTGCAGTTCATCTCAAAGCTCTCCATAATTTTCTGAGGAATTGTGGACAGGTTTTCCCTATCCTTATCTGTACTGAATGGGGTCCAATCTTTTTCAGACGTTTCCCCCACTGTCAAGATCAGAATTCAAGCCTGTTTTCAGGCAGTTCTTCCCAGCTACATAGCAGCTGTGTATTTTACAAGCATGCAATCTATCTAATGGCTCAAGTTGTTAGAGAAGACTTTGAAGAAATCTGGACTCACAACAAACACAGTACAGCTCTGCTGGGTTAATCCCTCTATTTTGACAGTGACCCATTGATAGTTAGTGTCCAAGTATCATATTTCCAGTCACTTTTGCATCTGCTCTGTGAAAGTTTATTTGAGACCATTTATTTCATCTTTTAGGAGGATGTTATGCATCTGAAGCTTTATAAGTCAGGACATGTAATGGCCTCTCTGCTATCCATGCAGTCTGTCATAGAGGGAAATTAGCTTAGCGGGATTCAAATTATTTCTGATTAAATCCATATTAGCCTAAGACTTTGCTTTGTTATCTTCTGTGCTTACGAATACTTTGTGGTATTTATTCATTATTTATTTACGTTTCAGACTTCTTCTCCTGGGAATTGTAGCTAACCTGGCTTTTCTTCCTTTTGCAATCCACAAGCTTATTTAATTTTAGGCATAAAGTTTGCTTTGTTCTCTCTGTCATGCACCTCAGACATCCTTGATAAGAGACAAATAGGTAATTGCTAATTGTTTCACCCAGTCCTATAAACCCCGTGAGTTAAAGTTCACCCGGTCTTGCTTCTTCCCCATTTTAGGGAGAGGTACTACCTCTCTGCCATGGGTTTTAGCTGTGCTTCTTGTGCCTGTCTAAAGATAACTGCTGCTAGCAGTCCACGCGTGTTTCAGTGGATGCCGAGTGGGAGGAAAGTTGCAAGAAAAGTTGCATGAAGGGTGGTGCAGTGCAGCTTCTTGTCACAGTGTGGAAGTCAGGCAGCTCCAAGAAACTGAAAAACCTCTCTTGGAGCAAAGTGTGTGTAAACAGGGAGGAGCGGCCTCTTCTTCCAGGCTGGAATGCAATAAGTAAACGGGGCAATGCAGGTTGAAGGGGAAACCTGGAGCAGCCTTTTAGTTGGAGGTGCTTACACATGAAGCTGGCTAGGGCTCTTGCTCCAGTCTGGAGAGAAAGTCAAGGCTAGACAGAACCTCTGATCACTGCAACAATCAGAAAAGTGCCCACACAGACCAAAACTAGGGAAATCTCTCACACAGAAAATCCAGGGCTGCATTACTGTAAGAGACACTGAAATCAGCTCTGTCTGTTCATCCCCAAGTCTGGACTCTCAGGCCTCGATTGCAGCCCCTGGTCAGAAGGGCTGGGACAGCACTGGGACAGCAAAGAAGCACCTCCCAAATTTGACTTGTCTTGCTGTTTGAATTGATCTGCAGTTCCCCGAGTCATTTGTTATCCAAGTCATGGTGGCTGGAGCCAGACCTTTTATTCACCAGGGGATATTTGCAGGGCCAAAACCTGGATCTAAAAGGAATGAAGAGACATCTACAGAGCTCCTTCTCAAAAGGTTGTCTGGGGGTTTGCACCACACCCACTCTTTTAAGAGCTGGAATAATATATACCCTGGCAGGCTGTAAATCAAAGGCCGGCACAGAGAAAAATCCTACCACACGCATTTCTTTTTGTAGATGTAAGAACTTTTGGCCTCTTTCTTATACTTCCTTGCTCTTCCAGGCAGCTGGTGATTTTGGGTTCTCCTCTTTCCCTCTACTGCCACATTCCAAAGCTGTCACTACCTTTGCTGTGGCCGGGCAGAGAACAGCTCCAGGGGTGAGGTGTTGGATGGCCTTTGTGGCTGAAGCCTTACAAGTCTTTCTTGGGAGTTTGAGACCCATCCCCAGTCTCAAATCTAGTGTTTGGTCTGTTTCCAAAGCTTGTGGGGAGGGTCCAGAAATGTGGTTGTTGCAAAGCTGAGGGCCAGATAAGCAAAATAAAGAGATAACCCTTTAGGAAAAAAAAGAAATAAAAACCAACTCAGTTCCCTGATTAATTTTGCTCTGGGAATCCCTGTAGTCTTAGGTTTCTAGGCCTGGCCTTGTTTCCACTTCATCCTCCCTCTCTGAAGAGGCTTTTTGTCTTTAATTGCAACTATAAATAAATCATCGTAGCCAGAAGTAGTATTTTTCCAAGTCTACAACTCCAGTGTCCAAACCTTTCAGTTTCCAGGAATTCGTTTCACCTTACCCAGAATTTGCGACAAAGAAGTGAAAACCACATTCTGCCTGTATAATGTTAGCTCCAGTCTAGAAAAGTTTTCCTCTGGGTATTTCTGTCCTAGATCCAGACTTGACCTCCAAACTAGGATGAAGACCAGCTCATTAGCACCTGCCTGTCTCTCTCTGGACCACTTGCATGCAAAGCTTCCAGGCACCCTGTGGGTGTGTTCAGGCCTCTCTGCACCTCTTCCCCGTGTGCATATCCTCAGGAAGCTGACAAACATTGACCACAGGGGACAAACCACAACAAATCGACTGAGCCGCCGAAGAACCCTGCTATCATGCCACCTATGTGCGAGCATATGGACTTACAGGTAAATTTAGTTTCTCACCCACTCTTGAGTAAGGTGATAATGGTGGAAAGCAGTGAAAAGAGAGGGTGGAGTCACATCCCAGATGCAAAAATATCCAGGTGGTCATGAACATCTTTTGGGTAGCACACACTGGTCTATGCTGCTGTTGTTATCTGCACCAGCTGAGGTGAGTCAAAATTTGGGAGTGAGCTCTTCATTTGGCAGTGCAGGGTGCTCTGGGCTGCTGCAGAAGTCAGCCAGCCTCAAAGAGTTTGTCCCAGAGGGGACAAACTGTCCTTCCCTGGGACTGAAACAAGTCAAAAAAGAGCTCAAAGCTGAGCTTGCAGTGCATGAAGTTCAGTTAAATGATCCAGGACCTGCCCTCGCAATGCTCTGAAGCTCTTCTCTTAGGTTGGCCTTCCCCAGCTCAGAGGAGAGTGGTGAATACTGTGGACCAGACATAACCCAGCTGGGAGTGAGAGGAGACTGAAATCTTTTCGTGTGGTAGGTGAGTGTTTAGATATCTTCAGGGCAAACTGGACTGATACCAGTCGTGATACGTTTTCTTTTCTGCTGGTGGAATACTTCATCATTGGTGCACAGAGTTTGCCTGCTTGTATTTAATAAGTAAGTATTAAAAATAAGTAAGTAATAAGTAATAAATAAATAAGTATTTAACTAAAGAGGGAGCCAAACTAGAAGTGAAAACTGCCTTGTAAGGATAGCATATTAGTCTTTGTTTCAGCCTAATTCTCTCATTGTCACAGGAACATATGTGATGGTGGTAGTCATCCTTGTGGATTGTCTGCTTGTTCTTCAGAGATCATTAAACACAATTACAGGAAAAGACATCTTTGTTTCTGAGCAATACTCAGCTTTTATATAAGTGTTCCACATTTTCTTCAAAATGCTTTACCAATTGTAACTAATTTTAACCGTTTGGTTGGCATGAATATAAGACAGCACTTTTCTGCCAACTGATTCTCATTTGTTTTCATGGGGATTGAATGTCTGGGTCCTTAAGTCACCTTTAAATATGCCAGCCTCAGGTCGTGTTTGCTTCATGTAGCTTTCTTGCTGTTTAGTGTCTCGGGGTGAAAAACCTCCCCTTTTGGATAGAGATGGCAAATTCCTAGGGGCCTCTGTGAGGGCTGGATTTCTCATGTCTAAATGGAGAGAGGCTCTGTATTACTGAAACCCATCTACTTTCCCCGGCTCTGTTGATGGTCTCCTAGCTGATTGTGGACAAGTAGTTGCTCCTCCATGGACCTCAGCTGGCCCATGAGTGTGAGGAGGCGTGGGACAGCCTTCCCCTGCCAAGGGGCTTTCAGAGCCAAGAGGAAGATGTGTTTTGGAAGGATTGGACTTGGCAGCACAATAAAAAGGAAGAAAATAGGGAGTTTCAGAGCCAGAAGCAGAGGGAGGCATGGTCTGGGCAGGGACTGGATGAGCAGAGTCAGCAGCAGCTGGGGTCTAACTCAGATTTGTACTGCAGCTTACATATGTCCAGGCATGGACCTGTTGCCTGTATTCACTTGTAAAGTGAAAAATACCTTTCCGAGCCACAGGGTTTTGGTGACAGTAGTGTTGTCCAACAAAGGCCTCTGTTTAGATGTGGGCTTTCTAAGCTAGTTGAGGCTATGAAAAAATAATAATAAAAAGGTATTAAAAACCTGGTAAGGCAAAGAGAGGCAGGGCAGAACCGGCTGGAAAGTGGAAAATATTTCCCGTGATGAATTATAAATGAAAAGAAATGTGTTCCTGTGCTTTGAAATTTCTGCAGCATTTTTTTCACCATCAGAAATGCTAAAACCTAAAAGAAATTAAGTTACAGAGAAATAAATAAGATCTTAAGCAGCTCCTGCCTCCAGGAAATGAGCTCCTCCATCTCCCTTTTCTATGAAAATATGTATTTAGAAAATAAACTGTTTTTCTGTTTGAAATTAAACTATCAAATATTAAAGGTTGACCAGCGCTAGGAAAGTCTGGTCTTGCGCTTAAGGCACTGACTTTGGACCAAGAGACCTGGGTTTAATTTCCACTTCTGCTACAAACTTTTCCTGTGTGACCTTGGGCTAATCCTTTAATCTCACTTTGCCTCTGTTCCTCATCTGTCAGATGAGGCTATGACTTCCCCACCTCACAGGGGTGTTATGAGAGTAAACACATCCTCCGTGCCCTGCGCCTCACCTTCCAGCCCGCTCCTCTCCTGGGGCAGGGGGAAGGCAGGGGGATGGTCCACGCTCTGGGAGCCACTGAGTTCGCTCCCTCCATGGCCATCGGACAGGCTGGTGAAGCCGAGGCTGGGTAGGATGCCCCAGCAGATCCTAAGTGTCCTTGGAGAGCAAGAGATGAGGCAAGAACACTAAGCACGCAGGAACTGTGGGAAGGAGAAATTTGTTGTTTTCTGTCTTGTTTTGGTTTGTTTTCTCCTACTATTTCCCCTGTGTTTTTTTCCACCCCTCAAGCCAGCACTCACCGAGTGTCCGTAGCACTCTAACAGCACAAAAACCGGCCCCGTGTAGGGCTGGCTGCTTCCTGAATTAGTCTACATTTGCAGCAATTACCTTCTTTCCTTTCTAGCCAAATGTTTCTCTGAGCCTGAGGCCCAGCTAATTTTTTTTGTCAGCTCTGGTTGCGCTGTGCGGCCCTCCCTTCCATACGGGAAATATAGAGATGCCATTCAGGCACCTCTAATCCCGCTTTCACTGCTGCACTCATTAAAACATTCCTTTATTTATTTTAATTTTATTCTCTCCTCCCCACCACCTTTTCTAAACAACCACTTGTATTATGCTTTTAATTGCCTTTAGATTTCCCTGGTGTAACTTCTCCGGCGTCCGCATAGCTGTAGGCAGGGCGCGCAGTGCTGGGAGCCTTGCACATGGTCTGTGGGCTTGCTATTGACTCAGTGGCGTGCTGTGAATGAGTCAAAGATCCGTGGGGATCGCTGGGGGTGGACGAAAGGACGGTAGGATCGAAAGCAGGGGTGGAGGGGGGACAAGAGGGAAAAGCCAGCAAGACAAACGTGCTCCGCGCTCCCTGAGTCTTGGTGGAGCATCTTCCCTCGTCACAAGGAGAACAACTTCAGCTGTGGACTGGGAATCTGGGCTGCCCTGTCAGGTGTGGGGGGCAGCAATGTCTGCACCATGGCTCTGTGAGCACAAGCTGTAATGTGGCCTTATACAGGCATGACTTCATCTGTTTCCATAAGATTGCTTTCTCCCTCTCTCTTTCTTTGGCTGGTAATTGAGAAACGCATGAGCTCACCTCCTAGGAGCGGGAAATGAGAACTGCAAGAGGAAACGAGCTGGAAAGTATACATGGGCCGGAAAAAAAATATAGATTAGGTGGGGGGAGAAGTCAGAGATGTTATGGAGAAGAAAAGGGATTCCTCCTGTGTGGGGTCACTGCCATATAGGGCCCACAGCATCTTCCTCTGTGCTGCAGGCAAGGGCAGGGCTGGGGCATTCCTGTTGACATCTGTGCAACTGGGCTTGTCTTTAGAGTATCCTCTGGGCACAAGGGGCCCAGAGGCAGGGTGAAAAGATGGCCCAAAGTGATGGTGGTACCTTGTGTGTGCTTTCTTGATACAAACACAACCTCTCTCTCATTAGTGCAGCTTATGGGACCTGCTAGGAGGAGGAGTGTAGCCCAGGTGTAAATGGGAGCAGAGGATGAACCCACACAGGTGTGGGGCTTTAAAGTGCTTGATGGAGAAGGGGGAGGAGGAAGGAATGGTGTTTTAGGTGGAGTTAATCACCTGAGTGAGGTCTCTGGGGCTGGCAGATCTCACAATAGGGGCTGCAGAGTACTGGTGGTGGGAGAACTGTTCAGTCAGGCCATGCTCTCTCTGCCACTGGATCTTGCTCACATGCAGGTAAGTAATGTCCATTGCCAGCATCCCACCTCTTTGCTGCCCAATTTTCTCGTTCATCAATTTTCTCTGTCATCTAATTGCTTTTACTCCCTGCACTAAGGATGTCTCACACCTTTCCCCTCTGTTGCTGTTGAGGTGAAGCTTGGGAAGAGACCCCAAGGTGGTCTGAGCGACTTGGAGCTTTGCAAATTATTTCTCTGTTCTTGATCTACATGGTCTTGATTTTGAAGTCTAAATGAAGACAGGTCAGAGATTAGGACCAGCGG
Source organism: Nicator chloris (assembly GCA_013400495.1). Taxonomy (NCBI): domain Eukaryota; kingdom Metazoa; phylum Chordata; class Aves; order Passeriformes; family Pycnonotidae; genus Nicator; species Nicator chloris. The sequence goes on from WAAE01013216.1 coordinate 92,124, forward strand.
TAGTTGGCATGTTTGTCCATTTCTTTGGACCTGTTCCATCTCTTTATAGTTATTCAGGACTTTTTTTTTTTTTTTTTTGTGTATCCCAAAGGAACTTTTAGATTACGGGAAACCTGTGCAATGTATTAGGGCTTAGAAGACCTGTGCTGGCACAAGCGGGGACCCCATATACGTTATACACTATTTGTGTTTCCAGTGGATTTTTTCCCCTTCTCTTCACATTTCTTTTTTTTTTTTTTTTCACAGTTTTTTTCCTAAGTGAAACACTAATGCAGTAATGTTCAAACCCACAGTGTTTGAATGGCCTCTAAATCAGGCAAAACAAGCTTGCCCAACCCTAGTTGAACAGACTGGACTCATTTTCTAATTCATGCACACTCTGTTCATTTTGGCCTAATAAATAAGTTTCTATCCTAGACCACGAGTGCTGGGGGACCTTGGAAAGTTTGATGTTAGCAGGAGAGGGGCAGGTGACCGGGGAGAAGAGGAGAGACTGGATCGGTACCCACGACTCCTCTAGATGTCTAATAGGAAAGGCCATATATTCCAAACTGGTGTTGTGTGCAAAGAAACCCATGCTGGAGATTCAGTAAGAATCAAGTTTCTTGGATGTCACTCTTGTTTTTCAAAGGCTTGTCTTTGACTGGAAAAACCTAGCAGATACTGAAACTACAGCATTTTGGGGTCTCTGAGAACTAATTGAGGCTGGAGTGGGTTATGACCCAGTTTTAGGTCTTGGAGCACAGATCTCACTTGGATCTGATTGCTTTTATCTTTTTTGGAGAGTATCTAAGCACCAGCAAAATTGTTGCCTTCCATGCACGTCACTCCTGATGTAACAAGTGAATGTTTTTTGTTAAGTGGAGTTTCTTGGGACTCTGAAAAGGATGAAAATATATGGACTGTTCTTACTTACTTATCCTAGATAGAAACACAGTTGTAATGAGGCTTGTGGCTGTGGCTTCTATCCGTGCCTGATCTTGGAAGAGGCTCATGGCCCTGAAAAACTGTGCATCCCCATCCTTGTGTGTGTACCTAAACCGACCCATGGATGCCACTACTACTCCTTGTGTTTGCTGATCTGCCTCATGCAGGTTGCTTGGAAGCTCTGTGGCCCAGACCTTGCGGTCATCTTTCCTGCTGTTAACCTGGGAGTGGGCCGTGAAAAAGACAAATTATTCTAGCAGTGGGAGATCCCTTCTGACTGACAACTGTCCCATGGAGAGAGCAGGCTGTGCATCTGGTGTGTTACAGGAGTGCTGAGAGCTCACGTTCACACCGAGTGACCCGACTGTGGAGCATTATTAATCCCACTGCGGAGCCCTGGAGGGGTTGGGGTACACGTCGGCTTTCTGCCATGGGGGGAATGCTTCTTTGCCTATCCTAAGGGATTCAGCCCTGATCACAAGTGTTTTCTAGGATTCAGATGCTTTAATTCTAGATATCCAGCTCTCCAAGAAAGAAATTGAAGAGCTCTGTCTCCCTTGACTTGAAAGCTAACATGGGTCAGTTGTTGCTGTTCAGCTCTTTATCCAGTGGTGACTTGTTTGTGGGACTCTTGCAGGAGACAGTATGTTGGTGTGTCCTTAATGTCAGGCAGGAAAAATAGTTTCACTCTGGATGTGTTTTCTCCAGTGGCCTGGAGGAAGCAAACATAGCCTGAGAGTAGGGTGCAGGTCTGTGGTGTAGTCACTACTTGGTGTGACCAGGTCTAGACTGATGATGAACTTATTTGGCTCTGTCTGGGCTCATCATGAATACCCAAACTTTTCCGTGAAGCACAGCAAACGATAGCATGGCCTAAAATAACTATTTATTTCAGCCTTCCATGCCTGTTTGCCCTGCCTTTCTACCTTTGGGCCTTAGAATATGATTCAGAACCTGTTTGCATGGCATTTTACATCTTTGCTTTTCTAGCCAATGTCTCAATGCTCTTGGTTTTGCTCTCCTTTCCTCTTCTTCTCAGCCTGGCCTACCCCTGTTTTTTTTTTTTTTTTTGTCAGGCCTTTTGACTGGAAAAAGCAGGCTGTGCCTTTTCCCTTACACACCTGCCCTCATCTGTGTTGGCCACTCTGGTATTTTAATTTCTTTTTCATTGCACACGTGTTGATCGGCTTCACAGCCGAGCTCAAGGAATTTCCATGTCGTACTTGGAGAGAGGGTTTCCCCTTCACAGTCACTGCCTCAACCACGCACTGGTTCATGTAGAAACAGCTTGGCAGCTCTTGGAAACGGGTCTGTGTGAAATAATATTGTCTCTTTGAGGTCAGGAAAAAAAATGCCCTTTTTATACAGTCATGCACACACTCTTAAAAAGAATTCCACAAAGCTTGGTCTGTTCCCCCCTCTCACACTCTCCCCCTGCCTTACCTTTTTCCTAAAACACTGGAGAATCCAGTCTTGGAGTCTGACGGCACTGAGCATACAGCATGTACTGTGTGCCTCTTGAAATGCTGGCTACACATAAAAGCCTTGCTTAACACTGGACTCTGTTGCTTTATTATGTTGTGTGCACAGTATGTTGGTGGTGGGGGAGGAGGGTGGGTGGGATTCGGAGTAGGAGGTGTGGAGGAAAGCAGCTGGAGCAATGGGTGATATGAGCTGTGGTTGCTGTGCTGGGGCTCCTGCTTCCCAGGCTGAAAAAGGAAGCCAGGAGCAGGCAGCTATGTCAAAGGCTGTGCGAGTAGTCATGGGATTATTTGTGTGTATTTGCATCATTGGTGATTTTATTTCTAGTTGTGCTTCCTGATGCTCCTAGATGCTCCGTGCTTCCTGGGAGAAGGGCAAGTGGAAGGGAACACATGGGAGGGAAAGGAGGGGAAAAAAGTCCCACTGTCCCAGGACTATAGAGCAAATTCTTACCCATCTGCTGTTTCCAGTGCTGAAGAGTGGCAAGAACAATGCCTTTGGGGATGGATGGTCTCATTCCAGGACTAGGACTGCTGCTTGATGTGCATGTGCTGGTACATCCACTGCCATAGATCTGTGTGATTGCTTGCCTGGTGACACATTTCCAGTTTAGGCCCATGCCTGGCTAGGCATCCACACTGTCAGTCATGCACAGTGGAGCAAAAACCCTCAGTGCCAGGCCTGCATAAGCAGAGGAAAGTCCTGCAGTGGACAGCCTGTGGACACACTGATGGACAGAGGAGCAGGTGACCTCGTGCTCTGTCATACGTGAGTAGTCTGGATGGGCCCAAGTGCTGTGTGATGTTGTGCTTTAATGCTTCCCGTGCATTCATGTTACCACCCCAACTGCTCTTGTTACTGCAGCTGGGGAGAACTTGAGTGAAATCCCTGAACATGGGGGAAAATCTGTTTCAGTGGCCATAAAGGTCCATTTCTACTGTCCTTGTCCATCTGCTCGCTCTTGAAAAGGAAATCAGAGCCATGTGCAGATCAGGATGACTCTTTTAACAAACGTACTGTCTGAAGAGGTTTGTTGGCCCTCATAGTTAAGTACCTGCTCAGATGGTGCTCAGTGATGTACAAGCTTTGCCATTTGCTAACTTGCAGGCACCTGATGAGGCTTTGTGCTGCCACAAGTCCCTATGTGGTGGGGCAAACCCCAGCTCTATATCTATTAGATACACCTAGGCTCTGAGGCTCCAGGATGCTTGAGCTGGAGGCACGGTGGATAACATGGGAAAAAATATTCTTTCTTCATGCTGCTCAAAATGTGCAGCACTTCAGCTGGTCTCTCTGTGCCAGCCTAAATCAAACCATAGACTGAAAACACTCAATGCTGCCTAAAATTCCCCATCTGCAGGATATTCAGATGTTTATTTTGGAAGTTTGAATGGTGGACTGGGTTGCAAAGGGAATGCAGTACTGGGGGATGGACCAGGATGTCGATGTTTGGAGCACAGGTGTGAACGGGGCAGCTCTTCATGGCTTGGCTGCTGTCTGCAGCCCAGCTGGCTGCAGCTGTAAACATTCACCTGTGGTCAGCATCTTCCATTTTTCTTTTTGTCAGAGGACTGGAGCATATGCTCTGACACAGCCTTAGCACTACCTTAAAAAAATTTCCCCTCTATCACCTGGAGACTGAAAGATGAAATCCCACAAAACACCTCCCCTGACCTTTTTCTAGATTATTACATGAAGTTTATCTCCAATTTACCTTTTCCAGACACCTTTTTCTCCTTAACCTTCTCCTTGCATTCCTGCTGGTATCAAGTTCCTCCCTGGCTTTCTTCATTGTCATTGATTTCACCGTCTCTTCCTAGCCCAGGAATTCAGTGCCTGCCCAGGCACGTGAGCCAGCAGGCATGTGTGTATCCTATACATTTTGTTCACTGTTGTGTGATGGCAGTGTGGTGACAGCTTAACTCTCTGGCACCTTGTAGCATTGAGCCCCACATGTTAGCTGGGCCTTCTGCAAAATATTGATGGACTTTCTTCCTCCTCTTGCAATAATGTTTTTGGAGTGTTTTTAGGTGGCCACCATTTCTTTAGCATAAGAAAGTGAAGGTTTTCACATTCACCCTGTCTCAGTCATCATTTTATACACATCTAGTCCATGCTATTGAACCATTTGGACCTTGATCTTTTCTCCTAACAACCTTGGAAACCTTTCTGTGTCTCTAACAATTTTTTGGCATCCTTCTCTGGCCTCTGTTCCTGTTACCCCTGCTCTGAAATGGGTGAGCAGGCTTCAGCTCATTCTCGAAGTGTGAATGTGTCATTGATTTATGTGGTGGCATTTATAACATTTTTGGTATTGTTCTTTATCCTATTCGACCTAACATTTTTTGGGTTTTTTTTCTTGATGGCCTCTGTGCACAGAGCAGATGTTTTCATTGAGCTGTCCGCAGTGACGCCTAGATCTTTTTCCTGAGCGGTTACAGTTAATTTAAAACCCATCAGCGTATTACCTCAGCAATCCCTTGATGTCACTGGTTAGAAGATCCCAGCTGGCTGCTGCTCTTAGTTCTATTGCCTGTCTGTTTCCTATTATTTTTTATTATGCTTACGTTTACTTGCATGCTGCGCCAGCTTTTCAGGCGAGGTGGGCACACTCATTTACAAGTGGCTAACACAGGCTCTCAAATTCTTCTGTTCATGTACATAAAAGTCATGTTAGTGCTTAGGTGTTTTCACAGCATAGAAGTGCTTCCCCCGTAGCAGGTACTACTGAGTAATGCCAGTACAAGAAAAGAAACGTGGCGTATGTTTGCACATGTCCATTTTTGAGAGCTCCCCTCACTGCTGCATGAAAGAGCAGCTTGTCTGCTGTGCCTGTCTGGATTGTGCCAATGAGTAACCCATGCTGGGCAGCCCTGAATATTTGGCACGATGCTTTTTCATGTAAAATGGTGTGGCTTCAATGAACTAACAGGGAAGGGGAGGAATTCTGGATGCAAGGCAGGTTAAAAGCTGTCAGCACAGGCTTAGGCAACATAACAGTGCCCTCTGAGATCTCTGTGTGTGTGTGGTTTTGTTGTTTATCTGTTGGACAGTTTTGAAGACCTGTAAAATACCGTGTGATGCTTTCCAACATGTAAGATAACCTAAATAATACAAGGACTCCTATGGTGCTGAAAGTAGCACACCGAGGGGGAGCTGCGGTCTGCTGTGACTCTGGTGAAGTCATATAGCCTGGAATAGGGCATGCAGGGACATTGCACCAGGTTTGCATTACAAAGCTCCATCCTGGAAGCCAGAGAAATTTCACTTGGCTCTCAGAGGAGCAGTAGTAAACCGGTGTTAATGAGAGATACTGGGAGACCGCAGGAAGGAGCCAAGTGCTATAACTCTGCTTACTGATTGGAAACATTGTGAAGTCCCCTCTTGCTTTGAATGGCTTTGCAAATGACCTTTGGCAACTGCCTTCTCCTGTTTCAGAAGCCATGCAGCTCTGACAGAGGACAGAGTCTTAGGAAGATGGGATGGTTTAAACAGGAAAACAGAGACAGCTGCAGTATGACCAGTTTCCTACTGTGAGGAAGCTGAAACCAGTCTAATTTTGCTGAACTGTGACTCGGTTCAGTCCAAAGATTCCAATACCATGCAGTAAATGTTACAAGCTCCTTTGAGGAAGGGGGAAAAAACCCCTCTGATTCAAAGGTAAGGGGAGGAAGTACCCAGCAAGGTAGAGAAATGAAATTGCCAGTAATGATGGATGGGGAAAGCCCAGTGGGGTATTGCTGAGCAGGACCTGAGAGCAAAAGAGATGAATGGCCCTCAGTGACCAGGCTCCATTGAAGTCTGTGATGTGGACAAGAACAAAAGCCAGCCACGCTCGTCTCCTTGCTGTGGGGAGGGGAAGGTGATGCACTGTTGCTCACTCCACAGAGCTCCTAAAGGAGTGATAGATGAGGTGCTTGAAGGATGAAGCTGCAGTAGATTCTGCAGCTCCTGAGACCAAAACTCAGCTGGTCCCCTCCTGCAAAGGGCAGGTGGCTTGTCTGGCTGCACTGGTGACGCTCGTGCCAAAAGTGATTGTGAGCAGTGTGCTGTGCCCGTTAACCTCGGTGGAGAATTGCTCCTGTTGTTATTAATGTAGAGCAAGAGCAACGTGTCTGTTAGGCCAGAGTGTGGAAGAGATGAGCTGACCAAGGGCACATGCATAATCCTAGTGAAATGCCACACTGGAGCTGTAAGTTACAGCAAAATTTCTGTATGTGGTGGGGCTAAGCAGTCCTCTAAGAGAAACAGATGCAAAAGTTTTCTGCAAGCACTTCAGCCCTTGATGTGCCCCAGCACATAAGTGATGATCATGGCAAGTGTGGCAGGTTTGTAATAGCAACCCAGAAGGGTGGAATATCCTTTCCCAATGCATTTATTTCCAGTAAACTTGGCAAAGTGTGTCAATGGTGAAGGCAGTGAGGACATACCGAAGCTTATTGTCTAAGCCAGATCTTAGATGGCAAAAAGCTGGAAATGGAAGTGAGGGAATATCTCCTCCTACAAAGAGTAGGATTGCAAGAAGCAGGTTAAAAAACTCATGCAATTCTGAAGTGCTACTGATGTGGCCAGAATGTCACTGAAAAGCCATGTTTTAGGGAGTTGGAGTACTCTGGTCTTCTGCAATGAAGGAACAAGAATGGCTGTGCCTAGCAGGTAAAGGAGGAAGGCAGGCAGACTGGCAGCAAACAGGTGGGCCAAAGTGCACATAAATGAGCAGAATAAATCCTCTTGCTCTGCTTTACAACCACCTTTCCCACTTTTTCACTGCCTGAAGAAAACTAGGCTGAGTCTGTAGTGGCCTGAGCCAACCAGGTTGTCCATCAACAGGGACAGGGAGAAACAGGTATGCAGTAAAGCCAAGTGTGTATGGGAAGATACAAGGTAGTGCAGAAACTTGGAGGCAGTGCTGGCTTGTAACTGCACTGGAGGGAATAAATTGGCTTCCTTGCTGACAAAAGGCCTCCAGCAGACCAAGAAAACCTATGCAAGAGATATCAGACCAGTTCTGGCAATGATGAGGCTGAACTATGAGGACACAAAAAGCAGTTGAAACTCTCATGCAGGCCTGGACTATGCAGTGGGAAGCATTCTGAAACTGGGATAAATCAATGGTCCTTTATCAGCTTTCTTTTCCCATAGACATAACTGATGGTGCTGTGGCAGTTGTTTTGCAGGTATTACTGTACCACGGCACACTTTCCAGTTCCTTGTATTAGAACATGGGCTCATTTCTCTGTGGATCAGCTCTTTGCCAGCTGCTTTGTAAACTGCAGCAGAGCAGACTATGCCTAGCACAGAGCCAGACTCCTCAAGCAGTTTTCTGGTTGATGACCAAATTCAGAGGCTGTTTCTTTCTGCAGCCACCAATCTCTGTGACACCACAGTACTTATTGTCATTTTCTTGCTGGGAAGATCACCGATCCATTCTGGGATGGCAGCAGCCATTTTCAGCCTGCATTGGAAAGGTAGTGTAAAAAAGGTCTTGCTGTGCTGTTCATGGAAACAATCTGTCATTTTAGGATTTCTTTATGAGCCCAAATCCACAGGAACCTCTCTTCCTTCCACACCTTTGTTTTCCTACTTGATAGGAGCCCTCAACCCCTAAACTGTGTGTGTGTTTAGCAAATGAGGGCTTAGAGATGCAATACCACTGGGAACGATGTGAACCAGGAATGTACTAAAGCCAGAGGCATTGTAACCTAGAGCTGCACTGAACAATGTGGAAGAAATGCTGTCAAATCTGTGTGTGTGAGAGCTATTATATCCCCAGCTAGCCCCCCTCCAAAAGTTTGCTCAGCATGCTGACTTTCCAGGAGCTTTCTCAGTGCTTGGAACAAGTTAGCTATCTCCTGCCAGAACTGAGAGAGGAACACGACTGGCTGACGAATACCATATGTTCCAGGCTGGCCAAAGGAAACCTAATTGTGTTTTGTTTAGCTTGTGTACTTAACTGGGTTTCTGTAACAGGGCTGAATTGGTTGGGTTTGACTTTCTTTTTTTTCTTTCCAGATCAATGGGGCTGATCCTTTCTACACTATCCTGTGACAATTCTGTGTTTTGCCCTGGAAATGTAGGGCACAGCCTTGTGCCACTTCCCTAATGGAAGGGATCAGGGGAGAGCTGAGCAAAGGGAAAGGCAGTTGTCAGCAGGAGTGATCAGAAATTGCAGGACTAAAATCTCATTCTAAGGAAGGAACATCCAGTTCTGAGGAGGAAACAAAAATGCTTAGGCTGATCAAGAGGTTCCCCATCCTTTCATACTGGTTTTTAGGCCATCAGAGGGGGAAAAGTGTGTTTGTGACCTGGGAGTGGGAGCACAGAACTGTGGATGTCTAATGTCTAAATGTAGATTTGCTATGTTAAAAGTGGCTTAAAATTGGAGCTGCAGCAGGCTGCAGAAACTAAAGGCTGATCTCTCTTCTGAGACCACCAGGGCAGAGTACTGTCCCTAAAAGGCACAGATTGCAGCTTGCAGAAATTGAGGTTGGACTGATGCTGAGCAAGGTTCTGTTCCTAGAGACACCTAACCCTGGATGGAGCTAGAAGAGAACACATTCCCACTCCCTGATGTATTTTGTTCCCTCTAACTGCCCTAAGTGCTTAGGAGGAGGCCTCATCTTATGTCACATAATTGTCCGGCATCTAGCACAACCTCTACTGGAGGAGGTGGAGGGGAAATCACTGGACATTGTTGTGTTGCATATGACAGCTCTGGCTCTCATAAGACAGGAGGTAGCTGGAAACCTTGTTCCCAGTCTTCTCCTTCAAGTTGTTGCAGCATGTAGACGTGCTCTCCCCAGTTTCCTGGACAGCCTCAGCCATGGTGTTAACAGGGGTGTGCAGCGAGGTTTGCATCAGCTAAGAAAGGGTTGTAAGTGTATGCTGTTGTGACAGGCGAGCAGAAGAAGGTGGGGGCCTTGATTTCTAGCTGAGCAGAAGAGGTGAAATGAAGCTAAAAAGCAGCTGCCACTTTAAATGGATGTCTTCCCTCCCCATCTCTTATTTATCTCATACCTTCCTGTTTACACCGTCATTTCCCGCAGCTCCCATTCTGCTCATTTAGAGGTCAGGTCAACCCAAGGTCTGCCCCATTTCTGAGCACCAAATCAGTGCAAGTGTCACCATCTGATGCCACCAACGAGATACAGGCTATTGGCTGCTTCTTCCTGTAGGCTGCTGTGCCAGAGCAAAGTGAGGGAATGTTCCAGATTTAATGGAAGATAGAAGTTGGCACAGTTCTTGACTTCTTCCTCCAAACGCGTCCCCTGCTCTGCTGTGTCCTTTCACTTCTGACACACTTGTTTATCCACAGGCTGCTTGTGTCCTGATATTCTGCCATGTGCTTTGCTGCCCACACAAGCATGCTCAGCTGCGTGCTCAGCGACCCACCTATCTAGATATTCATACACACTGAATCACTCTTCCATGTACACTCATAGCCACGCTCACAGATGGACTCTGATTCTTGTGAGCCAGACTGAAACTCTCCTTCAATCTGCCACCCCAGTGCCTTCCAGACAGGGGATGCTCTTCCCTCTTGGAGGAAACATAGATCTTTGTAGTATGTTTGTTTAATTATCTGTTTATTCTCAGGTCCTTAGCGAGAAGATGGTCGTGCCTCCAGCCACGTGGAGGAAAAGGATGAATGTTGACACCTTATTTCTCCAGCCTGCCCATGCTCTGAGATCTGCTCTTGAAGGGCTGGCAATATGTTTGGGTCCAGTTCCTCATTTTGTCAGGGTAAAAGACCATCTCATCACCTTTTCATGGCTGAATTTCCCATCTCCGTGCTTGGCCTGCCACCCTAGCTACCATCCTAATTTGGGTGATGACCACCATGATAAACTTTGAGGCCAAGTGCTTGCTGGAGGCTCTCTGTCCCACACAACCACCCAGGACCATGCGGGGTCCTGCTGATGCTGCAGCATGAGCTTGTTGGATAAGTCACTCTCCGATCAGAAACATCTTTAAAGCAAAATATCCTGTTGCCTGAATCTCCCCTGTTCGGTGTGGAGTGTGTTAGCGCCCTTCCTTCCCCCCACCCTGATTCCATGTTGGACCATTTAAGAATTAATGAAGGCCAGATGCATGTTCTGCAAATGTAGGATCTCTGCATTTTGGAGTAGAAGCTGGCTTGATGCCTCCGTGTCCTTCGAATCCTTAGTACAGCTAATAACAACCAGAGGCAGGCTCCTCGGTCTGAGGTAGATCCCACCTCAGCAGTGACGTCCCTGCGACCGCAAAGGATTTCTCAGGGACCTGGAGGGGGACCAGCTCTCGGCTGTGGAGCCCCAGGATCTGGTTTCATCTCTCACCAGCATTGGCGGGATGAATTTGGAGTGACTGAGCTGTCCAACAAGAAAGTGGTGAGCTAGGCCAGCACTGGATTTCTGAGGGGGAAGGAAGGAATTCAGTGTATTTTGGTGGATGTAAAAGTAAGGGGTGGATCATACTAGTGGGAGCTGTCCATGTGTTGAGATAACAGAGCAGATGTGCTGCATGATGACTATTGCAGCCTCGTGCTACCAGGCCTCTTGTGAACTGCTAACCCTCCAGTCAGGGATGAGTCAGGATGGAATGCTGCATTCCAGACTGGAATCTGACCTGCTAAAATGCCATTGCTACAGGAAAGCAGCTGTGCTTCCTTGCTGCACAAGCAGAGCTTTTCTTCCTGCAAAGTGTCTCGGCCATCTCTGCTGGCTGATGGATCCTGGAGGCTGTTGCAGAGTTGTTCTCTGGGTGTCTTCATGCAAACACATGGCATGTGCTGGGGGGTGTCTGGCTTGGTGTGGATATCTCTGCATGTGTGTGAAGATATTAGAAAGAAGAGTGACTTCTACTGGTTGCAAAACTGATTTTGTTGCTCCCTGGAGTGAGAGAGCCTCTAAACGAAGTTTTTAGTCCTGAAATTTCTTCTTGTTTGTGGAACAAGTTTTTGCACATGACTGTTTTATCCAGAGGGCTACCCCTTGGCAGGAGGCTGGGGGTTGGTGGGCATAGATAACCAGCGGTGGACTGTGATGCTGCAGGGCTTTACTCATCACAGCTCTGCCGTGGGCATTCAGTAATGGTTGGGCCATGACCTGGTTATATGTTAATGACCCTAATTTGAGCTTACAGTGATTTGTGGAAGGTCCTGTGGCTGCTTGTAGCAGTTCATGAAGGATATTTCCATCTCTCATCGGCCTCTGGCATTCTGGGACTTGCGCAACTCCCTAGTAGTGGTAGGGATTTCTGCAGGAAAAAACCTCATCCTCAAACAAGCTCAAACTTCTCAGATCTTCAGTACAGAACCTTCTCTCTTTTGCCCTTCTCTCCCCATCCCCTTCAAACATACCTGTGGGTAGAGGTAGTGTTATTGGAGCAGCCTGTTTGACTGCTATAATATTTTCCACTCAGATCCATTGACTTCTATTTCATGTTTTCTTTGGATCAACACCTTTTGAGAGCAGTTGAAGCTGCTTGAATTTGAATAGTTGGCGACAGCGTGTCACGCTGCTATCTTTTCTTGGTTTCACCTCTAGAAGGCAGTGATGATATGTCTACATACACTCACCCAACCAAAGTGTATGTCTCTGTGTCCCTCTCAGTGGAGGTCCTTTATCTGTATACTGCCAAATTTGCCCCAAAGGAACACAGCATGGTTTTAGAGTGTGTTTACAGCAAATGTATAAAGGAGGCAGGTATCACCGTTTTTCTAAAGCCTTTTCTAAGGGGGAACTTCGGCTACTCTGATGACAGGAAAAAAAAGGGAAGTTCGTTGTTCTAAATTGTTTTGTTGTTTTTTTTTCTTTTCTCCTTATCTGTGATAGTTGGGAAAAAACAAGAAAAGAAAAAATCAATCTTTTGGGCAGCGCTGGGAACTCTGAAGCTTCCTGCTAAAACCACTGTCTTGTTCTGACCCCCCCCAGAGGTAGGGAGGCTCAGAAGCACTTGGAGTTTCTCCCACTCGGGGTTTCTCCCACTCAGGTTCTCTGTTTCCTAGGGGTTTGCCCTCCAGTCCCCTGTCCCTATATCAATCTTCTGTTGGCTCAGGAGAGAAAAACCTAGGGGCACACAAGAGCTGATTGAGCAGTAGTAAGCTAACAGAAAGGATAAATGTGGAACTCCTGATGCAGCTTTTCTCATTAAGAGAATTACTTGGGTTTTTTCTTCTGTTGAATTGTTTGTTTTCATGAAGCATCAAGGACTAAAGAGTTTCAAAAGCAGTTAGCAGATAGATAGGATTACACCCTCTGATGTATGGGAATAAAGTGATTTGTTTGTCTAGAAATAGAGTCCCTACAGGAACAGCAAAACAGTCATCGAATTTGAGGTGAGAAAAAGAAAATAGAACCAGATCCAGTAAGGTGGGAATTATCATTTCATGCTTCTAAACATTGGCATCCCTTGTTGAATATCATCGTGAAGTTTATAATGTTTGTGGATTTTATTTGAGACTTGTGGTCTTTATTTGAGCTCTTGGAATCAAGAGGCTGAATGAGATTCTCAGCTTTCTATTTATTTTTATTTTTTCAGACTAGCATTTCCAGCTCTCTTGATCCTGGAAGAAAACAACTTCACTTGAAAATATGAAGCCTCGAGGGTCCAAATAAGAAAACAGATGAAAAATACTCCAAATACTTTTGGGTTAGTTAAGTCTTATTATTTTGAAGCCTATATCATTCTGTTCTAGGGCCACACACAACATTTTTGAAGCTGAAAGCTGGCAACACTCATGCTTTTTATCCAAAGCATTTTAGAAAGTGGGTGAATGTTGGTGGCTATCGTGAATGAGAATGTGTGGGGGTGATCTTCCAGACGGTGTCTCGCAGGCCTGTAGGCTCCTTGTGCATGGCAGTGGGAAGTCCCTGCCTTGCAGAATCCATGAACTAGTCATGGTAGGCAAGGCTGTCTGGAGGAGTGTCTTTTCCCCTCTTCTGTTCAGAGTTATCTGTCTGTAAGGAGGCAGTAAGTGAATTGCCCGTGAGGCCGAGGAGAGAGGGAGGAATGTAAATCCAATTTGCCACAGTTAGTTATAGATGTGACCCATTGACAGTGTGCTGCTGTGGCTGAGGGAAGAGTGGAAAGGCACATAACAACAGGAAGGTGCCTCATCCTGTCCTGGGACAGGACACATGGATGGACATGGTGCGGGGCAGAGCAAGGGTGAGAAGGGCTCCTGCAAACGGAGAAAAACAAGGGCGGCTGTGAAGCATCAATCACAGACTCTCCTCCTCACCACGGTGGTTGCTGTTGTTGTTTCTGCTTTTAAAACAATATGCAAGGAACCATCCAATATCCTAGGGCTTTTGTTTATCTAGATTTTTAAGAGGAAAAAAACTGAAAAGAGGAGAAAAAGAAACGAGAGGGGAAACACACGCATTCCTTCCAACCAGAAAGTCATGAGTTTTGATTCAGTCTAATTACACAAGTGATATTTTTATAACCTCTATGAAGTCTCCTTGCTTTCTTGGTGTGTCTCCATTGTTTATGTGAGAGTGGCCAGGTAGCCAAGGCAAAGTAATGTTGCGAGAAAAATTCCCTTGGTCTTGGAATATGCTGCACTCTCTTTTTGGCTTCATAAACAAGCCTGTTTTCCTGGTTTCAGACCTTTCTTAGGTTCTTTTGTTGCCTCTTCCTCTAAACTAGGGTTACTCATGTTCTGCCCAGCTGTGGGCCATGTTGGCAGCTTCATAGCATCCCTTAAATATGCACAAAGTAGTACATAATGAGGCCAGACCTCCAGTAAATGAAATCACTCCTGTTCTCCGTGTCCCCTTCTGTTTGCAGCAATGAAACAAAGCCCATGTGGGCCTCTCTGCAGGCTGGTAAGGGTAGCCCCTCCCCAGGTGTGGCTTTCCCCACGGCAGGCACATGGACCTGGGGGTGCTGCTGGACAACAAGCCGTCCATGACCCATCAGTGTGCCCCTGTGGCCAAGAAGGCCAATGGTATCCGGGGGGGCATTAGGAAGAGCACTGCCAGCAGGCTGAGGGAGGTGATTCTGTCCCTCTGCTCAGCCCTGGTGAAGGCTCACCTGGGGTGCTGTGCTGAGCTCCGGGCTCCTCAGGACAAGAGAGACATGCAGCTCCTGGAGTGGGTCCAGGGGAGGACTGCAAAGATGGTTAAGGGTCTGGAGCATCTCTCCTAAGAGAGAAGTCTGAGGGAGCTGGGCCAGATCAGTATTGAGAAGAGATGACTGAGTGGGGACTTCATCAATGTCTGTTAGTATCTGAAGGGAGGGTGTCAAGAGGATGGAACCAGGCTCTTCTCAGTGGTGCTGAGCAATGGGCAGAAATTGATGAACTGCAAGTTCCACCTGAATATGGGGAAGAACTTCTTTACTGTGCAGGTGACCGAGTGCTGTGCAGCCCAGAGAATTTGTGGAGTCTCCCTCGCTGGAGATACTGAAGAACCATTTAGACACAATCCTGTGCCACGTGCTCTGGGGTGGCCCTGCTTGAGCAGGGAGGTTGGACCAGATGACCCCCTGTGTCACTTCAACCTTACTCCTCCTGTGCTTCTGTGGCTCCTTGTATGGGTGGGGCCAGGCTGTTTGGGAGGCTGCAGGGTGGAGGGAAGGTGGGAGCTGGGTGAAAGCCAAGTGCTGTGCTCTGCAGTGGCATGTCTTTCTGCGCAGCCAGAATGTAATCAAAAGGTAGGAGTCCAGCTGCTGCTCTACCCACCCCAAGCATGCATTTCTTGCTTTGTTGAGCAAGCCTCAGTGCTTACTCCTGTAGTAACAACTAGCTCAGGTGACAGCTGCACAGTGTTGCCTCCTTTGGAGATTGAGATTTTCTAAGACAGTTGTCTGTGCTCTGAGTCAGAATTTAAAGATGCAGAACTAGTGAGGCTCCAGCACTGGCACAGCAGGGGCCCAGAGAAGGCACGATGTGGAGCAAGGAATTGAAGAAGCAGCAGCTTGGGCTCATGGAGAGACCTGATGGAAAAAAGTGGACTGAGCTGTTGAGTTGCCATGTATTCTGAGTGCTGGAAATAAGTTTTGTTTGCTCTGACTAGTCTCATTGTTTTTCATCGTGTTCACCAGTACCATGAGCAGTGCTGGCAATGGCTGTGGGTGGGTTCCAGCTCTTTGGTGTCGTTTTCTACCTTCCTGTAGCGCAGGTGACTTTGGGATGTGGATGTTCAGGTGACTGGAGCTGCATTTAATCACCACAGGGCAGTGTTACTCTGTGGATGTACTGGGAGTTTCAGAGGACCTGGTGCAGAGGGTGATAGGAGCTGGAAGGAAGATGTTCATCCCTGCAGATAGCCAGCAGTTATCCCACAGGCTGGCTGCTGCTGGTGTGATGGTAGAGAAGTTGCAAGGCTTCTGAAAAAGGTTTCAAAAACTGGCCTTGATTTTGGTTGTTCAGCTATTTATTATAAAACCAGTAATAAATTGCATATGCTTGTTGCTGTTGAGATACTGGCTCTTGCCTTATTGAAAAAGACCTTGCTCAGAGGCCCATCACTGAAATCCATCCCTCAGTCACAGAGATCCATCCATTCCCCAAGTATTTGAGCACTGTGGTGGTCACTTAGGTGATGTGCTTCTTGGACCACACCGATGGTGTAACCATCATGCTGCTGGGAGACTTGGAGAGTTCAAAGGTGAAATGTGCTGTCTCTATGCATTTGTCTGCATGGTTGCTTTGATAGCACTGGTGTGCACCAACGCCACAGCAAGCCTCTCTGCCCCTTCCAAACCTTGTGAGAAATGAAGCTGAGGTCTCAGCTGGTGAGTGTTTAGCTCTGGTCTCTCTTGCAAGGAGACTGTCAGTTCCAGTCTAGCACTCATGAACTCTTCCCACATCCATTGATGTTTTTGTGATGGGCTGCCATCCATACATTTCATGTTTCAGATAAGTGGTACTAACTCTCCTCTTGGGTGGTGTTTTGGATGGTGTGGAAATAAGTGCGGTTCTCCAAGTGTAATTTTGTCAGTGGACTGCCTGAGGAATGACCTGACGCTTTTAGCAGAGACGTGGGGAGCTCAGGAAAGAAACTCAGTTGCTGAGAAGTTGAGCCCCACTCAAATGGTGGGCTCAGGAAAGAGACAAATAAGAGAGGAGAAAAGAGATTGGTAAAATGCCAAAGATGATGCTTGGGTTCTTGGGCTTAGGTGTGAGACTGAGGGTGTGTGTGAAGGAAGGCAAAGCTCACTGAGGAATATGGCAGAAGGAGACAGCTCACCTGGCAGTGAGAGTGCTCACTGTGAGGAGTCCACAAATAGGAAGATTTGAAACAGGCCATGGTGGGAAGAAATGGAAAGATGGTGTGAGTCAGAGGCAGGGACAGCCAAATTCAGCACCACTTTTAAGCAGAGGAAACTCCGCTGACATCTTATAGCTTCGGGCAAGGACCAGCAAAAACATCTGGGCTGGATCTTGAGCAGTGTAAATCTGTTTGGGGGCCACTGCCTTCAGTGGTGCCACACTGATGTGTGCACATGAAAGCTTTGGGCCTCTGCTTGCCTTCCTGCCTTCAGTCCTGCCTGCTTTTTGGGTCCTGCGGAGCTCTCTGGCTGAATTTGTAGGTGTCAACGCAGGGGGTTTCCTGGTAAAATGAGAAAAATGCTGTTCTTCCACCCTGCTTCATCTGCTTGGGATTTCCAACAGAAAGGCACTGACTAATTCCATCTGGCAGGCTGACCATGCTTCAAAGACTGCAAATCCCGAGACTTTTAACTTACAAACAAAACCATGCATTAAAAAAAAAAAAAAAAAGACAGCTCTCCCCAGGGATAGTCTCTGCAAAATCCAAAACAAGGTTTCAGCGCCTGCCTGGTGCTCCGGCTGACGCCAGTGTTTTTTCTGTCCCTTTTAAAACCAAGCTGGAGTGTTCCCGACTCCTCCGTTTGACACCTCCGGCTCCCTTATTCCCTTCGGTGAGTGGGGCGGCGGGGAGGAGGCTGGAAGGGAAAGGCCAGAGCAGAGGAGGAAAGAAATGCCTGGTATTGATCCACCAAGGCTGGCCAGACTGCAAGAAATTCCGGTTTGTGAAAAATGTTGTGGTTTAGAGCATTTGTTTTTGTTCCACAGTGGGATGAAACCAAGACTTTCTGGAAGGAGGGAGGAGCGGGGGGAGAAGAAAAATGACCTTTTTTTTTTTTTTTTGGTGGTTGTTGTTGAGGAGGAACAGCTTCCCTGTGGTACAGATGCCCACACTGCATGGCTGGGGAGTCCTCTCCCAACAGCCTCTCGTTTGCAGCCTGTGCTCCTCTAGTAGGGTAGTGCAGGGATTAGAATTAAGCCCCTGCAGGAACGGGTAGAGACCTCCTTCTGCCTCCAGCTCATCCCATGCTCTGGATAGAGCAGAATCAAGGGGTGACCTTCAGGACAGTGGCCCTTCCTGTGACACTCGTGGTGTAGCTTGGCTGCAAAACTCTGTGAGATCCCCTGCTTTGTGCCGGTTCTACCCTTGCTGAGTTTTTATCCATTCAAGTGGGCAAGTTTCCCAGCTGGTGTGGGGAGCAAGCTGCACAGTTTCTGGAGGATGAAGAGGGTCCCTGACTTCAGCAATGTGAAGTAGGGAGGCTCTGACCCAGAGTTCATACAAAGGGGAATTTGGAGTGATTACCCAAAAAACCCCAACACCTTAAAGATGTTGCTCTTGCCTTTAAAATGAGCGTGTTGGCTTTTCCCACAAGCCCCCTTGTCTTGCATGATGACAATTCCTTCCAGGGAAGTGTAGGACATAAGAACCAGAGCAGATCTGGGAGGGGAAGGCATGACGATGTCAAGAATTAGGACATAGATGTAGCATGTGGCTCTTTTGCTTCCAGACAACTCTAAGAGCATGGTGAAGGGATAGCTGGGCTTACCTTTAGGTGAGGGACCTGTGCCTTTGAGCAAGGTAAGCGGTGATCTAGCCTTTTTGCATCTCTCCCAAAGCCAGGGAGAAAATTGTCCAGCAGAGCTGGAAGAAGATGGACAGTGCTGCCCCGGAGGGTACTATGAAAGCTGTGATCTGGAGACACCCTCTTGGTGGCCCTGTGAGGTGTTGGTCAGGTCTCAGATGCCCTCCATGTGTGTCTGCATGTGCCTCCCAGGCACAGCCTGTGAAAGCTTGCTCTGCTGTCTGAAGAACAGCTGTGGCATTCTGGTGATTTCCACACACCCACACCTTGTTGTTGAGGCAGGAACGGAAGTTATCCCATGCTTGCAGCTGGCAACCCTTGGGAAATGCCCTGTCTGGTAAAACCTCTTTTCTCAATGTTAGTCAGCAAACTATTCAAGGGAAAAGAAAGAGAGAGAAGAGAAAAAGAAGTGTCTGCTGTGAGTCAGAAAGAGGGTTCCTCCCGAGGCTGTGGGATGACAGGGAGGGTGGGGTGAGGCTGCGAAGCGTGGCTGCTATAAGCAGACCTACGTTCCACCAAGCCACAAGCATGAGGTGCTGGAGCTCACAGGCCCAGGAACACAATGGGATCTTGATTAGCTCTTTCCAAGACAGGAGGGCTTGCAATAAAACCTGAAGTGTCTGGTAATTTGATTGTCAAAGTTCACTTCTTCCAAGACAAATGCCTTGGACCACAGAGTGTAGAGCCAAGGTTGCTAGGGGAAGGCGGCTAAAAGAACAGGTTTATTCCTCCAAAAGGGATTTCTTGGCAAGGGTTTTATCCAAAGCTTTTTCACTAGTTGCAAGATTGTCACGTTGGTGGATGTTCCCCTCTCCCTGGCACCTACTGCTTTCACCCAGCACAGCTCTCTGGACCTCTACCCACACACCTGTTGTCTTGCTCTGTTATTGTGAAGCAGAAGTGTTTCAAACCTGCCATGAGCCAGCATCTAAGGATTTCCTGGGCTCTCCACCTTCCCCCTTAATGATGTTGGGTGTCCCTTCTTATAGAGGAGACCTTCCTACTGAAGGACACCAATTGTGGATCTAAGAAGGCTGGTAGCTGAGCAGCTCGTAAGGCAGCTGCTGTTGAAGGTCAGGGCTGTCCTGCCTTGGCAAGGCATGTGTAAAGCTGTCTGATATTGTCTGGTAACATCCAGAATCAGCATGCTTTCCATGGACTTTCCATTTCCTACTGGTCACAAGGGATGGCTACCCAGGGAAGACATGGATAGGACTCACCACTGTGGCTGGGTGTTTTTCTGGGTTTATGCCTGGTGCCATCTCCATGCACAGAAAGGCAGAAAAGTGGGCTCTTTCTTGTTCTTTGTCTCTTCTGAATTGATTCTAGGCATAGGTTTCCTGTAGCTTCTCCCTGGCTGGTGCTCGCGTTACCAATGGGCCAAAGTGCTGCAGAGGAAGTATCTTTGCCAAGTATCTGGCAAAGCCATTGCCAACAAAAAACCTGGGGTTAAGGCTAGAACTCTGCTGGTGAAGCTGAAGGCAGGAGTGGGCCTTGCATTTTGTTACTTACTGTACTGACCTAGCTCAGGAGGGAGTAAGGAGAAGTGTTGTTTCCTTGGTCCTACTAGCTTTAAGTTTCATATCAGAAACAAAATTCACTCTTTCCCCTATGCTGAAATATGCAGATGTGCCGTGCACCTCTGCAGGCTGTGTTGGAAGGAGTCACTGTGCTCTGTTTTAAATATTTGACAACCCCCTCATTAATTGTTGGAAAGGCTGCCTGATAATTTGGTGGAGTCTGGAGCCTGCAGAATGTTACTGTGAGTGATATGTATCTGTGTATCCTATAGCCCTGGAAGAACTGTTGAATCCTGTGAAGCTCTTGGCTTTGGAAAGTCGCTTTTCAGGCACATTTTTTCCTGTAACTGAATTCCAAGTTTTTTAGAAACTCTGCCTCCCCTTTCTCTTCCCCATCCCCCTCTCAAAAGAGACATTTAAAGGAAGATACAACTGTCTTCACACCACCTTCTCTCTGAAGAGAAATGGAGGTGACATTGAAGAAGAATTGCAAATCAAAGGAAGGGAGAGTTGCTTCCTTGTATCCTACCTGAGGTGTAAATGGGACTAATATCTCTTGGGAAGTTGTTCAACACTTATCATAAGACTCTCTATTCATTTGCTCACGATTTTACCAATCTCAAACTGTTCTCGCTGTCATTTATGGTGCCACACATGACTCAGGATAGATTTTTCTTGGGATGGTGTAATCTGCAATGTTTCACTCATTTCCAGGAACAAGATGAGGAGAAAATTCCGTTATTTTTCCTTCTGTGTTTGAAAAAAGACATAACGCAAGATTTTTTTTTTTTTTGTCACTTCACCAAGGCAGCTGATTTCTTCTTTCTGAATGAGTCTGAGATGTCATTGAGGAATCACTAGGAGGTAGAACTCACCTCTTTTTTAGTGCTGATGGTTTATTAGGCATTCATTCCACGTAACTTGTCTGCACTAAGCTTTCTCCGTCCTCTGTGGAGAAAGAGGAGGGTGTTCAATCAGCCAGTCTGAAAATAGGTACCTAATAGAAGTGAAATGAATTGCATCCTGGGGGTTCATGACAGAGGTAGTTTAGAAAAATTGTTTAAAACACACTCCTCATTTTTAGACAGATGAGTTCAACCCTCTGAGACTGAGGAAGAGCCTGCTGTTTTTCCTATGAAAAGCTGATTGTTTTCAGCTGTGTTATATGTTTTGAAGAAGAGAAAACCAAAAATATATCTCAGTCTGCTCATGGTGGTGAAAGTCTGGTAAACGCTTTGATGAGTCCACTTGAACAGTGCATTGCTGTGGCACTTATCCCAAAAGCAAGAGAGTATATTTCATCCCTGAACCTTCCTAATGACTATCATGGCCCCATGATTTTTGGGAGGTGGTGAAAAAGCTGTCTGTCTTTCCCGCAGTCTTGGTGGCTTCAGTTCTGGTGGTGCCCAGGAGGCAGGGAGGAGGTGTGCAATCAAACTACAAGCAGAGGGACTGCTGGGAGCTGAATGTGGGGGAGAAGGCAGCAAAGGGAGCAGCTGGATACAAGAAGTGTGGCATGGGAAGGCAACTGGGGGAAGTGAGGACCGGCAGGAGGCCTGGGACTTTAAATGCTACTGGAAGGCAGGAGGGGAGACTGATACCGGGAAAGGAACTGTACGGATGGAAAGTGAGATGGGAATTGCACATGTGAGAAGGGAAGGGAACTGAGGCTGTTGGTGGAGCAAGGAACTTCAGGATGGTAAGCAGAGGTTCAAAATTCAAGAAAGACCAAGTCCTAGAGGACAAGAAACTAAGTTGTGGAGGCAGCTGCGCAGAATGAGGCAGAACAAAGGCTGTGGGACACAGGCAGAAAACTTTGCACTTGGATGGGCACTAGGGAAGAATGATTGGGGATGTCCTCTAGAGAAAACTGGCTGTGTCACAACCATGTTCAGGGGAACTAGTTACTGCTGTGTGAATAACGTGGGTTTTGGCACTTATGGGACCTCTGGCTCTTGGGATATAACGTTCTTTGTGGGTATAATACTGTATAGATGGGATGTATCTTTTCATCTGGATTTTTCTCTCTGCCCTGTTTCTTGTGCTAACCTTTCCTTGGTTTTCTCTACTGCTTTTTCTAGACTTTCATGAGCAAACTTTGGGCCTAAGAAGATTTATGCTGAACCCTCAAACTTATGCTGTTGAAATGGTTTGAAATATTTAGTGAAGCACGCTCATCTTTAATTAAGTGGAGTAAAGGTATGCATGAAAATGATTTCCAGCAAAAATACCTTTGAAAGTCTCAGGAACAGCCTGTCACCTCTTCACTAGGACGCAGTCATTCCTTTCCAGCTGATAGCCCTGCGTTGGGTGTCAGCATTGTGCCTGGATCTTCATCTAAATGGTTATCAAGCAAACAGTTAAAACCAAGGGAGTTTTAAGAGCAGAAGACCTGCCCCTGGTCATCCAGCTCAATGAGACCAAGTGCAGTCTGTTACAAGGTCCAAGGCACAGCTTGATTTTAAACATCTGCTGAAGTGCTTTTGTACTTTGAGTTGCTGGGAAAAAGTTACTGGTGTTCCTGGGTGGCAATCTGTAACTCACACCCTTGCAATGGGTCAGCAGAAATGGGCAACGTGCTTCTCCTGGCCTTGGAGCCTACAACTTGATCTTGGTGTCTGTCTGGCCGCGCTTCGAGCCTCAGCCAATATTGCGTGTGCTTCTTGGACAGTCCCGCCTTCTTACGCACTTGCTGTTCCCTGACCCGCTGGCAGAGCCGCTTGCCCCCATTATTCATCCTGACACGCTTCGTAATGCACAGAGCCAGCCTGCAAATCTCCCTAAGGCTGCAGAAGGGGAAAGAAAAAATAACCTGCAAGCATAAGGACATGCACGCAAACACGCTTTTCATGTGTTTTTCACACACTGCGTGTGCGTGCAGACATTTATGCACGCTCATCTGCACACGCATATGCATTTTTTGGATGCTTGTATCCCACTGGATGAAAACCCAAGAGTGGAAAATGTGTCGATAAACATACGGGAGCATTTCAGGGCCTTTGATTTGAAGCTGCATCTTGTAGCAGCTTTCCAGTGTTAGGATGGGATAGGGCAAGGTAAAAGGAAAGAGGGAAGAGAAAAATGAAAGCAAGAGGCAAAAGTAAAAAAAATAGAGTGGAGGGAAAAGAGCAGGCGTGGAGAGAAAAAAGGTGGGAGGGGAGAAAGGAAAAGTACAGATAGCAATGCTGCCAGAATTTGTATACCTTAAAGTCTGAAAGGTCCAAAAGTTCTTGACCTATATTCCCTGTTGCAGAAATGTAGTACAATAACACACTGTGGTTTGTTTAAAACATGCAAACTCGATTTCATTCTTATGTTTTGGAGAAATGTTTCGCAATGGTGCTAAGGAGAGAAAGCGAAAAGATTTAGCTGTTCCCTTTTACAGTCTCCCTCCCTCTGCCTTTTGGCGTGCTTGAAATCAAACCCACTTGCTTCTGAAATATTGTAGCATTGCTGTTTTGATGGAGCTAGGCTTGAATTAAAACTTAAAAAAAAAATCAACCTCAAATCCACTGGGAAAGGATGCTAGAATTTATAATCAAGTGGGTTTATAGACTGAATAGTTTGACATCTCATATACAGTCTGGTGGAAGCACATGCTGCGGAGTGGTCTGCAAGAGGACAGCTATCACATGGTATCCTGACTCATTCAGATGGATTTTGGTTTCTCTTTGTTGCCTTTTTTTTTTTCCCATTTCTTTCATTTAATTTGGAAGGGACAGAGTCAAGTGCTCCATTGCAGGGTCTGGTGCACTAATGGAGTAAACGGTGTTGTGCACATGTTGGCAAACTCTCAATTTGACTTGGCTTTGCTCGTCTCCAAAGAGTTATATTATTGGTTATTTATGAGTATGTGCATGACCTTTGGGCAGTGGGGAAAATGTTTATGAATCTACAAGGCTTCGCAAACTTTAGCACAAAAGCCTTTTTTTTGTCCAAAAAAAAGTGAACTGTGACTTCTTCATTCAGCCTTGCTCGTTCTCTTATATTACAAGTCTTTGGTCATCCATTTGCGCTGTAGAATCAAACCATGTATTGCAGGTGAGCAGTCACACGCCCTGAATAGTAAAAATCCAAGGAAAAAGGCATGTGAGTAGCTACAGGAGAGCAGCTGGGTTTGTTCAATGGGCTGGCGAAGGCTGAGTTATTCAAAGAAGTCAAAGGGAGTTAGGTGATGCTGACCCATTATAGTTGTGGACTTCCTAACCTGCAGGGATGTAGTGTTGAAATTTGTAGATTTACTTGGGAAGAATTAGGATCTGTTTGTGAACAATTTGTAAGTGTAAGAAAAAGCCCAGCCAGTGGCTGAATTTCCAATCAGTCCTGTTGATAATGGATAACTTCTGCAGTTCTGCTCTCTGTATCAAACTTTGGGTTGCCCTTTTTTTTGTATGTCATGTCAGGAAACTGAAAATAGATGGAGAACCTCCACCTCATTCTCTTCCTTTTGAAAGTCATCAAGGTTATTGTTTTCTACCCTTAATTTTGTCAGTGCTTTTTACTTTTCTGTTGCTAATGCCATAGCATGATTTGAGTGCTGTTCCAGGGTCAGGATTTGCAGCTAGAAAAAGGGCTCTTAAGGAGCAATTAGTGCATCCTGCTTGCAAAAAGTCTGATTCCTTTTTACATGCTTTCTGAATATACTGTCTTTGCCCATTGTATCAAAGCCCGAAGTATGCCAAAGTATGCCACACTGGGGATTTGTGGTGTTTAGTGTTTTGCTGCCCCCAATGAAAGCCAAGCAACGCTGGCTATTGAACTTCCTTGCACCTGGCTTCAGTGCTCAGAATAAATCAGAGCAGCCTAAAGCTTATTATAAATTACTCCTGGTTTCTGGTGACTCCTGGAGAGTCAGGCACAGATCAAAGAGAAATAAAAAACAGTTCAGCCACAGCTTCTTTTCTTTTCTGTGGCTGATACTAAGTTTAGGTATCACAGTGACTCTATGACTTGTTGGTTTCTATTTTTTGGGAGGATCCTCAACTTATGGAATAAGACAGCATTACATATCTGCTTTGTGTTGTCTAGGTCTTGTTACAACACTTGTCTCTAAATTCCTGAAAATGGACGGCAAAATCATGTTTAAGGCACGTGGGTGTCCTGTTTGGGGCCAGGTTTAGCAGTGTTACCCAGGGCAGAGTGGATTTTATGCTCACAGTACCAGTGTAAGGCTGGACAATTTGTGGAGCTCTCTGGTAGAACAGTAGTAGAAGTGAAGGCAGAGTCCATCTTCATTTCTCCTGTTATCTGTGCTGCCATTGCGATGTTGAGAGGAAATTAGGCACACCCAAATAATAAGAGGATGTATGCAGTGTACATAATCTTATCATGCTTGATGTGTCTTGAAATAGCGGAAGGAGAGATACCCTTTGGGTGAACATGTCAACTTAGTTATTCTGATATATGTCCATGAGTGTTCCTCTTCAAAACCTTGTCCCAAATGCCTTCCCCTCCTAGATAGCTGTGGCCATATGATTAGGGCAACCTGTGACCTGCTGTCAGAAAGATGCAAAAAAATTTATTGGGAAGGAAACTAGCAACAAGGGTTGTCAATTCTGAGGCAATCTTCCTGTATTTGATGTTTTTTTTTCCTCCAAAGACTAAGGTCCTGGGGTCAAAGGATTTATGTGAGATCTCTACGTTTGAGTTCAGAAAAAAGCAACGAAACCGCGCCTTTATACACGCAGAGTTTGATGGCATAAATCTTAAAACCTCAGAAAAACAGATGGCAAAGAAAGGAAGGTCTGTCTTTTGAGGCTTTAAATAATAAAGGGCTTGTGATTATTTAAAGCTGGTCTCTCAATGTTTTGAACGTGTCTTGTGACATTTGGATGGGTGGAACTGGCAATGCTGACCAGGCACCTATAAAGTACCTAGATTGCTTCCTAGAACATGCCTTGCTATGGGTAGTACAATAAAACCCAGGGTATAACCCTCACCTATGTTTCAAAGCTGGCTTAAAAAACCTCTCACATATCAGTCATGCTTTCCACGAGAGAATCTTGTTGTAAGGCTATTCAAGCAATTGGGATGGCTTGTTTTCCCTCTCTTTTAATGAACCATCCTTTCAAGCCCTGAGATCCAGAACAAGGAAAATCAAACAGGGAGATGAAAGAGCGGGAAGAGCCAGTGTTTCTGCCTGCTTGCAGCAGAGGGTGGCTGGAAGGGGACAGTGCCCTTTGCAGCCTGCCTTGGGGCTTGCACCTTAGGTCTTGTCCCACGGGAGGAGATCCGGCTTGCCGGATGGAGGGCTTTGATCTGTTCCTGACCACTGAGATATGCTTCCTGATGAGGAGGGGGGAGAGAGGCCAGAAGGAACTGTAGGGAAAGGAAAGACATGACAATTTCTCAGGGTTGCTCTGGCTCCCCACAGCTTCTGCAGTTGGGCTGCCCAAACCTTCTTCCCTTCGCTTTCAGCTGGCCATGGCTGGGCTCTGCCGTGCCTGCCATGGGTCTGAGGTCCAGGACAGGAATGTAGATCAGAGCAAATTCTCTGATGATTCTTTGTTTTATGCTGGTTTTGGTGTTGCCTAGCACTGCCATTATGTTGCACACAAGCCTCTGCCCCTCCTAGCCACTGTCCCCACCTCCACGTGATGGGCAGCTTCTTCTCTGCTGGTGGCCCTTGAGGGACAGTGAGCTGCTGGCTGCTCGAGTGAGAGGATGCAGGTACTGTGAGTCTGTTCATGTGCTGTGCAGCTGGCATGTGCTCCTAGAGCATCTCTTCTGCATTGCTGAAGTGGCTCTAGCCCCACTGGTGACTGCAGAGAGCAGACTGCTCTGGGCTGGCAGCAGTGCTTGGGAGTGTGCACAGATCACAGCCCTTTCCTGTCCTCTCCTTCTGCCCACCTTGGGCAGGAGCACTATTGTCCTGCCGAGTTTTCCTGCTCCTTGCCACTGTCTGTGCAGGTGTTCCTCGCCAGGGAGGTCTTGTGCCGTTTGGTTGTCTTGCTTCATATTTGTGTCCCATGTCACTACAAATAATTTAGAGGCTGTTCTCTGCCTCGTTGATTTGCTGTCACGCATTACAGTGGCATTGGGTCTGGATTCAGCAGAATTCATTCTTTTCTTCTCCCTGGCAAATGCTGCTGAATGGTTTTCAAATGTTACACCCTGGGCTGTAAACTTGTAGCATGGTGGAAACGGCTGTTGTCACGGCTTTTACTCTATCTGACTCTGTCAAAGATTTTCTGCTGGTAGTTACTCAGGATAGCCCTGGAGGAAACCATCCCTCACTTTCCTTTCAGCCCCTTTGTAATTCTTGGTATAATAGATGTGTTAAATAGCTGGTGTCTGAGAAGCTTGACATTTTAAGTGCTTAACTAAGCCTGCTTCATATGATGGCAAGATTTTGCTGCATCATTTGAGGTATTGCTCTAATACTGAGGTGACTGTGCCAGGTGTCACATAAATGCCACTGAGATGACCTCAGCTTGATGCTGACCTACATGGTTGTTCAGGGGAAGATAATTCTCAAAAGCTAGAGTCTGAAATTAAACCACTGTCATGCATGGAAAGCTTTCACAGCCTGGGAGGTGTCAGAGCCTCAGATTTGCCAAGACATGTATGCCTGCCCTTCCCGATCCCCTTGCACACAGCACTAAAACCCAGGAGGAGAGGGGTTTCTCCGACAGCAGCTTGCAATTCCTATACAGCAGCTGAGAAAGCGATCTGTCTTGTTTACAGGCGAGCAAGGGATTTGGGAATGTGTGTGTCTGACTGGCTGCTGGCGAGTGCATCTCCTGGACTGCTTGGCAGGGCCACCTTTGCGCAACAGGCTTTTCAGGCACAATTCTGCTTTTTATTAGAGCAAACTGGCAGGGAAGGAAACAGGAATGGTGTGTTATGTGTTACTGGGATAAGGCAAGGGAACTGGTGGCCATTCTTTCTTTAATCAAAACCAGCTTCTGAGCAGACAGAAAAGACCTTGATAAAACTTCCTTTCCTGCAGAGGACTCTGTACAGCTCTCCCCTTGGATCCAACCCCAGGTTTTGTCGCAGTTGAGTTCTGGAGGCTGTTTTCTCCTCCATCCACTAGGTAGCTGGCCTCATTCTTCACCACAGAGAGTAACACCAAGGACAATTTTATCTAGCTCTACCTTTGCTATTTAAACTTCGGAGCTCAGGGTTTGTTGTTTCAGTGTTTCTCAGGGCAGTTTTCTACTTGTGAAGTTTTGGAGAATTGCAAGTCAGGTATCTTCAGGCAAATGCTTTGTGAGCTTCCTGCATGGATTCCCATCCCCTCCCTCAGTGCTTGGATCCTCATGGCCAGAAGTGATCGTAAATTCTGGTCATTTAGTCTGGCACACTGCAGCACTGATCACAGAGGTTTGTGTTGGGATCAGGCAGTCTCCTCTCTGTTTCTACATTTGTCCTGGGCATTTGGCAGCTGGGCCTCACAGATGGCTTTTTAAACCTTACTGTTTGGCATTCTGAGGGAAGGATGCTGTGCTCTTGTGAAAGGGAGAAAGAGGTGTGGCTGGATAGGTTACTGCTGCAGAGATGTTGAGATAAATCTGGGGATGACAGGCATGCCTCTGCTAAGAGCCAGCATGGTTGAGGTCTTTTTATAAGGCCTTCTTCTCTAAGGACTGCATCCCCCTGCACCTGCATGTCCATATCTTAACCTGCTACCAAATCCTCTCTTTTTTCCTTTCTTTTCACTTCCCAGGGTTCTTTCTTTTCCCCCTCCCCTCTGGGAGCTGCGTACAGCATAGCAACTGGTGTCTCTTCCCTGAGGTCAGGCAGGTGAGCCACTGAAAGAAGGATGGAGTTGCTTAGTCTGTGATGTTATTAGTGGAGGCAAGCAGAGAGGGTACTCAGGGG
The DNA here is from genome assembly GCA_013400495.1 of Nicator chloris. Taxonomy (NCBI): domain Eukaryota; kingdom Metazoa; phylum Chordata; class Aves; order Passeriformes; family Pycnonotidae; genus Nicator; species Nicator chloris. The sequence continues at coordinate 120,725 of WAAE01013216.1, forward strand.
CTGAGGAAGGGGAAATGTCTGTGTTAAGGTAGAGCAGCTTAAAGGAATGGGTAGAACTGATTTTTAAAGGTTTTTATTTTTTTTCTCCCTAAGGAGGAAAGTAGAAACAAGGGCTGACCTGTTTGTCACCTGTCCACCACTCTCTAGGGTTAACACTGTGTCTGAAGCTAGAAGGATAGAGGAAAAACAAGGAGTTGGTTGGTTTGGTTTTTTTGTTTGTGGTGTTTGTTTGTTTTGTTTTGTTTTTTCTGGAGGGAGCTGAAGACAAAAGGGTCTCTAGGAAAGCTGTTAGTGGAGAGGGGAAAAGGGGGAGAAAATTGTCTCCGGTAGGGACAGGGAGAGGTGAACTCCAATCCAGCTGCCATGGAGCTATCTGTCTTGTTTTTCCTTGTTCATTCCAGTGGGACATCAGGGTTAACAGCACACAGGGACAGCACAAAGGGGGACAGCCCATTCGATGGAGTGGAGACAGTCATCCAAACCTGACAGCTGCTTAAAAGGCACTGTTCAGTAAAGACAGCTGGGTGGAGAATGCAAAATCAAGCAGGAAAGGGCTGGAGCTTGGGAGGGGAGAAGTGGAAAATGCTTGAGCTAATCCCAGGTTCACCACTGGCTGCCTGTGGGATATTGGGTAAGTCACCTGTGTGCCTTTCTAGCCTGTTCTCCCTGACCTGTCCAGAGAGCAAATCGGTCTCTCAGGTTTTTTGGGTGACTGAGTATAGCATGAATGTAAGTTTTTAGAGATGCTTGACTAGAAATCTGAGAGAGAGGGGGGACAGAGTTAGTGTGGATTTCAAAGTAAAGGTGGTGCCCTGGGATTCCGGGTCACTAAAGGGCTAATTAGTTATAATTGACAAGGGGTTTGTGTTCATTGGGGTACAATTTCACCTACTTCTGCATCTGAGCTCTGTCTACACGAACAGACTAAATCTAAGTTCTGACCCCTTTCTTAAACTCAGGTTTGCTTTTGTGGTAAAGCTGCAGCTTTAGCTGCAGCTGAGAGGGGAGCATGAGGACGTGGGGTGCCATAAAATTGACTGAAGTCGTGTATGTCTGGAGGAAGGGGAGCATCCTGGGGGTGGAGTGAGTCCATGTGTGCTTTTTTCTTATGGTCTTTCCTCCATTTCTGCTGTTGACCACCATGGAAGCTGAATATGTAGCTAGAGGGACCTCTGTGCTGAGCCAGTGTGGCTGTCCCCGTGCTGGTACATACCAGAACAATTGTAAAAGCCTCAAGCATCTTGGACCCTGCATGGCCCAAATCTCTCAAGTGAGTCTGCATCCATTGACCCACAACAGGGTTCAGGCAGTCTTAGATGGAAGTGTAGGTTTTCGTATCACCACCTGAAATTAGCTGTGTGTTGTCTGCTTTTCCAGCACTCTGCCAGCCCTACTGATGGGCCCAGGCAGAGGTCGTGCCCCCCAGCTGGGTTGCAGAGCTGAACTGGCCACCCACGTCCAGTCCAAAGAGACTTTGGAGGCCCATCTTCCTTCCCCTGAGCTCGCAGAGTCCGTGCTGACCTTCCAAAGGGTGCTGTGTGTGTGGGGCTGTCCAGCAGCACAGTGACCCGTGTGGAAGAGGATCATTTTGGGAGCGCAGTCCCATGACTGCAAAGGGTTTGCTGCCCCCCTATGGATTTGGCTGGCGCGGCCCGGGCCGGGGCACCAGGGCGGAGGAGGTGGCGGCTGGTGGAGCCAACTCCTCCGTCCTGCCATGTCCTTCCCCTTGAGGCTCTCCCTGGGCTCCGGTGCCGCCGACAGGCTGGGGCCTGGGCTCCCGTTCAACTGATTGCATAAATGTGGCAGAACAAGGTTTCCCCAAAGCGGCTCCGTCTGCGCAGGGCACTTGTTCCTCAGGACTCCCTTGGTCACGCTGTGCTTTGCTGGAGTTTGTGCCAAACCCAATACCTGCAGTTTAAAAATAACATTTGGGTGTGACAGCTCCATTATTTACCCAGGATCCAACGCTGTCTGGTAGGCAAAGCCAAACGGCTGGAAGTCTGGGGCAAGACATTCTCTTCTCATCTACCATTGTGTTGTGTATTACCTCCTGCTGCCTCAGTTTCCCTGCTGATGAATCAGGGATAATGAAAAACAGCTTATGATAACTTCTGCAGGGCTTAGGTTCTTTAAAGATCTCAGTTAGGACTCTCTTCCAGAGCAATATAATGCCAAGGCAGCCAAACAGTTGCACTTCCTTGTTGGTGACCAAACTTTGAAAGAAGCTATTGACACAGAAATATGTAGCAAAGGACATCCTGGAAGGCCTGTGGGAGTGGCATTGATACGTTGCTGGCTTGCCCTTCACCCCTGGAAAAAAATCATTGCGCACTCTATTCCCCTTAATTTTCAACACTGCTTCCTCTGCCTGTGCTTTCACTTCAATGACAGCTCAATGACAGGCACCTTTCTTCCTGACTGTGCATTAATTATGTCTTAACAGTGAAAACAACTATAACATTAATGGAGACTCACCTTGTATAGTTAGCTGCTTTATTGTTTGTTGTTTATTTATTTTAAGGAAATCGGACCTTAGAGATTTTCTTTAGTGTCAGAGAATCCTCATTCAAATAATCCTTCCCATCATGGAAAAATGTGGATTAGGAGACATGAAGGTTGTGACAGCTTCACCTGGGACAGTACAAGCTTTAGGAGATATGAAAAAGGTGACACCAAAATGCTTTGACCTTTGATAGAAACTGGAAGTAACACAATGTGATTGGCATTGTCCTGGCTTAAAAATAGCTGCCTCGAAAACCTTCCTTTCTCCTCTGCAATACCCTTAAGGAAATGGTTCAATATCATGGGCACAGACCATTTGACAGATCCTCAAGACATGCTGCTGATACAAGAGGAGGGTTCTGTATTTCTTTGCTTCTTTATGATGTATTAAGAAATGTCCTGTAAATTGGGTTTTTCAGTTTCTGGGGAAGAGAATCTATTTGCTCCCTGCTGGAGACACAGTGAGCACAACAGGGGTTGAGTGCTCAGATGATGTGCCTGGTACAGGTGTCAGGAATTCGAGCTTGTTGGAGGCCTTCTTGGAGCTCTCTCATGGGTACCAGGAATATCCTCACATAAAACTGCTGAATTTTAATAAATGCCAAGTTTTCTCTCAGCTGTCCATTAGACCTTGGAATACCATGCATTTTTCTGAAGAAGGCTAGACTCTTTGGTGATATGAACCCAATGTGGTTTTACTGACTCTTGCAGCTAAGCTAATTTTCTGCCAGTTGGGAAGCATCCTGAAGAGCTTAAAGTAGCTTGCCTACAATTCACTCCAATTCCCCCCATCTTGTGATGACAGGTTTCCACTCATATTTCCATTCTGCAGATGGCCAGCAACTTCTGGGCCAGACAAAACTAGAGTTTCTAGGATAGCTCAGATCAGACCTTGACTTGGAGCCAAGTCCTACAGATGTTTGGGGCTTAGGCTTGGGCCATCCATAAACAGATCTACCTACTCAATCTGGAAGAAGCAGCAATGTTTGAAGGGGTTTGTCACCTGATGGACAAGCAGGAGGGGAAAATACCACCCTGACATGTCCATTAACTCTGCAGTTACAGAGCTGGGCAGGTCCCTGACATAGGACAAGAGATTCTTGAGGGAGTATATATATTTTTTTTTTCTTTTAATGTTTTTCTGGGTTTCCCCCACTCCCCTTTGTTTTTTTTGTAATTAAGTCAGGGAAGGGAAAAAAATAAAGGAAAAAAATTAGAAGGAAAAAGAAATTCCAGAGTGAGCAGGAAACAGCAAGTAAAATTAGCCAAGAATCTTCCAAACAAATGTGTGGCTTACACTTAGGAGAGCTTGGTTTTGTTTACTGTTTGTTTTGAATTTCCAGTCTTTGCCCCCAGATCAAGCCCCAGGAGAAGGGGGAGCCTGGAAGAAGGCCTCAGATGTCTGCACAACTCTTATATGCTGTGAAAGGAACCCTGATGAAAGGTTAAGGGAGTGGGATGGACGATACCCAGTGAAAGGCTTCTGATTGCTTTTGCTGTGGAATCCTTGTTTCCAGAGAATCTAATCCTCCTTGTGATGGCTAGGAAAGGTGGCTGTGAGGGGAAGGCTAATGCCTGTTAACCCCTTCATTGCTGTGTTCCCCAGTGTTGCCTGCACTGTGGGGGAACCTAAAGGCTGAGACCAGGTGGTCTGTATCCATCTGTACTTCATATGAGAGGAGTCCTTCTCATCTGGCAGGCGTGACAGAAACACAAAAACACAGAGGAAAGTGCAAGATCTCTCTCACTTGTTAAGCAGAATCCAGACAGGGTGATTTCTTAGCAATGAATTGATAAACTTTTAACACACTCATTTTCCCACTGGGGCTGGCTGCATATGTAAAAATAAGCATAAGCTAAATAAATACTTAAGTGCTTTGCAAGGCTCAGTGAGGAATTCTGATGTCTTAAGATGTAAGTCAACTCTGAGAAGACTTAGAAATAAGCAGCCTGAGAGGGTAAAATTTCTTATTGACTCACACAACAGAGGATTTTTACATCCCTTTTTGTTTACAGACTGCTTAGTTCCTGGTCTTGATGACTGCTGAAACCAGGTTCCTCATGTTGATCGCTCCCTGGTTTGAAGCCATGTGGTTGTTCCAGTATTCTCTGTCCTGTAAACATCTCCAAGAACATGGCACAACACTTTATCTGTCTCTCGTTAAGTAGAGAATGTGATTGCTATTATGCATGGAATTGTCAAACCAATCTGGTGTCTCCAGACTTCACCAAGGATCAGGCAGTTTCACCAAGATGCCATCTTCTTCTTGACAGCTGACACAGAGAACACAAAGAAACTTAAAAAAAAAGATTTAAAAATACTGTACACAAGCAGAAGCGCCAAAATGTAGGCGGACTGCATGTCAGGGATTTATTTACAGTGGCTGAAGTTTGAAATCTATTGAGGCTGAAGTTAAAATATCAGCTGGGATCACAGCCCATGCTTGGTCACAAACGGAACGCGTCAAAAAGTGCTCAGGAAATGAGCAGAGGCCCTGCTGAGCGGAGCCAGCTCTTATGTGGCTGCTTCTTCCCTCCTGGAGAGCCAGCAGAGAAAGAAAAGCCTGGGAAAGAGAATGAGAGCAGCTGAAGGGAACAAGTGTCATTGCAGTGCACCGCTCAGCAAGTGCACTCCAGGCAGTGATGCCCTGAGGAGCTGAGGGCCCTCACAGCACAGGCAGGGAGGAAATCTGTGGCAGACCTACTGTCTATCTCGCACTTATTGTGGGTAGCAAGATGGTCAGAGTGCATTAGAACAGCAGGACAATATTGCAGCTGGTGTGAATTGGTGCTTCTCCCCTGGTTGTGACAGTTCCATGGTGGGACAGACTGGATGATGACCTGGTTTGTTGGCGGTGCCCCATAGAACAGCTTAGACCAGGTGGGACCACCTGAGCACAGACAGTGCAGGAACAGAACTGAGAAGGGTGTGTCACCTTGGTGGCAGTGCCCTTGGCACAGTGGATGGTGCGTGCAGAAGTAGTTTAACAAAGGCACTGCATAGGTGCACAGCAGTGATGTAGCTCACCAAACCCAAGCAGGAGGTTCTGTAACTGTTGCTTGTGTGAGAGCATGTCGAATAGGCTGTATGGGGGGAAAAAAGAGGTCACCTTGTAGGATGCCTGCCTATTGTTAAATTGCCAGAGAAACACACACTGACTTGTTGGTCCTCTTGGGCTTCCCCTTTCTTTTCTCAGCTCTTCTTCTCCTCAGCTCTTTGGTGTGTGTCCTGAGGCAGGCAACAGCAACACTGTGTCTGCTGCTGTTGCCTGAGCTTCTGGTGTCATCCTCCCCACAGATATATCCCCCTTTCCTTGAGAGAAAGACAGAGGTTGATACTGACCATGGACCAGCATGCGTTCCTCACAGTGGAAAGAAGTGGGACCTCTTTTGTGATCACAGCACATCTGTGATTAGACCTTTCCCACACCAAAGTTAGGCAGGACTTGTGTAAAGTGCCCTTCATGCACAGCTGCCTGAGCTCGCCTCCTCCGGGGTCTGGGAACATTTCCTCGGGGCAAGTAATGAACAAGGGTGGGACTGTCTCCATCTCCTGCTCTGCTCTGGTCACCCAACTCGTGTTCAACTTTAACTGACCTGGATAAAAAGCAGGAGGTGGTCGATTCATCCCATGGACTCAGCGGTATGCTGATGTCTGTCAACCTACTCCTGTCCTGCAATAAAACTGAATAGAGATTCCAATTCAGTTTCTCTGAACTTTACCCTAGTGCCTCTGATCCATCCAGGGGCTTTTCTTCTGTTATCTTCACCTGGAGCTGGAGAACACTCTGTGCATAAAAGGAGTCAGAGATGCCTCCCTGTCCACACACATGATGCCTTTCCAGGAATGCTAGAAGGAAGGCCATGGAGTGCATCTGTGTGATCTGGTGTGAAGTCCTGCAGGCTAAATGAGCCATTTCTTCTTCCCCAGGGAACGCTCATGCTCTGAACAGCAGCAGCACTGTGAGGATAACCCCAGCGTGGGCAGGGGGCTGACTCATCTCTCCAGAAGATTAACACTGTTTATTAATCACTGCTTCTTTGAAGTGAAAAAATGGAGAAAACCTCTCGTGGCCAACGTTGTGATTAACCATCTAATTGTTCTACTGGTATGTTTGCTTAAGGGGCTTTCTTTGCTCTGTGTACACTAAGAAATAGTTTCTCATCTTACCGTTGTTTCACCCAGATGATAGTCATTAGCAGTGTACCAGACATACCCATTGTATAGGCCTTGTCCTGACCTTTTTTCCCCTAAGTCCCTGGGTCCATCTTCAGTGTTGGCAGAAGAATGACAGCTCTTCCAAGTAAAGTCCTCTGTTTGTTCCCAAAACATGCAGGGAGTCAATTCATGGAACAACCAATTCCTTGTGCCTTCCAACTGACCCTCCAGTCATCTTTTTCATCATCTCATGGGAGATGGTGCCACAAATGATGGAGAATGTCTCAACATCCTTTTCTGGGAGAAGACCCATCAAGCTGAGCTGCAAGGCCTCGCTGAATTGCAGAATCACAGCTTTTCCCACCAGCTCTGAGCATGCACATTCCAGATATGGCTGGTGTTAGAGTGCAGGATTTTGGAGGGAGCTGGAACACCTAGCCCTAGCTGTGGGGATGTCTTCTCTTCAGTGCACGTGGGTTTGCAAAAGGGCTCAAACCTTGTTGATGCTCTGTGTCTCCTAGACTCTGCTTGTCTTTGCTTGAAATACGAGACCTGGCTTAAGTCTTGGGACCTGGCAGAGGACATGGGTGAAGCTTTAGCTTGATCTGCAGTACAAATAAAGAAGAATATCTCTGTTTCTTTGCCTGCTTTGATATTTATGTATCAGTGAATATGGTCAATCAGGAGAAGCACATTTTGGCTAGCAAAATGTAAAAGAAAATGGGACCAGTGAAGGACAACTCGTTCTGGAAATTTTTGTCTAATCATGCATTCCAGACCAGGTTCAGCTAAATGTTCCATTGCAGGTACAGATTCCATGAAAACACATTTCAGTAACATTTCAAGCCATTTCTTACTATATCCAGGGGAAAAAAACAAAACAAAACAAAACAAAAAAGGAAGCTAAGAAATGAGAAGTAGCTTAAAGCCAGGGAAGACTTATCCACTCTCACTGACATTGCTGTTTCCTTCCATGCACCAGTGCATGTGGTGAGCTTTGCGAAAGCACACATTTCCTTAACCCTGCTCCTGTGGAAGTCTGTGAAAGTGCTGGTGTGTTTGGCACCATACCCAGAGCAGCTCAGATGCTCCTCTCCGTCGTGCACACTTGCAGAGGCTGATTTCAAGAAAGGTGTTTTCATTGCCTGGGCACCTGTGCTGCAGCTCAAGTGTGGCGAGAGGCTCCTGTGCTGTGTGGTGCTGCGAGGCTGTGGGCTGCAGCTAGAGGGGGTGAGCAGGCAGAAGATGGTTCCAGCTAAAATTTCACACTCAAAAGCTTTTCCTCTTGCCCCTCTCTTTCCTCCTTCCCCTGATATCGGGTGGCACCTGTGTACCTGCCTCCAGTGGACTTGTACACATGCATGTTTATGTCTGTGTGTGTGTCTGGGCACGCGTGATGTATCTCAAAATTACCATGACTCAGTCTGGTTTGTGGCCAGGCATAACGTGAGGTCTCAGCTGGTGGCTGAGGCTAAAGTGCAGGAGATGTTGTGCACATGTCATGAGTAAATGGCCCTTTCCTCAGAGATCCTGCAGTCCAAGTGTATGGTTAGGAACAACAGATGGATACCACAAACACACAGGCGCTGTGGGTGGGGGAGGAACACAAAATAACACTGAGATAATTAAGATGAATGATTAATGACTCGAGTGGGTAAGAAGGGGCCAAAACACACTCACTGAATGTTTGCTGGTGATGCTTCACAGGAACCTTGGCAGAGGTGGACAATAGATACACCATATTTTGGACTTGCTCATCATTCACACTGCTAAATTTCTCAGTCTGTGCTTGTGGCAGTTCAGCTCCAATATACTGTAGCTACCCTGTAAGGATGGTGTAACTCTGTTGTATTCTGTACGGAATGCAAACCCAGCACGCTGAAACACTGGTCCTTAAAGGAATTTTGATCTCGTGGGATTTGGCCCAACACCCACTGAAGTCAGTGAGCTCTTGACCCTTACGGGATTTGGGACAATCCTAGAATATTCAAGTGGGCTCCAAACTGAGCAAAACAATTGAGATATGTATTTAAAAGAATAAGAAGAAATGCTTTGTATGAAATGCATTTCATATATTTCTGTTTGCATGTACACATTTTTACTGTATGAAATCAGATTGGGTTTATATCTGCTGCATCTATCTTAACATGTGGTGTATGTTACATTGGACTGATCAGTTACGTGATTAAAATACATTGTAAATACACTGCATGCTTAGCATTAGCGTGGTTTTGAAGTGATTTTTAACCCCAATCTTTTTGGTGTTGTTGATTTGTTTCCTGAGTTGGTTTGGTTTGTCTCATGAAGTTCCTTCCATAATTTTTGTGGTAGTTGAGTGGCCAGCTTGTCCTAGAGATGACCCAGCTTTGTTCCCACTCAGACGGGTTGGATGTTGGTAGAAGAGGATCACCTGTCAGCTCCCCTTGGTGTGGATGAACACAAAACCTCGATGCTGCTGGGTGGGCAGGTTCCACCACCACGGCTTTCCCTCAGAAGTAAAGCATGCAGGGAGAAAAGATGCAGAAGGTGTCAAGGAAAGATTTCCTGCGTCATCACATGCAATTTGGTTATGTGTCTGCTCTGTGTAAAGGGCTTGTACAGATAGGTGGCCAGGTGGGATTTCTGATCCTTTGACTCTGCTCTGGAGAGGGTTGTGTATGCGCAACTTTGGACTGCTCTCCTGAGTTGAGCTCAAATTATTACGAAGTAATTTCCAGTAAGTCTCCACCTCTAAGGCCGGGGGTTGCTCTGACAACCACGCTGGGTGGATCATCTGTGGCAACTGAACCTGGAGCCTATGGGTCTGAAAGGACAAGACTCTATTGTTAGAGCTGGAAGCTGAAGTCCTTTCCTCTGGCAGTAGCAGCTGCCTTATTTGTGAACCCCTCTGAAATTCAGAAGGATGAAATCTCCACCTGGCCTCATGAGTTATGCTGCAACAGAGTTCACAGGGACTGGATCCAGCCTGATGTCCACAGATGCTGCATCTGTGCTCACTGTTTGGATGGCCAGTTTTGTCTGAGGTGAAAGCTTTGTGTGTAAAATGGGTGCATGTCTTCACAAGGAGCTACTCAGACTTGCACACTTTCTTCAGTGCCTAGGTGTTTGTTGAATCTATTATCATGGCTTATATTTTCACATGTCTGGGGGTCAGTGGAGATGGATCTGTGTGCACATGATATACCAAAGAGAAATATTTACAGCTGTTGTCACACACATGCAAAAAGATCTTGTGCTCCTTTTCAAGCAGAGCTTTTCAGACAGCCAGACTCGGCACGAGGATTCGGAGAGGGATGCTGGCTCTGATGCCAAACTTGTGGTTTCCTTTAACTCATTTTGCAGGGCCTCTTTTTGCTGGCTGGAAAGCCTTCACTTGAAACGCAATTACCCAGACGTAGAGAAGAGGCAAAGCCCAGCCATACCAGAAAAGGGGAAACTTCCTCACATTACCCCTTCACCATCAACAGTGGCACATTTTCAAAGCTTTCCAGATACAAGGGGAAAGCCTTGAGCTGGACACCTGTGTAAAGGCATAGCTGCAGATATCCACTGACTTCAACAGAGCTTTGTTCTGAGTCCTCTGCCGTAAGGAAGAGTAGGTAGATGTAGGGTCAGGTGTAATCTCAGTGCAGTGCAAATTAGTAGTTTCATTAGGGTCAATTGAGAAAAATCAGCGGAGAATCTGACATTTTGCGTGCACCTAATTGATGGTAAGTGTAGTGAACTTCATCCTAAAAACTGCCTGCTTTTGCTACCTCTTACGTTCATTCTGATCTGCTACCCTTAAAAAAATCCTAAAAAAATCTATTTTTTGTCATGCATTGGGAGGCTGGTTTGAGATGTTTTCAGCATTTCTGAATTTCACTTGTTCCATTCATTCAGTACTTCACCTGTCTTGCCTCTTCTTCATTTTTTTCCCCGTGCTTCTCATGTACCTCTTCATTCTTTTACAGCATTCAGAAATGCAAGATTCTGGAATTAACTGAAGTGAAATATTTCTATAGAATGGACCAACACACGAATTTTTGTACTGCAGAGTTTTTATAAATCACATCATTTTTCCCCTCTGGTTCCTTCCTGGGTCTTCACTCAGCAATAAACACAGTGGTTACATCTTTACTGGGGCTGTCTAAGTGCCCATCCACTCTCAACCAAATCTTGAGAAGAGGCTGTTGACAGTGGAGGGCCGTGCCAGGAATCTGGAGCTGGGGTATCACTTTCTTCTTTTCTGCCTGGAGATGCTAGAAAATAAGTACTGTGATGATAGTGTTGAATTCTGAATAGGAGTCAAGCACACCATGGAGCTGGAAAGAGTTATTTTCCTTCATCTCTGTAAACAAGACCATCATTTTAACTCCAGCCTGCTGGATGATGGAGTGGGTCTGAGCTGGTGGTCATGGTGGATGATGGTGTTCTCTGGCCTGCAGACAGCAGCTGTTAGTGGAAGTAGAGCTGGTGTCATTTGTCCTCATTCGTTCGCAGGGGCAGCTCTGAAGGCCATGTGCAGACAGGGTGTGCACAAACTTGTGCCTGTTTGCTCAGGGAAAAGTGTCCCTGTCACAGAGGGTTCTGCCACCTCTCTGAAGCCTTCGCTCCCTGCCCCCAGCCCAAAGGGCCTGTGGAGCACCTCATGAAACAGGGATACTTCCTTGTGAGAAAGGACTAAAAGTTCACCCCAGCAGACTTCAGCTTTGCTTGCCTTTTCTGTGGCAGCAGGAGGTAGAAAGGTCTCTAGCCCATGGGAGCCAACGAGCAGGTTAGGAAGTGGTGTAATGTTTGGGAAGGGGGCTGTGTGGTGCTTGCTCTTGGGAACAAGGAGACTGTCCTAGTTTAGGGGGTTAGACAGGATTGTCACAGGTCTGTCTGCCAAGTCTTTGGAGAGGGACAGTGGCCTTACTAGTGAGGGACTACTTTTGCACCTTAAATGAGCCTATTTAAGTGGTAGAGCTGACCCACATTAATGTTTTTCATCACTGACTAGCCAGGTTCATTGAAGGTTTCTGGCTATGGGAGTAGTAGTTGAGGAAGAGGATGATGTGGCTGTACCTTTCTTTTCAAGAGAGGAAGGTAACAGTTATTGGGACAATTGAAAGGCTGGTGAAGCAGAGGGGTGTAACTGGAGGAAGGTACTGTGGATGGATGTTATCCTACTGAGGGTCTCTGGCAGAGCCCATGTAGACCTAGAACATGCTGGAGTGCATGGGAGAGATGATTTGTAGGCTGGAGCTGCAGCTGAGACAATTGTCTTCAGCTGATGTGTTAGAGAGGCAATGAGGCTGCCAGTGTGATGGAGTTCTCCAAACAAGTAGGAGACTACAAAGAGGAGGTATGCACCTTGGATGAAGGACCTGTACTTGTGTGATTATGGAGGAAAGGGAGTGCTAGTGGAGAAGACCTAAAAATAAAAGCTGGTTTTGCTGAAGAGGTGAAAGAAATTGAAACAAAAGAGATGTCAGTAGAGAGGAGCAACTAGCCCCCACTAGAAGAGAGATGTAACCCATAATGAGAGCTGAAGAATGGTGCTAGAGAAGGAACATGAACACAGAGAAACTGAGGTGCTGGAGACAGCAGAATATCTATAGTTTCAGGAAAGAAAATCAGGTAAATAAGCATGTGGTAATGGATATGTGTCAGCAGGTAGAGGAGGGAAAGAAAGAGCTGATGCATATTTGCATGGGTGATACGTAGTAAAATAGTGCCTGGCCTGTTTGGGATATGGAGTTGGATCAGCTAGAGACAGCTGAAATATACCTATGTAAAATGTTGTGAGTCTGTAAAAAATGTAGGAGCTTGAATTAATCATACCAGTTGCAAAAGTGAGAATCTTGGGGTAAAAGAAAGGAGGCTGAAGCATAAATACTGTTGAATGTGATTGCTTACTCAGGAAAGTCAGAGATGGAATAAAATCATGTCTGTGTGTGCAGAAATATTGCTGTATTTTGGTGAAGAATCTGGTAAGGATAGCATAGATGAGAACAGGACATGTGTTGGTCAAAATAGTTTTGGCTATGAGTTTCCAGCACTGAGGTTGTGGTGGCTTTGATTTCTCAGGTATAGATTGAAAAATTACAACAAACTGTTATCAGTAATGGGTGATGAATTATTTCTTCAGATTGTTCTTCCTCCTTCAGCCAGCTTTGGTACTGCTTTTTGGTGCAAAAACTACAAAGTTATAGAATGGGCCATGAGTTGATTAATTTTTAAATGAAATGGAAGAGTAAATAAAACTGTCCTTGCAGGTCAGTTTATTGATTTCAAAGGAATCAACTTCTTGGAGAGGTTAATGTGCTCAGCTGGGTTAAGGGGATCAGCCACTCAGATGTAGAGAAGTTCTCTAAGTACAGAGTGCTGCAGCTATTGGGAATCTGTGCATCAGGAAAGGGCAGGGGGCCAACCAAGCAAGGATTTCTGTGCTTAAATTAACAGAAAAGGAAAAAGCATGTGCTGGTTAGCTGTGAAGAATATTTGCCCAAGACAAAAGGATATGCATGAGTTTCCTAAACAGTCAAGAAATCAGATTCTGGGATTGTTTGTTGACACCAAAACCAGTTTTTCATTTGTTCTTTGAAGAAAATAAAAATCAGGGAGGATTATATGGTAGTTGGTTCATACAATAGACTTCATACAAAAGACAGAATTTAATGACCCAAGACCAATCTGTCTGTCTGTGGTCTTAAGATGAAGAGATGTTTGCAAATATGCAAGTTGTATGGTTCAGGATGGAGACAATGTTTAGGCTATTGTGTACAAGGGGGAGATGAAAGCAGACATGCATAAATAAAATCGGTTGGGGTGTCCTGGCTGAGCATTGCCTGCTGCAATCATTCCCCAGCCGCAGGCAGCGAGGCCATGCTCAAGACTCAGAAGTCTCCCTGGCTAGCAGCCATTTTATTAATAGATGAGGCCCTCAGCTCTACTCTAACTGCACAGAAATTCTTTTCTTGATCCCCTTTTTGTCTGTGTTTGCTGTGTGACTCGGTACCCCACATCTGAAATGGCTGCAGGTGCCCCAGACACGCTGTGGCTGTTTGAAGTCAGGCAGTCTCTGAACAGATTATACAAAGATGAAGGCACTTCTTTTACAGAGAGCAGTTTGTTCCTACTCTCCTCACCGCAGTGGGGCTTTCCCTCCGGGAGGAGGTTTAGGAGAGTAGTCCATGCAGGCCTCCTGTGAGGAGCAGGTGATGAGTTGTCTCCCATGAATGTCTGCAAAGTGGCAGTTGTGGCATCTTCTGGATTTTTTTGAGGGAGGCCTTTAATGTGGCAATGATGGCAGAATACTAGAGGACTAGTGACTGTTAGCCAGTCACTGTTTGGTCTTGTGGTCCCTGTTGTCATTGTTTATTCACACATCAACTTATTTTGGGTGAAGAAGATCTAACTCATGTGAGTGCAGCATGTGCCAACAGAGGAGCAGAAGTTTGCAGTGTATTTGTGCTGTGTTTGCATTTTAACTTCTTGCACTAATCTTTCTTAAGAAGTTTCTATTCTTCTCTGCTCCATTTTCTGGTTCCTCAAGGAAAGGCTTTAATAAAATACATGACCCAGAGTCAGTCCTACATGGAGTGACTCTGGCTGCTCTCCATGAAAATCTTCATTTCTCATGAACTGTCAGCAGGGCAGTGTGACAGATACATCTGTCACAGGGAACTGGTCTGCTTTTGGCAGCTGTTGCTGGTGGCTGCCACGGCTCAGGTCAAGTGCTTGTTCCTCTGACCTGTGCACCCATGTCTGTTGTGTAGGTGTTTTCTGCATACTTCAGGGAGAGTCAAACTGCTCGTTGACACCTGGTAAAGAATAATAAGAATGGGGCGTAGTTTCTTGGGAGAATCCATCTTCATGGAGTTTTCCTGGGCTCAAGTCACAGTATTGCATCTCTTGCAATTGTCTTGTAGCCTTATTACTTAGCTACAGTGACTCATCAGGGGAGGTCCTGCTGCAAGTGCTTGGTGTTTCTTGGTCCAGCTTCTTTTCTACTGGAAGCCATTTAGAAGGTGAACAGGGAACATGTGCCAAGTATCCAACTGTATCCAGGTCGATCACTGGTGGGGAGAATGGCCGGTGTGAAACCTGCCTGCTATACCTAAAGCTCTTGTGGATTTCTGGTTTAACGTGGAGTGAGGAGGCTGTTCAGGCATGTGCTTCGGGCTCCGATTTGGTAGGAACTGTTTTTAAACACCAGCAAAGTTTCCCAGTACCAAATAGTGGAATAGGTGCAGCACAGAACTTGCCGCTCTACGAGCGTGCTCAGCTAACAGCTGTGACTGTGTGTGCCCTAGAAGTAGGTCATGAATACATCTGCTGACTTGAAGTCTCCCAGTAGATTTTTTGTGCTGCTCGCCTTGGAAGAGGTGAGGTAATGTATCCTATTTGTGCCAGCCAGTCTAGTTTGTAACATGTACCGTAGTGCTGGAGTCCAGGTGTCCTGACTGGAATTCAAAGGCTGGTGTTGCCCAACAGGTCAGCAGCACAGAAGCGCAGTTTTGATCCCTGTCTTGTGCAGAGAGAAAGCTGTTGCCAGAAGTCAATTATTTAAAGCATTCTCCTGGGTCACTACAGGCTGCTTTTGCTGCAGCTTTCTTCTGTGCTCTTCTCCTTTGGCTTTGAATAACATGGCTTGCAATTTTGCTGGCCTTCACCTTAGTGCTTCACAGACTGTCACATTAATGCTTGGCCTTCTAAAAATAAAAAAGTAAAGTCCCTCGGTGTTTCTTTTTCCCTTTGCTTGAATTCTAACTAAAAGTTACACTGAAAGTTTAACTGGAAGGAAGTGTGGGTGTGTGTGCTTGTACAAAAAGATGGCAAAAGAATAGCATTATTGATAGATTTGCTAACTGTCCTCCTCATGTTAAGGTTGCATTAGCAATACTTTGTATCTTTAAATCAATGAGGCGTTTGACTGCATAGTCCCAGAACAAACCTGTATTCTCCTGCCAAAACACTGAAATGTGGAATGTGTTCCTGCCAGCTACATGATATTTCTTTCTGTATCTTTGAGCTTTATACTATCACTCATTGTCACGATATGGTATCCTTTTCAATCCCAAATAATTTGGCAGGCCTGTAATCACTGGCTTTTCCTCACTCTTGGATTATAGTGATGTTGCTTGGAGAATGTGCTATGTCTAGTAAAAGTCAAGCACTCCCTCCTTTTAGTTTGTCTCCAGATGTGATAAGAGATGATTTTTTTTTCATGTTCCTGCTCGAAAAAGTCATTCTGTGGTGGTGGTGTGGGAGACACCACTGAAAGGGTTAAGTGGCTTTGAGCACTTGCTGAGATCCCAATTCTAGGCTGTTCTAAGTGACGAATTCTGGGTCACTAACAATGGGAATTGTTCTGAATAATCTGATAATGTTCTCCTCGTTGTGTTGCTTTGTTTCAGGGTGTTGTCACTTCATATCTGTCTGGAAGTGAGGTAGTGGAAGGAGTTCTGGAATAATTCAAAACTTTTCCTTTGCTCTTTATCCGAAATCTTTGGCCTGTGCTGTTGTGTGCTGGGATGCCCAACCCTCCTGAAATGAAATGGGAATTCATTCTCCTCTCTCCCCTCGAAAAACTCAGGCATCTGAGAGGTAGATTTTTATTGAACTTTGTTTTCATTTGCATGCATCTGGCCTGTCAGAGTAGTCTGTGAATGACAATGTTCTCAGTGCCAGAGAAACATCATCTCTGGGAAGAAACATAAAACATGTGGTGAGTGCCACAAACATCTACTAGATCAGACAATTCGTATGGCATTCCTTTAGGGAATACTTCTCATAATTTGACTCAAAAGAATATGTCTTTGTTACTTGGAGCCATCTGATAACTCCTCTGATCCAATGATTGTTTTAAACTTCAAAAGCTCTCGTATTCCACCTGTATGGGAAGGGTGGGAGTTTAACCCCTTTGTCTTTGTGCAGCACTTAAGGACAGTCAAAATGTTTCCCCTGTAACCTCTCTCTGAAACCACTGGCTCAACCAGACGCACCTTGAGTCTTTTACTTATTTTTACTTCATGTGACCCAGAGGCCTGATGGCTTCACAATGGGCAAAGGTTTTGGAGTTCAAAAGGCAGACCTGTGTCTAGGAAAAAAAATTGTCAGCTGGAGGCCAGATTTTTTCCCTGCCTTAGATGAGTTTTGCACAGTAGTCACTGTCAATTTACACAGTAGGGTTGGATCTGGGACAAGTTATTAGACATTGCACTCAAATTGCTGAGAGCTTTTGCAGCCCTTCATGGAGTGTTTTCAGGATATATAACTGTTTTTTGATGTTCTTATCTGGGTGTGTGACTAAGAGATTTCAAGTTTTGCTAGGGAGGGGGAAATACAGGGGAAGCAATCTGATTTACAGATGGTTTTGGCTCTTCTAGACATGCATTTTGAGTGCACTGGAGTTATTGCATCTGAATGCTTTATTGGTTGTCAGCTGAGCAAAGGTAACTGAGCCCCAGGGGTGAGGCTATATGCACTAGCTCAGCTCTCACCAAAGCCCCTTTCCTCAGAGTTCCCTTTAGGTTTGTGTTAGAAGCTCTAAATCTTTACTGGTCTATCTGCCCTCCCCCATGCTGCTTTATGGCACTTAGAACCAAATTCTGCCCTTGATGCTCCATGTGAGCTTACTGCAAACCTAAGTTTCTCTTAGCTTTGCTCGCTGGAAGCTTGGCAGATTGCGACCTGCCAAGAGATAATATGAACAGTCCTCAAAGCTTGGACTGTGCTTTTTTCTCTCTCAAGAAAGCATAGAGTATGGAAAGACAAGGAGGAGTCATGGATCTCATAAAATATATCTTCCCTTTGGCTTGGATTATAATAACAACATGTCTGAGTCACCACATGGTACACTGATATGAAGCAACTGCCTGCAGAAAAACCAAACCCATGCATTTTTTCTGAAAAATGAGGGGGAAAGAAGAAGAAAAAAACCATTTATTTTCATTCTTTTGGCTAGCCTAATTTTCTTCTATTTCTCATTAACCTTTAGAAAATAAAGCTAGCTTTCCTGAGGGAAAATAGCACTTCTTTGCTTCACCCCACCAGAGCTGCCCTTCAGCAGCCAAATTTAGCTAAAGGCATGCAGTGGTTTCTAGGCCCACGGAGTTGAATCTTACTTCTGGTCTGCAGGGGTCCTGCCTGTGTGCCCCACAAAAGCTATTGCTGAGACTATGGAAAATTGTCCATCTCTTGAGCCGGATGCAAAGTCCCCTGGAGGACAACGTAACCACTAGGAGTGCTGAACGGATTTCTTGTTCATGATTGCTGTTCAGATCCCAAGACCACAAGGAGATACCATATCCTTTTCAAGTTCCAAGCATGGGGTTCCGTTCTAGCTTCAACCTTTGAAGTTGCTTATCTGGGCTCTCTGCCCTCTGAAGAGAAGGTGATAAGCACTCCCAGAGGTTGGTTTGTCCCAATTTACATGAAGCATCCAAGCCAATTTACTTCTGTTGGACTTCATTTCTCCAGAGCCTGTAAAAGGAGACTACCGTAAATACATATTTTTGTCACCTAGAGATAGATGTGATGAATGCCATACAAATTTGATGGCTTCTGTAAGTGATTTGTCTTGTGGTTTCGTGGTCACAGGTCTCCTTATCTTGTATCTTCACAGAGGAAGACGGATTTTAAAACTCCAATTTCTTTATCTTCAGATAACCACAGATGTGTAACAGATGGCTGGATTTTCATCTTGGGTGATGCAAAGAAATCAAAGAGTAGAATCACTTGGGTTAGAAAAGACCTGTAAGATCATTGAGTCCAACCATTAACCTAATACTGTCAAGTCCAGCACTAAACCTAAGTGCCACACCTGCATGGGTTTTAAATGCCTCTAGGAATGGTGACTCCACCCCTTCCCTGGGCAGTCTGTGCTTGATGACCCTTTTGATGAAGAAATTTTTCCCACAATTCAATTTAAACCTCTCCTGGTGCAACTCAAGGACGTTTCATCTCATCCCATTGCATGTTACATGGGGGAAGAGATTGATATCCATGTGTAAGCCTTAAAGGAGGCTATTAGAAACATGCAATGTAACTGAGTTGGTGTACAGAAGTGTGGACAAGTGTGTATTTTGTGCTTGAGATTGGGTACGGGATTTCTCTTCTCCCCAGATCAAAGCATCCTGTGTTTTGACAGCCTGGAAAATTGGGAACGTGGCATGAAGATGTGCCAAAACGACACTTTAGATATATGGTTTTCTTCTGGTACTAAGCCATTATAATGGCTTGGTTAAAATGTGGAGGGCTGCTTCTGTGAAGTACCTGGAGAATGCAGTCTGAAGTTCAACTATTTGAAACTCCTCAGTTTGCTTCAAATCTGGCCTTGCCTGGAGGCATTCAGTGCCATGCACTGGTAGTACTTCACCTATTTACATGTCTCTGAAGTGTGTGGTGGCATCTGATATTTTAGGAATGGCCTATGTGGCCTAGCACGAAGATTTGAAGAAGTGCTTGGCCTTGACTGTGGTCTAGGAGCACCACCGCCATGTTAGTGGAAGACTTTCCCTGGGATAAGTAGAACTTCCCAGAGGTACCCATGTTGATGTCTCTCCCCATCTTTTCTTGAAGAACAGAATGTAGAGCTCATCAGAAGGATTTCAGCAAACAGAGGTTTTGTCAGAAATTGCAGACCTGTCTTTCCATTGAGGACTATTTCAGGAATATTTCAACCTGGATGATTTCCAGTGAGGCTAGTGGAAAAGGGTTGACACAGACTATCCCAAGGGGTGCTCACTGGCCAGGCTTTCCAGAAGCTTTCATGCTTGCTGGGTAATTGGTTTTCCAGGCTGTGGGATCTCATAAATAGAGGGTTCATCGTACCTGTCTTCCTCCTCCATGCAAAATGATGGGATGCATCAACCTCCAGTTGTGTCTGTTTCCTTATATTAACTACAATAGGAATTTGCCTGGTTTACAATAGGCATCTAATTTCTGGGCCTTAAAGTAAATCACAGATCCCTCACCACATGCCCAAATCCTGCATAGTCAAGATGGAGAAAAGGGGGATGAGGAAGAGGTCGGTGTTTGCTTGCAGGGAGGGATGAACCTCAGTTTTCTGTGAGTCAGAAACTTGTCCATGGCTGTGGTTGTGTAGGTGCCTAACTTGCTTAAGAGCAGAATGCAAGAATAATTTGTAATATGTTGTAACAACAACTTCACTGGTCATCAAGCTTGCAGATATATGACAGATGGTATCTTCCCTGTAAGCCACTAGATGGTGATCTTTATATTTGTTAGCCACGTGCCTAGGTAGGCGAAGACACTACTTATTATAGAAAACCTTTTTT
Organism: Nicator chloris; assembly: GCA_013400495.1. NCBI lineage: Eukaryota > Metazoa > Chordata > Aves > Passeriformes > Pycnonotidae > Nicator > Nicator chloris. Next base: position 140,654 of record WAAE01013216.1, read on the forward strand.
TAATTTTTTTTTTTTTTCACCACGAAGAGACCTCAGTGCACTTCCTACAAGGAAAGCGAACATGAATCCATTTGGCTGAAAGCAAACCAATTTGCTCTTACTGTAAGAATGGAAAGTTAAATTGCTTTTGGTCAATGTTTGGATGGAGAGGAGACTGGTGATCCGTTCCCATCCTTCATCTGCAAATCAGGCTCTGTCCAGCTGGTGTGTCAGAGTCATCTGAAGTGTGCTGGTGCTGGTCTGCTGAGTTCAGCCATCTGGACTGCCCCTTTGCAGGGTCTGGTTGCAGTTGGGTGCATACAGTGGGTGTAGGTTCACAGAAAACACCTGGATATTTAATGCGTTCAGGTTCTCTTATTTTGGCTTTCCTGCCTGGTAGTTACCCTTGGGAAGCAGACAAGTAGAACTGTGTTTGTTTTAATCAAAAGGTAACCATGGCAATGTTTGTATTGGAAACACCTCAACAGGGGTGCCTCCATGCTGATGTTTGTACTCACTCAGACCTGAGGTGCTGTATGTATCTTGGGCAGGTTCTGACGTGGCCTTCTTGGTCACAGACTAATATAGGTTGGAAAGAACCTCCAGAGGTCATCAGTTCAAGGCCTTGTAGAACAGGGCAAAATTAGTTCAGGTCCAGTTTTGAGCTTCTCTTGAGGATGGAGATGCCACAACATCTCTGAACAGCCTGTTCCAGTGCTTGACTGCTTTACTGGCCTTAAATGTGAATCTTTTTTCCTAAAACCTAGCTAGATTTTCTCCCATTGCAACTTGCACTGTTCAAGCAGAAAACTACCTTTGAGTAACCAGTGCATAAATTTTAGAGTGTCTGTGCAAATGAAATGACATCTCATTTCAGTACCATAGTCACTTCAGTTTAAAAGTAATGTTGAATTATTGGCCCTTCTTAATGGGGTGCTAAGGGCCTAATTGATCATCACCCTGTACCTTGAGGCATCATTTGTAGCAGTTGAAAATATTTATGGTGGCAGATTTAAGTGCACCATGTGTCAAGGAGACAGGACGAGAAGCTGCTGCATCAGTTGAAACCATACCAAATTTCACAAAGACTTGGGGTGGAGGGAATTGAGGGATCCTTTGTAGAGTGCAGTGCTGTTTGCTGTATTTTTCCGTGATGTCTGCTTTTTCTGGTTCTGGTCCAGGCCGTACGTAGAAGTTGCAAAGTGTAGCACAAGTGGGCCCCTGTTACGATGCGTCTTCTTTCCCCAAACTGGTGGCAGGCAGTAAAAGGTCTGAGAAGGATGGTGCCAGCTAGTCTTGTAGCACAAGAGGACACTGAGGTTAGCAGAAATGCTTGTCTGGTCAGGCCTTTATTTCAAGGGAGCAACACACTGAGTAGTAAGCACTTGGAGTTACTGTCTCTTGACCAACCTGTCCTGTCCAGCGCTGCCAAGGGTGCTGAAGCTCAGCCAGAAGTGTGGCTGCATCACTGCACTCCCATATGAGGAGAGAGCCATGGTTTGCCAGGGCTTGTGGCAGGGGCCCCAAGATTTGTGTTGCCTCTTGGAGGAGAGGGCAATTGCTGGAACACTTTAGAGAACACATCAACCTGCAGGATGCCTGACTTCTCCGGATGTGAAAGGTAGTGGAAAACTTGATGGGCAGCCCAAAGAACAGGCTGGCCTGATCCTTTTAAGGTACATTGTCTCTTCAGAAGCTTTCCAACAGCATTTCTGCTGAGGTACATGTGTAGACATCTATAAAGGAGGGCTTGTTAGCTTTTCCCAGGCAGATAGATATTCCAAAAACTTGCCTCTCCCTTCCCCCACACTAAGATGACTAACTTTATTCCAGTGAAATCACGGTCAGTGTGACCAGAGAAGATACAACACAGACAGAACTGTTCTGGTGTAGGAAAGCCAGCACCCAGAACCAATCTGTGTGAGAAGGGCCTGTATGTGCCTGGACCAAATTGCATCCAGTTTGTGCCCTGAGCTACGACACAAAACATTTGGCCCTCCAAAGCACCAGCCAGTCATGACTTTGTTTTCTCCCATACTGTCAAACCAAAATGCTGTAGAAAGGCACTAGCTTAATATTAAACTTCCTCAAGCCAAGTAGGAGCACGATTCCTAAAGCCAGCTGACAGATAAGCCTAGAATTTTGGTTTTGAGGATGCAGGACATGACAAGGCTAGAAGTGCTGTTTCTAGACCCTGTGGTTTTCCTTCCCTCAGTCTTGAGAGAGGTGAACAGCTACACTTTGACAGCTGATTAGAAATGCCCATAGATGTATTTACACTGGGATGATGACTTTGCCCCCCAAACCTTCCCTTTCAAGTTATTCTGCTCTGTGCTGGACCCCAAGGGATGGCTCGTGAAACTCTGGGCTTGTGACCTCATCCCCTCCTTTCCTTGCTGTAGGTTTGCTCCGCGCACTTTCACACACGCGCGCACACACACACACACACACACAGTGTGTCTCTGTACACACCCCTCTGGGTTTTTCCCCTCCTTGGCTTCCTCTCACTGTATTGTTTGAAGTTGGTGCCTGGGCTGACCGCCAATTTAAATTTCATCTGTACCTCTTCTCCTCCTCCTCCTCTGCCCCCCTCCTCCTCTCCCCCTCCATCCCCAGAAGTGATACTGTTTACTTTCTCTGCTGCTTTCTCAAAGTCTTTGTACGCACTGCAAGGGATATAATCACCAGCTGTGGAGAGCTTTCTGAAACTCGAACTTATTCCTCAGTGCCCCGGGCGAGCGACCTCGCCGTTAAAAATAAATAAATAAATACAACAAGGCTGTATTTAAAGACAGGAAAATGCGCGTTTTGCGTCTCGAACAATCATGCCCGTTTTTCCCCTCCCTCACGTGGAATCGGTGGGCTTATATATAGACGGACAGCTATTTAGCAAGGGGGAAAAAAGGCAACCAAAAAAACCCCCAGATTCCTCTCCCCCCGAAAATAAAAAATGAGAAACCCCAGTCTCTAAGAGCAGCCTTTTCCTTTTTAAAATGTTTTTCCCCCGCATTTTGTTGTGCTGCTGTTTCACTTTAATTTTCTCCTCGGCCAAGAGGAGGAAGAGTCCAGCATGGACGTGTCAGACTTCGAAGGGCACTTTGTCTGCTGGACAAAGCCTCTACAGCACTAAGGCGAAGAAAGATAAGAGGATAAAAGTGTTTGCCAGGATCCCCTCTTCCTTTTCTTCTTCCTCTGTGTGTGTGCGTCTCTCCCTTTCGGGGAGGAGGTGAAAGGGAGGTCAAACCGTGCCTACTGACCTCTGCCCCTTGCCCCCTGTGAACCAGAGGGAAGCCTTTGAAGTTGTAAAGTGCCCACAAAAACAGCAAACCAAACATGCCGCTGGCTTTTCCCTCCCCTTCTCCCGGCCGCCAGCTGCTTAATGGAAGGTGACAGTGTGGAGGCAGCGGGACGGGGGCTCGGCGCGCTGCGCCACCACCCCAGCCCCGGCAAGCACTTAATTGGCACCGTAAAAAGCCCACACACCCGGCACAAGGGAGAGGAGGCACCCCCAAAAGGTGAAAACAAGCCCCTGCTATCTCTCTGTGCAGCTGCGAGGTGGCTGAGGGAGAACCCATGTCTGGCAAGTGTTGGGTGGAGGTGACTGAGGCGTGCTGGAAGGTCACTGGTGGCTGGAAAGAGGTGGGAGAGGTTCCCTGTGTCCCTGCTGGCCCTGTTGTGGCTTCTGCTGGCACAGGTCATGGTCAGCACAGGCAGCAGCACCCTTGTGGATGCTTGTGCTGCTCCTTCTGCTGTCAGAGCCATAGTAGGAGAGTCAAGGTTCCATGAGAAACTGAAAAAATACTTGCTTCTCTTTCCCTTGAAATTTGGACCATTTCTGGATGCAGTCCCAATGACAACAGCAAGTCAAAGTTTGTTGTATGTTGTCTCCTGTGGCAATAAGTAGGGCCCCCAAGCACCAAGCGTATTAGCCTTGAATGAGAGGTGGGTTTTTTACTCTAATACTTGGAGCATGGCACCTGTGTGGTTTCTGTTGTTGTCTTTGAGGTCTTCATCTTAACTCTGGGAGGTGTAGCCTGAAACATTTTGGATGCTTTGAAAGGACACGGAGTTTGTTCTCCTTTGCATATGAACATCTTCTCTGTTTCCTCCTGCACAGAGGGTTCTCCCTGTTGGGAGCTGGGTGGCCAAGTCCCAGCTGGTGGGGCCTGTGAGCCTCCACCTGAAGGAGACTGAGTCTGGCAGAGTTTTGCTGTGAGTCCTGGTCTTCCTTCCAGCAACTGGTGCCTTGTGTGACATGCCAGACTATTGCTTCGGGAGATCACTGCTTGCTTTTAAAATTTTCTGATTTGTTCACTGTCCAACACTTGGTGTCTTGCTGGGGTTTGCTGTTGCCCCCCACTCACGTGACATGAGGGTCCTGCCCCAGGACCTCGAGAGCCTCTGCCAAAGCAGGCGAGTTGGTAAACTCTGTTCCTTTGTGCATAGGGTAACATTCTCCTACACCAGAAATGATCCCTAAACCCCCAAAAGTCTGACCCTAAACCTCAGAAAACAAGGTTGGCTATTAGCTGAGAAAAAAAAAACAAAACAACAAAAAACAACAAAAAAGGAAAAAACCCAAACCACCCATTAGCCACCTTTCCCATCTACTGCAGGTATGCTTATGCTGGCTGCAAAACAATTGCAATCATGAGCCATGCACAAGTTCAGTAGTTTCAGCTGCCTTTTTCCTGTGCTTAGTGTAGTTTTTACCCTTGGATGCTGGGCAGGAAATCCCAGCCCAAATGAAGTCAAACTGAGATTTGTCATTGACTTTGTGAAACCTGGGACTTTGCTCCTTATCTACAGCAGCAGGATTCAGGGATTCATATAGAATAAAACTCCTCTGGCTCTCGTTCTTCCTATGCTTCTGAGTGCCCAGATAAGCCCTGTGGGTTCCAGCTGGCATTTCTGATCTCATTCGTCTGGGGCCTGATAAGGTGTTACAATGTCCAATGTACAAAATCCTGTTCTGCGGTTTTACCTCCTCTTTTCCTGTATATATATTTTTTTTTCATACTGGAAGAGAATGTGGCATTCCTGGCTGATAACCTGTAAAGAATACAATAGTTAACTATAGCAAAATAATGAATATGCTGTGTGGTAGTTGTGACCGATGCATCCAGAACTGAAACTGCTCTTTTTTAAAATTTAGGTTCAGTCATGTCCACCACAACTGTTTGTATGGGTTTAGTCAACACCTTTTAGTCCTTCTGAGCTCAGTAAAATCTTCTGTTTCTTGTGTGCAGTTATGGTATGATCTCTCCATAGCACCTCTACAGAGAATCTGATTTTATCATCTGGAATAGCTGAGCTTTTGCTCTCTCTCCTTTTGAAAACAGGACTCTGTTTTATATGCATGTCTAGTGACATAGAATCTAGAAGTGGATTCTCCCTCTTCCATCTTTAACGTGTGCTAGACTTGATCCAAGGTCTAAAATAAATTTTTAAAAAAACAAAGAAAAGTAGTGTTCGTTACAGCTTTGCCATTCCAGTCCGTGAGGCAGCATCAGGTTCCCCATCTCAGATTCTGTTATTTCCCTCTGGGCTCATACCATGTTTACCACATAGAGAAGATTTCAGGAATTCACTGTCATTGTGTAATAGTCACCATGTAGTGTAGGGAACCTACGTCCAGCTGCCTAAACATTGAGTGTGGACTAAGAGGGGAAGGCACCTCTGGGGGTGGTTTGGACCACATAAGTAGAACAGGAGCTAGGTTCCTACCCTCTGGGCTCTGAATCATGTTAAAAAAATGACTGCCTCTCTCTCTGGAGTTTGCAGGGAGTCTCAGTTTCTAATTTGGGTATCTCAGTGCGGTCCACATGGTGAAATAGTGTGCGGACCCCCCTGCGTGTTTACTTGAACATCCATTAGAATAAAGTTGTGCTCCCAATGTCCTCAGGCTCCTCTTTGAGGGGAGCTTCTCTAGGAATGACTGCTTGTTAACGTATTTTTCACCTCAAGGTCCAACTTTGAAGTAGGACCTCCTTTCACAGATCTGTTTATTTGTATTTGTGTATTTATTTATTTAAGGGGTAGCTCTTTTCTGTCTCCTCTTCAGACTTGGTTCTCCTTGCATATGATGAAGTAAATTTTTTGCTTGAGTCACTGCTTTAATTTCTGTAACTGCCTGCTCATTGCAGCATTGTCAGGAGCCAGTGTCTCCATGAGTCTCTGCTCCACGTTTACCGGTGTGCAAAGTTTGACTTTGTATCTCGAAGAAATGTCTCATGCTTTAGTGTCAGGTGTGCCTGGGTTCCTTCCCTGCTTGCCAGTACCTTTGTTTAAGGAGGGCAGACAGTGCTGGCTCTTGGAAGGTTCTGCCCATGAGCAAGCCAAGTCCATCTTCTGCAATAACTTGGTTTGAGCCTGACTTTGTGTTACAGCACAAATTCACGTTCCTAAAGAGTCTGAGTATTCCCACTTTTATGACCCCAGATTTGTGGCCTAGCATGGCACGAGACTAAAGGGCCACATTTTGTTCTGTGATCAGAATATCAAAGCTCCTCCATACTTGTCTCTATCACTGGTTTTGCTGGGTGCTCTTAGGTAAGATAAATTCACCCCTGCCTGTCTTTGGGTGGCTGCCTACAGTGCAAAACAATGACATTTCCTTTGCAAAATCCTCTATGAATTACAGCAATGCAAGGATTTCCCCTTTAAAGAATTTTCTTAATATTATTTCACAGTTTTGCCTGCTATGCCCATATTAGAAGGCGACCGCTCCTGTAAGTAAGCTAACTCCCCATCAAGAGAATGGACCTTCTTGTTTCCCAAGCATCTTTCTTTGGCAGCCTGTGATCCCCTCAAATGTCCTGCAGTATGGGCACCCCTGCACCCAGGGTCTCAAGGCTTAACTCCTATGCCAGTTTTAGTCTGTGGTTTCACGTAGCACTTCCTTACATTTGCTGCCCTTTTCCCACCCAGGCATTTAGGAAGCCTCTCTTGTTCCCTTTTCGTTAAACACTGATTTCATCTTGGTAGCCTGCAAATAAATAGAAGTGCAGCAAAACTTGCCTTTGGGGGATTTTTTTTTCTGGAAGGGGGGCTGTTTGACTGACCACTAAGCTAAAGACATTAATCTCAGATAAAATCCCTAAACCATCCTGCTGATGATCACATCAGCATCTCCTGATTCCAAAAGACTTTGTATAGTCTTTGTCTTTGCTACTTTTGAAGAGTTTGAGAGATGAAAAGACAAGCACCAAAACCTTCTCTTTTGTGGTGGTATTAGTTTAGCAGGTGTTTCTCAGCTGCCTCTCACTCACCATTTTGGTACCTGTGGTGTCATGAGAACGTAGTGGGTGGGATAATGTTGTCAATGCATAGTATGACTACAAATTCTCCAAACACCAGAGGTTTTATCTCAGTGGACCAACGAGACCCCTGGCAAACAAAGGTCTGGCAAGCTGTTTGCCCGGCCTGATACGCACTGCAGTCTACATGGCACGAGTCTTGGTGTTGTCATGCTACTGTGTGATTTGTTTTTCTTCAAGTTTGCAGCTGGAAACCAACCCAGAAAAGCACATTTATCTCTGCTTTGTATTTTCTCCTGCAGATGACATTGAATTCGCAATTCCCAGCCTTCGAAAACCAGATTTATTAAGCACCAGATTTCTCTATCTCTTTTCTCAATTTATATCACCATCATAAGGTAGACAACAGGGGTTGTAACCCCAGCAGAGAGCTTGTATTTCAGTATCTGATGCTGGAATTCTTGTGCACCAGACAAATGGTGCAAGCTCTGGGACCAGCTGTAATGAGCACAATTCTGGGAAGCATTGACTGCACCATTTTTAGTGTCCCTGCATTTAAAGGGCAGGTTGATTTCTGCTGCTTGGCATTTAAAGGGCAGGTTGATTTCTGCTGCTTGACATCTATCAACACATAATCTGGTGAACCTGTTCTTTGCTGAAATGTACATTTTTTATTTCAGATCTTCTCGAAAGAGAACTTCAGAGTATGCAGGCACAACAATGGGTTCACTGCCACACAGGATCCTACTATGTGCCACTCCTGTACTGAACATAAAGCTTTGATTCCCCTTCTAGGAGGGACCTAAGCAAGCCAGAGCCCTGTGGTTGTACAAACATTCACACACAGAGTCTGAAACAAGCCATTAAGGATTATTCCTGGAGTGATTAGGGACAAGTCCTAACAAGCCTTCATAATAATGCAGACTATTTAAAGCTTCTGAGGGCCAGGATCATATGGCAAAGGGCAGGGTAAATGAAAACAGGGTAATTTCTGATGCCATGAACGTGCTAAAATGGGAGGTGGGGAATGTTTCTGTGAGTCTGTGGGGGGAGTTGACTGGAAGGAGGGGAACATTATAATAATAGTTAGCATTTATGTAACTCTTCACGTATTTAAGCCACTGCACAAACACTGACTAGGGAGGAACTGGAATGCACTGCATGACACCCAAGGCAGAGCTATTTTATTTTTTTCTTTTTTAGTATTGATCTAGGATAACAAGTAGCTCTAGTGCGGGGAGCAGCAGCATGGCCTGCCTGGCACGTGAATGGGTATCACTTATTGCAGAAGGGCCAAAGGGATGCAGAAAGAAATGGGTATGGCTGTGGTGAGTAGAGTGTTCCCTGGGGAGCAATGGGGAGATCTGGCTCTGTCACTTCTTCTTGTGTGCCCTTACAAAGGTGTGAAAGCCTTAAAGTGCCATGTAATTCTCCTTGGTGACCACATTTTGCCCTTGGCTCACTATTGGCTTGGCCAAATGTGAACAAATAGGTGCAGTGATCAACAGCTGTGATTTCTCTCCCCATGGGGTCAAGGCCAGGTTGGGGGATTTGAAGGCAGATGGAAAAAGGCATTTCCCCATGGCTATGATGGCGCAATGGGGTGAGAACAACTGCAAGTCCAGCCACTACCAACAGCAGGCCTATGAAGGAGCAGCAGGCTGCTTGGCCACCCTCTCGTAGGACAAGTGTGTCGTCCATCAGGTTGTCTGCCCTGCACTGCTGGGACAGAATCTCTGATGATACAGCCAGGGCAGCAGCAGCAGCAGGCAGCAGCAGCTACAACAGGCCTTGCTTGTGCCTCATTTCCAACATTAACCCAGGGTTTCTCTTTGCTACCTGCAACGTCTTACACATTTCCCAGAAGGTTTCTTTTGTCTAATGGTTAAGGCTCTTGTGGGGGCCTCAGTTCCAGGATGCCTGGATGCAGGTGCATCTTCTTTTGAAATGACTGTGAGTTGGGTGGATGACTGAAATGGCAGGGAAGATGAGAGGAATCAAGCAACTTTTTTCTGGCTTCCTTGCTGAACTGAAAACTTTGAGGACTTCTTTTTTATTTTTTTTTCCATGCAGAATGAAGTATTCAAGGCTCTAGACTTAACACAAACAAAAAGAAAACTGTATAACAAGATAAAAATCTCATTTCAAATGAAAAATTCAGCTTTTCTCAAACAAAACAAAACGTCTTGATTTTTACTCACTTATGTTTATTTTCTTCCAGAAAGAACCAAGTCACCAGAACCACTAGGCTGGTTGTTTTCATCCACTATTAAAAACCTTTGGTCAGTGAAAACATTTCCCTGAAATATTTCTCTTAGTGCTCCCTCTGAGCATCTCTGTGTTCATCATGCTTTCTTCGTGCAATATGCAATACTGGGCTCATTCTACCCACTCCTTCCAAGATCCTTCTTTTGATTTTGATTTTTCTGAAAGGCTTTACAAAGGACTGCCAAAGGAGTTGAGAGAAGTCTTCTCAGTTCCAGTTTCTCCAGTGGAGAGGAGAAACCATCTATTTAATTTTCTGTTTACAGCTCCCATGTCTCGTGTTGTCTCTAGGGTGGAGATGGATTGAGGGGCCTGCTCTGGTGTCTAGTCTTGGGTGGAGGTTCCTGTATCCCATGTGCCTAGATTTATGGTAGATCTTGCTTATTCTTCCCAAGTGACATCTGAGTGCTATTTTACATAATGTTTCCTCTTCTCATTCAGGCTGTTGTGCAGCACTTAACCGTTCCTGCTGACTCTCAGTTATGAAATATCTTCTTCTCTCTAAATAGAAAGGCCTGTCTTGGTTATTGAGAGCTTCCTGGGATGTTCCTACTTGTGGCCTTTAAGTGCTGAGCAGAGGCCTTGCTCTCTGTAGTCCTGTTTTTGGCTGTTGCCAGAGAAGAGCTGTTGCCTCGAGTATGTTTTTGTGCCAGTGCCCTCAGCTGTCGCACACATGAACTGAACATTTAAAGGCCACCTTTTCTCGCCTTCTCCTGTGTGCTCCACTGTTTGATATCCAGCCTAGTGGCTTGGAATCCTCACAAGAAGTGCCTTTGTCTTATTGAGGGACGTGGCCCAGGTTGCAAATGCCAGCCCAAGGTGTCAAAGTGAGTCACTGCACGCACACGCATCTTGAGAGGATTTTCCATGCAACATGATGAAGTCATGACAGCCGCGTTGTGCAACAGTCCACCATGAATCACGGGGATCAGTGACTGAGGAAGGCTCAGGCTGTGGGACCAGCTTGTGTAATTACCCCTAATAACATGCATATAGAACAAATTAATTAATAACCAGCATGTTCTTTCCACTTACTTGGCCCCAGTTGTCCCATTGGGCAGCCTAATGTTTTGTGTGTGTTGCTGGCAGGCTCCATTAGTATTCCACTTCTTTTGTGGGGGAGGTGAATGAGTCTGTTCCTTGCCTAAGGGAGATGTCAATGAATCTGGCTACTGGCAGGTAGCTGCGGAGAAGCAAGACTTCCTAGTGTGAACTCTGCTCTCTGTTGCCCTTTCTTCACACTGGCTTCTCTGTTTTTTGTTGTTTTCTTTTTACATCAGTTTCCTAATCCATATTCCTCTCCTGCTTTTTGTCCCCTTTCTTTCACCCTGCCCTTACTCTCCCACTTTCCCTGCTCTGTTTCCTTTCCCCTTTGTTCTGCACAGAAAAAAAGTTGTGCTAGAAGATAGTTTTTGTGTTTGTCAGCCAAAATTCTGTGTTCTCTTCCTGTAAATATTTCAATTTCATCATGAGACAGCATTAGTTTGTTAGCATTTTTTTGACTGAATGGGCAACATATTCTTCTAATGTTTGTTTCTTCTTGGAAGTTTTTCTTGGTGTTTTTTAATGTCTTAGTGTTTTATTAGCATTTCCTCTTGCCAATGTTTTGCTGTGGAGTGCCGCCTGGGCTTACTATGAATGTTTTGGTATGAGGCAAAGAGAATTCATATTTCTGGAGGATTTATTCCCTTGGTATGTGTTTTGGGCAAGACTCTGTCTCCATGAATATGCCAAAGGCAAAAATTCTCATGAATTCCTTTGAGGAGCAGGACTGAGCCTTGCTTTTGCACCCGTGGAGGATTGCTGTGCCCCACACGAGTCCTCGGGGGAGAGGGCTGGCTTGGACAGGAACAGGTGGGACAGGGCTCATGCGTGCCATCTCCACGGGACAGGGCTCTGCTGAGACACACAACAGACTTGACCTGCTCACAGCACACAAAGGCTCAGCATCACAAGCTTAAGTCGCCACTTTTTGTGTAGTAAATCATCAAAACTTCTCAGAGCTCATGGTCAGTAATGCCGGCCTTGGCAGCATTAAAAAATTGTGAGTCACGTCTTGAGAAACAGTGATGCTGAATGAAAACAATCACGAGACTGAAATATGTACCTGCTCCTTTACAGCTGCTGCCTGGTTTGGGAGCCTATAACTGCATTCACGTTACCTCCAAGTTTTCCTTAGCATGCATAAAAGCTAGAAAATGTGGGGTTTTTAATAAAAATTGCACATTTCCCCTGATTTCAAGACCTGGAGTGTGAGAAATGGATTGGCTCTTGAACCAGTTGGGGTAAAGCAGGGAGGGATGCCATTTTCTGAGGTGAGCTGGCATCCTGGGTGGAACACCAGTAATGCAGGGAAATGATGGGGAAATGCAAGACCTTGTCTTCACCTGGTTCGCTTGGGTCTTTGGGACAGAAACCGGGGGCTGAGTTTGTGTGTCAGCTGCTGATAAATGGGAAAAATTATGACTTAGAGAGAAGGAGACTTGAGGCTGAGCATAACGTCTGCTGCGGTTGCATTGCTCTGAGCAGGGTGACTGTGACAGAGGTAGGACTGGTAACAGGAGGTTGTGGCCATGTGTTATAGAGACTAATGGCTCCTCTGAGATTCAGCATTAAAATGTTTCATAGAGAAACAGATAGCATGTGGTATGCAGTGAGCTGAGCACTTGGACCACGCCTAGGCTGGGTTTGAGAGCTGACCGTGTCTGCAGGTACCAAGAATTTCTCGCATGGATTGTGTGTGTGTCTGTGTGTTTGTGTTATGCTCATCTAATAGTGTTTCCTGCTTTTGAGCACAGCTCAAAAAGAAAAAAAAGAAAAGGTTCAGTTTTCTCATTTGACAGTAAAATGCAAGCAAGGCAAAAATGGAAAACCATCTCAGAAAAGCAGTAGAAAACAGCTCTGGTAACTTCCAGTTTTAAAACACACAAATGAAAATATTTAGTTAAAGTATTCTTTATTTTTTCGCCCACATCTTCTCATCAGTTTTTATTCTGTTCTGCCATGGAAAGGGAGGCCACAGATGAAGAATGAAGAAAAATAAGGCTGAAAAAGTTTCTTTGATTTGTGGGGTTTTTTTACTTAAAAATTAGAAAAAATTTAGGAAGGGTAGGAGAAAATGCTCATAAATTTATTTTCTTTTGAAGGAAAAACCACTGTTCATTTTAAAAAAACATGTTTTGAACAATTCAGTTATTTGGGTAATTCCATGCATGGAGAAAGAAGATTGGTTTCAGAATCCAAATTCTGCAATTCAGAATTCGAGTTTAGGATTCTTGGTTCTTTTAAAAAACAAATGTAGGTAAACATATGTGAGCTAGAGCAGTTCCTGCCGAATAATGAGTTAATTTCTTTGGAATAGCCCTTATTCCCCAGCTACTTATGATGTGTTCAGTTTTCAGTGCCTAACTGGAATGATGATTAAAGCCTCTGTCTGGACAGCCGCCGCTTGCCTTCAAGGGTAGTCTAACTTCCATCTCCACCATAAATAGCTATATGCAGTTTGCCATGTTTCCTCGAAGAAGTTGTTTTGGACAGTCTTAACCTGATTTTCCAGGAATTTCCTCTCCCTTGTACTTGGAAAGTGTTATTAAGTGGTGCCTTTCCCTTTCCATGCCTATAACGCATCCCCAGGGCCCAGATGAAAGGCGAAGTCCACTGATTCAACACTGAACATCAGCACAGTAACATCAAAGACAGAGGAGCGAGGAAAGAGTTTATAACCAGGAGGCTGCTGAACAATGTAGACTCCTTCATGTGCATCCAGATGTGGTGCCTCTTCCTAGGTCACTTTGGCTTGGAGCTAAAGGAGAGATCCACGGCGTACATGAGCCCTGGCTTTCCATGTGGTGCCAGTGTTTTGGGTTGCCATTTGGGAGAACTGAGGTGGAAATGGAAGCCAAACTACACGTGGCTCTTGGGTGTCTCTCTGTATGGTAAACCAGGTTAGAGAAGCATCTTCTTTTGAAGCCCTCAAATAATCATCCTCTGCTCAACAATTCTCAATTAATAATCCTTTTCTTTCTGTCCCAGTGGGGTGCACTGTGCCATTTCTCAACAATGCATGCATTTTCTTTCCATTGAAATGCTATGGTTGGTGTCACAGTTCTCAAATTAAAAACTGAATGTGTTTGAATATCTTTTCCCACACAAACATTTCTTGGACTTGCAAAATTCTTTTCTGTTAAAAGTGTTAGGGTGGATTTTTAACCCATTCTAAGAAACTTTCTGCTGTCAAAAATGACTAATGTCCTAAACTCTCTTAAGAATTGTTTGTTCCCATTTTCCTTGCTGAAAAATGATTGTTTCTGGAATTGTTTGGGGTTTTTTTCTTTTTCCTCCCTTTAGTATTCTGTTTGTGACTCCATATTTTTTTCTCATCCCTGGATAGCACTCAACTTTGGAAAGAGTGATTTTTCTGAACATGGAAAGTAAAAGAAATGGCACAGTAGTTCAGCTGGGATTAAAGAAGTGATTTAAGCCAAGCCTGATCTATAGGGAGAACTTTTCTGGAACCAAAATGCTCCTACGTTTATTTTGTTGTTTTTTTTTTTTTTATTTTTTGAGCTTAATAACTTTGGAAGTTCAATGTACACTTCTACAAGGACTTCCAAATGGATCTTGTTCACTAATAAATTCCAAATAATTCTTGCTGGCTTTTGGGCTTTTTCCCCGTTAGATTTTATGGGACTTTTTACATAATGGGAGAACACAAACAGGAGATTTGGAGCCACAATTTCAGAGCTCTTTGTTCTGAGGTTGGGAAATCGGTTTCCAGATGTGGACCATGTTGGCGTATTTTTCCTTTTTTTTTTTTTTTTCCCCCTTTTCTTTTGTGTGTGTATGTGTTTCTTCCTCTTTTGGCCAGGAGTAAGAGAAGGAAATTAAGATGATGAATGAAATAATGAAAATAATAAAATAACAATGGTCAAAATCCCCTTTGTTCATGAGTCGTGACTCAGCTGAGGGCAGCAGCAGGAGTGCTGCTCTGAGCCTTCTCTGATGTCAACAGCAGACATCACTATAGGGCACATTTAGGTACTTTGAGTGGAAGAGGTGGAGTCTGGGGGTTGTATGGAGAAATATGCTAAGGATTTAGAAGGATTCTTAGGTTCCTGTTCTCTCCCACGCTCTAATTTCTTTGTGCCACTCTGCAAAGACAGCAGATCTCCCCAGCTGAGGGTTTTCCCAGCATGGGGTAGTCCACAGATGGCAAAGTTGGCTTCTAAATTAACTTCCCACAGCACAGGGTGTGGAGGGGGTGGGCTGTCGCCAGCTGATGGGGAAGACAGCCACTCTGAAAAGGACTCCCAAAAGTCAGGACAAGCCCTTCTCGTGTCAGCAGCACTCTGGTATTGGCTCTGGAGTCAATGCTCCAGGTGTTGGTGTGAGTCAGGCTGTCTCCTTTCTCCCTCCTCCTTCTGTCCTCTCCAAGGGAAAATTAAACACCACACAGAAGTGACATTGTGTGCTTACCCACCACAATCTGACTGGCCACCAAAAAGGCACCCCCAGTCTGGCTACTGAGGAGGAACCCAGGGCTGGAGATGTCTGCAGGACAGAGCCCTTTGCCAGGGTTGCAGGGGTGAGGGCACTGGCAGTAAGATGAGTGCTGTACGTGCTTCTGCATCAGTCGAGGCAACCGAGTCCTCGTCGGTGCCATCGCTCCTATTGTTCTGCAGGCGTCTGTGTCGTTCCAGCAGGGGGAAGGACACCAGAATGACTTCTTGTCAGATACCCATTAGCAGGGCTTTAGCCAAGGATCTCTAGGAGTAAATTCTGAGACAGTAAGCTGAGACCGAGGCTTTAAGTATAATGGAAAGGAGCTGAATTGTGTTTCTAATCCATCCACGTGCAGATGCTTCCGTGGGGAGCTGTTGAGTCCCCTGGAACTGTTTGGTGTTGCCTGAATTGATGATCTGGACCAATGCTGAAGGAAAGGGAGGAGAAGGAAGACATAGCTCCACTAGCTCTAAAGGTTTTGTCCCTTCTGAAATCACTGCTTTCAAGTTGTGGACGCATCTGGAAGTAACAGTAAACATGTGTAGCCTGTGTTTTTTGAGGATAGGAGATGAGATTCATACGCAAGGGTGGGAGGGGTTTGCCATCCCTGTCCTGAAAGTGTGACCTTGGAGGCAATTGGAGACAAACTGGAGGTAGAGGAAGAACTCTCCAGATCAAAGAGAGGTGCCCATCCATCTCTGTCATTCCCTTGGGAGGAGCTGGGAGGTTATTCTTGAATGTAATGGACGTGCACAAAAGTTGTAACACATGACTCACTCTGGTGGTTATAATGAGATTTGCACCCCCTACTTAGGTGGTGAAATACAAGGCTCAAGTCAGGTGGGTGATGGATGCCCGAAATAATTCTGACTGTAACTTTACAGCTGTGGTTGCAGCTAGGATATTTATCATAGCCTGGGAATAACAAACTCTTTTACCCAATCTGGCCATTTAAGGATATGGCCACAAAGAAAGTACAGCTCTGAGCCCCTTCACTGGCTGTAAAGATTGTTGAGCTACAGAGCTTGGGAGGTATCAGGTAGCTTTGATTTATCATTAGATTCTTTGCTTTAGTCCTTTGTGGGTTTGGATTTCCAGGGTTTGAACGAGATTTTGGCCATGACCATACTGCTGATCTATATGCCTTTACATTAGTTTGACTCGACTATCCATCTTTATATTGTGTGAAAAACTTTCAGCCTCAACAGTGGGATGAACTCTGCACTGCAGTCCCTAGTCTGTTCCTGCTTTTGGTGGACTTTAAACTTTTTTTTGGAGAAAATTTTATTAGTATGCTGATCCTTTTTTTTTTTTTTTTTGTACTTATATTCTGTTTAGATAGGATTCTTTCAGGAGGTGTCTTTAGGATTGTAATTTTTATGATAGAGGAGGGAGTGTGAGCAGGACATCCTTGTTCTTGCAACAAAATATTCATTCAATAACAAAGTTTTCCTGGTGTTTCCTCCTGATGATTGAATTAAAGGGGGCACCAGGATGGGGTAACAAGTGAAAGGCAAGATAGTGTTTGACCTTTCTGTCCCAATCTTTCCTCTGATAGGGGTACATGCTGTCTCATGATAAGACAGACAAGTATCATGAAATGGAGAAAAATTTTCCTTTAAATGTTTCTGTCAGAATTGCAAGAGTATGCTTCTGGGTTTGGTATCTCAGTGTCTTGGGAACAAGGAGGAACCTGATTTTTGCTGTGTCAACGTCTGTGTTTATTTGAGTGTTCTTTCCTTGACGTTGTTTCCTTTTGATTTTCCAGTGCTATGAGAGAAGTCAAAATAGCAAGGGAAGCAGAAGTGGCAATTCACGAGATTGCCGCTGGTTTCCAGCTGAATCTCTGCGCCTGGTATTTCTTACTTCACAGGCACTTCCGAAGAGCTGTTGCCAGCAAATGGGAAACTCTGCTTACTTGGAGTTTGGTAATATTTAGGCAGGCTGAATCTGCATTTTCATTTGTGAGGGCGAGCTGACTGCTAGAATTGGACTATTGTGACTTTCAAAGGTTTTTGAAAATTAGACCTTAAAACCCAGGAAGAGATGCCAGGTTTCCCTTGCTGTCTCTCTTGGTAGTGCAGCAGTCAGAGGAAGCACGGGTGATGCTTACAAACCTGGGCAGGTAGGAGTAACTCTTGAGCTGGAAGAAACCAGAAGGTATCTGTCCAAACATATCCATGTGGCATGAGCCTCCTTGGATCTGTAGCCAAAAAGGAGTCATCTGCGTTTCATTTGTCTCATTTGTATCCCATCAGGACACATTTCCTGAGGATCTGAAGGGAGAATAATTTCTCAGAGGAACTACTGTTCCCTGAGTTGCATAAAACAAGACACACAGCCCATGTTGATGAGCAACCCAGCTTGCCCTTTAAGCACTTTCATGAATCCTTTGTATCTTTGAGTCAAATAGCTCCGATTGCATGGTAGGACAGAATGCCAGAATGAATGAAGAGAGAAAAGGAGGAACAATAACCTAAACCAAGCACTTATATTGAAAACAGGACCCAGGGAAGAGCAAGTAGCTGGCTTCATAGGCCAGCTCTCTCCCTCCTGCAGATCTCTTTCATTGATGAGACAATGTCAGAATAGAACAGAAGCATCTTTCAGATTGCAGGCAGCATGTTGGCAGAGGAATGGACATAAGTATCAGAGATTACATGACTGGCCTTAGCCTACAAATGTTACCTGCAGGCTTGTATTCACAAACAGACTTCTGGTAGTTTGTTCAAGTGAGGAAAGTGAGTACATTTGTCACTCCACCAGCAGTGCAGCTGTGCAGGGCTTGCACAGGGTAATTGTCCTAGCACACAAATCCCAGATGCTGTCAAAGCCCTGTGTCAACCGACTGAAAAACTGTGGTAGCACTGCTTAAGGAAACAGAAAGGGAAGGGGGAAAAAAAAGAAAAAAAACAAGAAAAACTAACTAATTGTCTTTAAAGAGATAATTACTTTTGATGTCTGCATGGCCAGCTGTGACATCCGTCTGCTTTTCTCCTTCACAACACACTCAATGCTGCTGAAGGTACGGGTGAGAAATCCATGTGGTGGTTTCAAATTCAGCATGTGCCTTGAAATGAGAACCCAGACGGGCAACATCAATGTGGTTGTAGAAGCATCGTTTCTTTAGCCTCAGTAATGGGAAGACAAAAACCTCATGTGTTTCAGTAACCAATTGCTAGTTAACAGCTACTCGCAGTCTTATTTAATCCTCGAGTGCTGCTAGAGGAGCAGCTACATGATTGTTAAAAAACCACAGTCTTTCATTAAAAATATTTTCTGAGGTTTATTAATTGAGAAACAAATGTATCTAATGGGTCATAAATAATGAATCTGGGCAGACAACATACAAAATAAAATGTATAGGCCAGATACCACCTCTGGTTATATTGTGTAACCCAATGGAGAAGATACATGTAAATGAGAACAAGACGCAGCCCTGTAACTGTAATTATATAGAATCATAGAGAACTCTGACCACAAAAAAGCCACTGAAATTGTCAAAATCTTGATTTCATGCCAGAAACCTTGGGGCTGAATTTGACAACCACTGTGATGTGTTGTTTAGGGAGAGGACTCAAAGGAAGAAATGTACCTCTGTCCCAAAAACCCCTGCCTTGAACTGGGCCAGCTGCCCAAAAGTGGTGTGCCCTATCACAGCATCTCAGTCTATCCCACTGCATTTGTGCTCCCATGGCTTTTACTGATGCTTCGCCCTTTTTCTTTCTCCCCTCAATTACTCAGTCTTGAACCTACTAAGATGGTCGTGTTACCACCTTTGAAGTTGAAGCAAGCCCACCTTTCTGTCCTTTCAGGCATTTTGTGCACAAGGCACCCGTGGGTTTCGTGCTGCTCTGGTGCTTCCTCTGCCTGTTAGGACACTTGAAGTTTGGACCCTTGAAACCACGACCTTTGCTCATTTGCCTCAGTACAATGGTAGGAAAAAATTTGTGGTCCTACTCCCTTGAAGGGATGCTGATGCTGGCAATGAAAGGAAATTCCTGGATTTGAATGCTTGTCTGTTTACTTATTTATTTACTTTTGTGCTCAGCAGTGGGAAAATATTTTCATCTTTCTCCTTGTCTTGTCAAAAACACTTTATTCATCACAGCGGGCACCAGAGTACAAAACTGAACTGCAATAATTTCTCCTCATCCTGGATCACTCTTGGTCCTCAGTGAAATGCTGCAAGGCTGGCAGAAGACCTGTGAGGGATTTTAGAGGAAGGAATGGCCACCCTCACTCTGCAAGGCCACCCCAACCAGTTCATTCCTCCCATTGCCTTGGGATGTGGGCTCGCTACCCCGGGATGCTGGTGTGCCGCACAGGGTGGATGGAGAGGGCATGCCCTGCCACTTCTCCTGCTCGTCCTGCCTTCTGCTTTATCCTGTCTGTGAACTCCTGACCTTGATTGCTCCCTCTCCTGCCCGGTCTCCCCTCCTTCTACCAAGCTCCAGGACGGTTTCGTGTTTCTTGGAATCCGGCAGCGTGAGGGCTTCTTGTTGATTGGTATAAACAATCTTAAAGGTCACATTTCCCCCCCCCCCTGCAGAGGGAGTTGGGGTGTGTGTGTGTCTAAAATAAAAGGCTTCTCTCAAATTAACAACCACAAGGATGCAAACATGGAAGCCAAAGGGAGTTGTTCGCTACCAGTGTGAGCTGTGCCAAAGAAGCCCCTGAGGGCTTCCTTAGGAAAGAAAATGTGGGCACAAGATGTGGCATGCTCTTGCGGCTGGCTGGGAGGGAGAGGT
Source organism: Nicator chloris (assembly GCA_013400495.1). Classification (NCBI taxonomy): domain Eukaryota; kingdom Metazoa; phylum Chordata; class Aves; order Passeriformes; family Pycnonotidae; genus Nicator; species Nicator chloris. The sequence continues at coordinate 160,410 of WAAE01013216.1, forward strand.
CGGGGTGCCAGGGGATGGTGGCAATCATGCCCCGCGTGAATGGTGACATTGGATTGGAGCAGCTTTGTTTGTGCCAGGGCTGGCGCTGGTCATCCCGCTAAGCCGGGAGGGAATGCAGAAGTCAGGGTGGCTTTGAGCTGCAGGGGCAGGAGGCCTGGAGCTGTGAGACAGTGGATAGCATTTCACTCAGGCAGGCACTGGGTGCCGTCCAACTCCGAGAGCCCTCGTGGGCTTCAGTGAGAATTGGGTCTGGGCCCTGTCTGGGGAGAAGCTTGTGGAAAACAAGCAAAAAGCAAATGTAGGTGCTCAGAGCTCGTCTGCTTTGTGGCTGAATCACGGCCGGGCCTCCACTCCGAAGGTTTACGCGCTTGGTTACACGAGTTGAAGTTCAGCAGGGAGTCACAGTTTCGACCGGCTTGGTTGTGCCAGGAAAAAACTTTGTAGGTGCTGGCTACACTGTGATGAGAATCCTTTAGCTGCTTTACTTTGTCTAATCCAGGGAGAGAATTTGAATGCAAAAGGGCGGCACCTATTCACATCTTCATAAATTGTCCAGTGTCTGAAAGACTGTGTAGGTTTAATGCTTTCTAGCCTAGTCCAGCTTGAGGGTTGTTAAAGCTGCTCTGCTCTGTGCTGCCTCTGAGATTTTTTTCCTGTGGTATCTTGCAGGAGAGGAGGAATATTTTGGGATGCTGCATGGTAGCTGCTGCTTCTCTGCCAAGGCTTCAGAAGTGAGCAAGTTGAAAAGCTGTATTTCAAACTGGCCCATGTCTTCAGGAAACACAGCAAAACTTCATATCACAGCAAACTTCTCTGAATTACAAGTTAACATAAGGTCATTGAGGAGAAATCTGTAGGGATTGCTGTATGTGTAGCAATGTCATTCTTAAGAAGTTGCTGAGTGTAAATTGTTGGAAGTGAACACTGGAAAAACGTACCAAATATGCCTGCTGAACTTTATTCCTCCTTTTGTGGCCACTGCTAGAGACAAGATACCCAGTTAGATGAACTTTCAGTCTGGCTCAGTAAGGCCACACTTCATATTCTACATCTATCTGAGCTTTTTGATCAAGGCCCTGTTCCCCTTTCCGAAGGAGATAACCAGGCACAACTCACAGCAATGTGCATTAGTGGGAATGTTCATAACCCTGTCACTTTGGGTGGTGGATGTAGGCAAGAGGGGCAGGTGTAATTCCAGCATCCAAGACCTGAGAAAGTATTTTGCATGTTTTTACTATCCAGTTTTCTAAGGAATTAAGTTTGATGCGAATGTTTATTGTGCATGACCTCGTGATCCTGCTTGCTCCTCTATCTCCTCCCTAAGGACTCTTTAGCTGGTTCCATCCTAACTTGTGAGGGCAGTAGAGATTTCAGAGATAATCCAATTTCTACAGATATAATGAAATTTAGAGCTGGTGAGGAGACATTTCCCACTAATGGGCGTTAATCTCAGAATTTACTCAGACACGAAAAATCACAGAGAGAAGATGTTAGGAAAAACCTCATGGGAAAAGCTTCCTGGGTTCAGCAAGCATACCAAGGATACCATGTTTCATTAGATCTTCTGCTTTTTTTTTTTTCTTGTGTTATTTCCCTGAACCTCTACTAATCCCAGGTCAAGTCTCAAATGGAAGCAAAGTATCAGAAAAAGCAGGAAAACTTTTTTTTGATCTTTTGCCTGGTATTACAATAGATCTTAGATGCCCAGAGATCAGGATCCCCTGGTTCTTGAGTGCTTTGCACCTCATGCACGGTAAGAGACAATCCCTGGTCTCAAATGTTTAAAGCATCAAATGCAGGCTGACGTGTGAAACTGGATCACCAGCTCACAAACCTGGTGTGCATCCTGGCTTGAGGGCTTTGAACTCGCTTTCTCTTCCTGATTGAGAGTCCTTGGGGCCATGTGGTTCCAGCTGCCCTTCTAAGAACTCCCCAAAATCTTGTCCAGATTGTAACTGAGCTTATGATGATCCTGGTGATACTCTCATCAAGTTAATGTTTGAAAAATTACATGCTGAGTATTTGCCTCCATGTCTGAATCAAAAATGATTGCCCAAGTACCTCCTTCTGCTTCACATAAGCTTTTATTAGATGACAAATAGTCCACTTTTATCTTCTGTGGGGTGGGAAAGGAAGGGAGGTGGCAAGTTTGAGAAGATACATTTGTGCTTTAAACTGTATGGGTATTTTAACTATTGTCTGCTTTGCTGGTCTGTGGCTAAAGGGCAAGAAACTTCACTCTGTTCCCAAATGTTGCATGGCTGGGAGATGAGATCATGCTGTGTGAGAGTCATTTGCTGATACATCACCTTTGTTTAAATTCCTAGCATGTCATATTTCTCAACAACAACAACAACAAAGTGCCTGAGAGAGCTACTGGTGGCCCAGAGTGATTGTAAATATTGAGTTTGTCTCAATGCAAGTTTAAAAACTGGGCCAAAATTCCTTGAATTGGAAGTTTTGCTACAATTTCAGGCCTGACAAGCACTCTGTGGGTTCGTAAATGATAAACTTTTCTAGTACCTGAAATACTAACCCCAGTCACATAAGCACGTCAGAATTTGAATGAGTTTTAGCCAAGACTGCTGAAGGGCTTTTTTTATGCTTTCTGAGTCAAGCCCTTGTAAGATGCTCCAAAATGAGATCCATAAAAAAGGCAGTTTTCCATGTGAAGGAAAAAAAGAGTGGAAAAAGACCAAAACCAGCTTTTGTGAAGCACCAGTATATTTTAAGAGATATACAGTGAGGAAGACTAGTCTGAGATCCTTCTCCTAAAGGATATGCTGGCTCTGTAGAGGAAAGAAGGAAAAACTTTACGCCCAGATGATATGAACCATTGTGGGGTTTTTTGCCATTATTTGAATCTTCAGTTTCAAGCAATCAGGATAGCTGATACTTTCTGTGACATATCTCATCCCTTCGAACACTTTATTTTCTTCGTGTCAAAGATTTCCACAGGAAATCTCCAGCCAAAATGTAATATTAGGCATGATTCTTCCCTTGTTTCCACTGCACTAACACAGTCTGAGTGGCAGGGCTAGCCCTATTTTTTGTTAAAATCTCGGACTGTCAAGAACTGGCCCTTCTGCCAGAGCGGAGCGGGAAGCAGTTTGGAGAAGTCTGCATGCATATTTTCATAAAAGATGTCACGCTCTGGGGGAAGTTTGGATCCACAGGATATGGAGGCAAGGCAGTCCACTTCCCCCATAGCAAAGCTTCTCTTTTTTCGGAAAGCGTCCCTCCCCTGTGTCCTGGCAGGACTTGGGTCATGCTCAAAATTCCATCCTGTCCCTCTGCTTCCTGCCCTTTTGCCCATCACCAGAGTGATAAAACACCCGTCTGAAGGCACTGTGGAACTGATAGCTCTGTTACGTTTTCAGAAATTAAAAGTAACATTGCAAAAGCTGGTTTTGTGGGAAGTTCAAAGGGACCGTACTGGTGCAAGCTGCCCAGCATGTCAGGACTTTCGGTGTCTGAAATCTTTTGATTTGATGAAAATTCCAGCCTCAGTGCTTAGATTTTGATTTTGCATACACTGCTGTTTAGCAACATGAGAAATGGTCAGAACTGTCATGTTTGCACTGACAAAAATGTCCCTCAAGGAATGGATCCTTCAGATTTGAGGTTTTGGATTGATAGGCTCAAGCTGAGAACTTGGACTGCTGGCTTTGGCTTCATGGAGCAGAGGACTGTCCCTAGGAGCAGATCACCACTCAGATACAAAAGAAACTGCTCACTTTGAACAACTGTCTCTTGGAGTTCACTGTATTGTTCTGGGCAACCTGCTCTAGGTGACTCTGCTTGAGTAGGGTGGATTGATGCCCTCGAAAGGTCACTTGCCACCTCAGCTATGCTGTGATTTAGCTTCTTGGCTTGGAGTGTATTTCACAATCTGCAATGAGTTAATCTGGCTGCTGGGCGCAGTGTATCTCCAAGAGTACCACAGAACTACCTTTTATTAACTTTTTTATGTTCTACCTAGCTAATTTGTACGTAATTTCCATGTTTTCTCATGCTGCACTTCAGTTCTTGACCAGATAGCTGAGCAGAGTTAGGAGGTGACGTGCTGCAAACGCATCTGGCAGCCACCCCTTCCAGGTCATCCCTTTGGAGCAGCTCCTGCCTGTTTCTCAGTGCCATCCTGTCCGTGGCCCTGGTTGGGCTCAGCATGCCAAAGGGGACAAAGCCTCCTCCTGCATAGCTGGGGCATAGCTCAGCCACATTCTTCAGTGGCTGTTTTTCCCCAGTGACCTTACTCTACAGCTCTGGTGGTCAGTTGACTGTTATGCTGCGAGCTTGCCCGCATTCCTCCACCCACTCAGGCAAGCTCTGCTCACTGGGAAGGGGCGGTGAGGCAGGGAGGAATCCGACCGTCTGGAGACTTATTCCAGGGAAACAGAAATTTCAGGCCTCTGGGGCTGTTTTGCCCATCACTTCTCCAGCAACAGGGAGGTTGAACTAGCTGTGTGAAGAGGGTCTGACCACTGTGGTTGCCACACACCCTGCAGTGACAGGCATTCCCGTGGCAAGCCAGCAGGCTCTGCTGGTTGCCACACTACTTGGCCCTTTCCTCACGCTGAGAGGAAACACCAAGGAAAACAGCCTGGAGAAACCTTCTCGGAGCAGTTGCCACTTGTCATGTTTGTGGGAGCCTTGCAGTAACAGGTTTGGATCCTCAGCTCCTCCGCTTTGAGTGCTGTGAAGATTGCTAAGCTAAGGATCTTTAAACACAGTAAATCATGCAGCTTGTCGGTTTTGAGAACCTTTTAATTTTGTCCACTTAATGTGCAACTTCTAAAATACCAGTTTCAATTTCTTATGTATGTGTGTGAGAGAGAAAGAGAGACTAGACATGAGCTAGATAGGGAGTTGCAATGCAGATGATTTTTCAACTCTGGAGCCAACTCAGACAGATTACAGTGGGAGAAAGGTTTGTACAGTAAGAGGAGAAGGTTAGAATCCTGCTAGTTTATTATTGCCATGGTTAGATTAGAAATGTTAAGGATTTGTGAAGAAGTGACTGTCGGGAAAATTTATGATTCTCATCGCTCACTCAGCCACTCTGCACATCCTGTATATTTTCTGACATACTTCCAACAGCATAAATATTAATAGAGTAATACTGACATTTAGGCCTGATCCAAGTCTCATTAAATTCAGTGGAAATGCTCCCATTGTCTTCAGTGGAAGATGGATCATGGTCTTGAAAAGGAACAAAGGAGGTGAAAATACCAAGTGGGGCTTCGTGGGGCTAAATAATGTTGTTATTAAATCAGAACTCCTCAGCTTCCTGACTGAGCATTTCACTCTGTGACCTTTAACGTTAAATTATTGCCAAAACAGGAAGAAGAAATTAAGGCTTGATAAGGGTTGAGATGGTCACAGATTTTACCAGCCTCACTGATGGAATGTGACAATTTCTTCAATGGGAATGAGCTGGGCGTGAATTGTTCATCAGTCGTTTTGATTTATTCAACCTTTCAGCCACAGAGTTTGCAGCGGCAGGGATTACTAGAAACTCAGCAAATGAAATTCTTTCTCCCACTTAGTTTATAACCTCTGCAGGTGCATGAAGAGTTACAGAGAGGATTAGGTATTACAAAATGGCTCCATTTACTTCGTTGGTGAGATAGCCCAGAACCGGCTGTGTGGATTCCATGTGAGAATCTATTGCAAAAGCTTTTTTGGCATTGAAATATCTCTCTCCTTTTCTAGATCAGAATCTTCCCCCCAAACCTTTCTGCACAGCAATTAGTTACAGCTGTGTTTTGCAAAGCCACCTAGGGAATTTGGATGTCCAGTTCCCATAAAGTTTAATGTGAATTAGGTTTCCAAGCAGCTTTGAAAGTTCAGCTGAGTTAGGACTGGAACCTCTTGGTTATGATACTGTTCTGTAAATGGAACTCCTACATCTCTGGATGACAAAAAAAAAAAGGATATTTTGAGTTTTTGTCATCACCTTGCAGAGCAGAGACCTCAGTGAAAAAGCTGCACTGGAGCTTGCAGGACCTGCAAAATATACACATTGTGTCAAAAGAAGCAGAAGTAATTTTTTCCAGAGTTTTTCATGGTTGTTAAGACGAGATTTCCAAGAGAGTCCATCTTTGCAACAAAATACATGCCAGGTTTCCAAAGGATCCTTTTATGAAACCACAAATGTTGCATCTCAGTGCACTGAGTTCTCCTGAAAATCTGGGATGAAGGGATGCAGAAGACTCTGTATTCAGGAGTGCCTGGCAAGTTTCAGGCCAGAACAAGCTGTAGGGTACATTTTCCTGGAGAGCTTATCAGTGAATGTATGAACTTTGCCAACTGTGGCCACCCCCAGAATTTCCAGTTCTTCCTCTTGTCAATTAGGAGGTTCCTGTCTGATCTGTGAAGCACAAGCACAGACAGACAGCCTGTCACATCTACTGCTTGAAGAAAAAATATACAGGAAGTAACAAATAGAAGATCCAAGTGAAACAGCTCAAGAACTGCGGGGGCGAAAGTTTGACTTGCATTATGCACCACATGACATTCTCCTTCCTACCAACACCTACAGAGGTGATACCTTCTCTATCACCAAATTATGGCTTAAGAGGACAGAGAGGTGGAGAGGAGAGAAACAAGAGAGAAGCCACTTCAGTGCAACTATCTGGTGCAGAAGCCTCATGGAAAGAGATTGGTTATTTAAGCTGCAGACTTCTCAGAAAAGAAACACTTTAGAAATATTTCCTGTAGCTACACCAGGGGTCTACAGATCTTAGCCAACAATCTGGAGCCACACTGGTAAACAAACATGTACTGAAAAAAAAAAAAAAAACCAACAAAAAACCAACCCAACAAATTTTGAGAAATAGGTCCAAGGCAACTTAGATGACTAGCTTTCCAGTGCTAGTACTCAGTGGCCACAAGAGCAATAAACCAAAAAGATTCCCCTCTTAGTTAAAAACAGAAGCAGCTGTTTATGATCAGTCCTGTTTGGAGCCTCCAACACTGTAAAACTAAACGTGCAGTGACCTGAGTGAATGTAAAGGTTTTATGGGCCCACAAAGTATATGCATGTTTGCAGTGGTGTAATAGAGAGGAGAAGCCAAACTGGAGGATTTGGGCCTGTCTCCCTATATCTTCTGTTTCAAAGTTAAACTACACATTAGCCCTAAAAGAATAGGAAAAAAATGCTGCATTTTTTGAAGTCTTGTCCCACTGTGCAATATTTGTCTTCCAGGCTTTTTACTTTGCTGTATCTCTACTCCGTGAGCCCTGGAGAGTTCCTGGAGTTCCTTGGCTGCCATGGAATAAGCAGGTACTGAGGGAAATGGTGTTGGGTACTCAGGGGTGCCTTACTATTCAGGCCTGACCTGAGTAAAAGGATTTTATGGTGCTGGTCAGTCAGATGGAGTACACCAGAGAAAGCAGAAGACTTGGGCTCCCATTCTTGTCATTCTTGATGACACCAAGCTATCATCTACTGATACTTTACAGGGAAGGGATGCCCTCCAGAGACACCTTGAGAGATTAGAGACCTGGGTTTGTGTGAACCTCATCAAGTTCAGCATGGCCAAGCGTAAGATTCTGCATCTGGGCCGGGGCAATCCCAGACATGCAGGGCAGGCAATGAGTGGGTTGTGAGCAGCCCTGCAGAGAAGGACTTGGGGGTGCTGATGGATGAAAAACTGGGCGTGAGCTGGCCACGTGCGCTTCCAGCCGAGAAAGCCAACAGCATCCTGGGCTATGTTAAAAGAATTGCGGCCAGCAGGTCAGGAGAGGTCATTCCCCTCTCTACTCTGCTCTCTTGAGTCACCACCTGAAGTGTTGTGTTCAAGCTCTCGAGTCCCCAGCGTAAGAAAGACATGGACCTGTTGGAGTGAGTCCAGAGGAGACAACGAAGATGGCCAGAGTGCTGTAGCCCCTCTCCTCTGATGACAGGTCGGGAGAGTTGGGGTTATTTAGCCTGGAGAAGGAAAGAGAAGCCTCTGGGGAAACTTCATAGCAACCTTCCAATACCAAAAAGAGATCTACAGGAAAGATGGGAAAGAACTCTTTATCAGGGAGCATTATGAGGAGTAAAGGTTTTAAACTGAAAGAGGGTAGATTTAAGTCAGATATTAGGAAGAAATTCTTTACACAGTTCTGAGGGTGGTGAAGCATGGGAACAGGTTGCCCAGAGAAGCTGTGCGTGCCCCATCCCTGGAAGTGTTGAAGGCCAGGCTGGATAGGACTTACAGCAACCTGGTTTAGTGGAAGGTGTTCTTGTTTGTGGCAGAGGGTTTGGAACTAGGTAATCTTTAAGCTCCCTAATCCAAACAGTTCCATGGTTTTGATGGCCTGCACATAAATAATGACAGTTGGATGCTGTTGGCCAAATCCTACTTTGATCACTTGTGTCATTAAACATTGTCTCTACCCTGTAGCTCTCAATAATGGGGTTGTGGTTTTTTTTGTTGTTCCCTGCAATTTTATTTTTTTCAAAATACAAATTTTTTTCCAAAACTTCTTCAGAAAGTTTTTTTGTTTTTGTTTTTTTTTGGTTTTTTTTTTAATTTTGTTTTATTTTTTCTCCGGAGTGCTGCTTAATATGATCTGGATGTTGTCAGGTTGGTTCAAGTGCTTGTAAGCCTTGACGTGCCACAGGAAAAAAGATAAGTGTGTCTTAGGTAAACACACATGTCTAGCTGAGGGACGTGGTGCTCAGCAGCTTTTTGTTCAGTTTTCCTCAGTTAGGAAACGTCCTTTAGTCCTTAGAAAGCTAGGATGGAGAAAAAATAAGTGGAGTGGTGTAAGGAAAAGGTGCTCACTTCGTGAAGGTAAAGCTCAGTGTAGCCCAGCAGAGGTGAGCTGTGGCTTCATTTGCCATGCAGCCCTTTTCCTCTGCATGAATTAAAAATTCCCTCTCCCCATCCCCCTTTGCATTGTTTCCTCTCTTCTCTTTTTTTTTCTCTTCCTGTCAAATATTTAAGCAGATATTTCCTTTTTGGTGGTGTGCCAGGGAGCATTCCAGCTCTGCCCCCTTTGAAAATAAAAAGGCTGACCCCCATTTCCATAACCAAGGAAGGGACAGGTAGCCTTTGTTTGTGTTCCAGAGCATGACTGTTTTTCTTAGATTTGCACCAAAAGAAGAGAAATGATGCTGTTATTCAGAGGAGGAATTGGTCAGTGACCCCAGCAAATGCAGCAGCAATGGCAGCAAACTGGGTGGTATGAGCTGAATGCTTTTTGGTGATGAACCTTTGGCTTTGGCCAATTCCTTCTCTTGCCCTTTTCCTCTCTTCTCCTTTCTCTCTCTCTCCAAGATTTCCCTATTTTCTTGTGTTTAAGGCACGTCAAACCCTGGAATAGCCCTCACAGGCATTAGTCACCAGTGATTAAAATAGCCACTAAGCAGGCAAGAGCCTGCAATGATTTGTGCTAAATTGGGTGTACCACTGTTTGTAGCAAGGGTTGGTAATCTGCAAACCTCCCTTGTTATTATCGTTGTTTTTATTAATAGCGCCGAGGGGCTCCAGCTGACATTAAAATTCCATTTCATCCTCTGCTGTACAAAAGTAGGGAAGAGAAGACTTTGTCACCTCGATGGGCACTGTAAAAATCAGGGGAAATGAAGGCCTATCTGGTCCATACAGCTGAAGGACAGAGGTCCATCTGGAAGAGAGGGAAATGGCAGACTTGAGAAATGGGCTTAGGGCCCCCTGGCTCTGAACAGGTTCTCAGCTGGGTGACTGCTCACCACCTCTCTGCTAGCAGCAGGGGACTTGGTGACCTGGTGCTGCAGACAGAGCAGCTGCTGGAAATGGGTGCTGTGCTGAGAGTGAAGGGGCTACTTCTGGGAAGCCACAGAGTATGAAAAGATGGAAAGAACTCAAAAATACCAAGCAAAAAAGCCATTAGGCCACTTTTTTGGGGGTTTATGACAATAAACTCAATTGAAAGGCTGGAAATTTCACCTTGGTCCAGAGAAAGATATCCAAAACTGCAATCGCAGTTGTGTACTTGCCTTTTCTTGCTTACAGAATGACGACAGTAGTGCAATGTCACAGGGACTGTGTGTGGTTTAAGGGCCCACTTTGGTACGTGTACATGACCTTGGACTGGTCCCAGTGACCTGAGTGCAAAGTCCATTTGCCATTAAGGATGGCTGCTGGAATATAGTGACTGAACCTATTCATTAAATACATCGGGCTCCCCTCTAGTCGAAAGTATCATTAGTGGTTAAGGTTTTTGCTCCTAGCACCTAGAGGAAGCTATAAGGATTTACCCCAGTTTGGAGCCCTGTAACTCCAACAGCTAAAAAACCCCAGCCCTGTGGTTTTTATTGCCTGAAGTCTTGGGTTCTCTCCCTGCCAATGGCTCATGGATAATACATGGCTTTGATGCAGAACAGAAATTGGAAATCTTGTAAGAACAACTTGGGTCAGGTTGTGAGTATATCAGAAGGGGTTTTCCCTCTGTGTATCTGCTTCCAGCTGAGAGGAAGTAACAAAGAATGTGTTTAAAATCAATGGAATTTGACAAACTTCTTTGACGCATAATAAAGATTTGTATTTTTTCAGATTTTGAGTGAAGTTTTGGCTATGATTTTGTTTTGTCTGCAGTAGTCACATATCTCTAACTGTATAATAAATGACAATATCTAAGCAGGATTGCTAGAAGTCTGTGTTGCTCTGCAGCAAGCACCACTCCAGCTGCCTGCACTGGCAGTAACAGTGGTGGCTTTACAGGCAGGGCACATTCTAAGAAGTATTGGTTGTCAACTTGTGTGTTAACGTGTGGTGAGTTGAGTTAAGCAGAGAAATCAACCTGCAGTTACTTTTAATATAGCAGTACATAATTTGAGGCAGCTGTCACCAGGTTAAAACCATGAGCATTTTGCTCCCAATGAAGGGGATCCCTGGTTTGGGAAAGCTGCTAATGAAGCATTGGATGCTGTGATGTGATTAGTCTCCTTGCCATTGACAAGGCTTGAGCACTGAACTTCAAGTAAAGCGTGTTTTTGGAGTGAGGGGAGAGTGTGTGGGAAATGTTGTACCAAGCCGTGAGTGTGGAAAGCCAAGGAAGCTGAGTGATGAGGTTTAGGAAGGCTTCAAAGTGGCTGTGGATGGATGTGCAGTGGAAGGATGAAGTGAGGGTGAGCTGTGAAAATTACTCTCAACCATCCCTTGTCTGCAGCCAATTTATTTTGGTTTTCCTGAGAAAATGTCGTGGAGATAGAGGAAGGATGTTTAGCTGCTGGATTCTCCAGCAAGGAGTGTGGCAGTTTGGGCTGGGTAACTCCGGGGAGCCAGAGCTGAAAGTGGAACTGGTGGGGCTGGCTCGTCCCAGCTGCAGGATCTGGGGGGACAGTGCTTTCCAAGGCGTCACCCTGATGCGCTGACACTCTTGCCAGTTCCTGCTATTGTATCTTGGACTGTCCCTTTTGAGTCTTATCCTGATTGGTGATTTTACCTCTCACTTGATTACTGAGAGGAAAGGATGCAAAGAATCTGTGAGGCAGCAAAGCTACCTTTCATTTTCAGTTCCAAAGAGACAACCTCAAAATATTTTGAGAATCTGCCCTGGGGGAAGGAAATCTCCAAACCTCCCATTAAGATACCACCACAGCACCTCTTTTAGTGAGGTAAGAACTGTCATTAGATCCTTCCCAAGCCATGTCTGAGCTACAGGCTCTCTTCCTTGGGTACCCTAGATGGAGGGGAGGTGGGGGGCTGGAAAAAAGAGAAAGAAAAACCCAGCCCAACTCATTTTCCAACTGCTGTTCAGTCTGCACTGATTATATAATGTTATTGATAAAGCTGAGGAGTGAGCTGATGTCAGAGCCCCAGGATGCCAGCTCCTCATTCCATGAAGGAGCTTTTTGTGTGTATGTGTATGTGCATGGAGGACGAAGGTTGTGTTTGTTTCTTGAAAAACCCTCAGACACTCTCCAAAGAATTCCAAATTTAAAGCAGTGTAAAATGCTCCATCAAACGTGTTTTACAGTCTTGACATTGCTGCCTGTGAAATCTACTCCAGTGACTGTTCCTGAGACTTTTTCAATAATCTCTTGATTGTGCTTTACTAGCTGTTGGGCAGAGTCATCATGGAAAACGGGGCAGTTGTTTTATAGTCCTGTCTGGATGGGGAAACCTTGGAGGAAGACTGCTTCACCGAAGGTCACTCAAGACATGTAAAATTTATTCTGCCTCCAAAAATAAACAAGATAGATACATATGGCTAGGGGATGAAGCAGGAGTAAATGAGGCCTCTGGGGCTGAGGAGTTGCTTTCAAATTGAACAGGGATCACAGCGTAGTGGTCACATAGAGATGTTTTGTTTCTCCATAGTGGCCAGGAGTGGGACCAGTCATGGTGGAAGCCACACAGGAGATTTCTGTAGATCAGATGGGAAATCACTGGACACCCTTAGGACTGGTGAGTTCCTAGAGTCAGTAACAATGCTGTTAACTTGCATGGAGCTCCTCCATCCTGGGCCTTTGCCAATTGTCTGCAATTCGTGTAGTAAAGGGACTCTCTGGTGGCCCATTAAGGGCAGCTCCATTGTATTTCAAACATTTTTTTTCACCTGCTTTAGATCTTGTATGAAATTTCCAAGACTAGGACTTTCAAATCTGCCCAAAAGACTGGGGAGCAGAACTGCCACTGGTTGATTTGGTCTCGGTGTGGTACTGGAGTAGCAGAGTTGAAATGTGCTGCGATAGGACGTGATCTCATCATCACTATGCCCAACAGGAAAGTAAACATTTTGTCTCTGTCTCACTATTTGTTCCAGTAATATCTTGACTCTGGCTTAGTCTTTATGTAGCAGCACAAACCCATTATTCTGTGGCATTTCTTCCTTTCTACAAATAAACAGAATGGGAGAGGAAGTATGGCCAAGCACTATAATGTTAGGAGCAATAAGACAAAATTAGACATGGCAAAATTGCAGTTCAGTCTGAAGGAAGAAGAGTTGTGATGTGTAACACTTCACCTGTGGCTAGGACTTGACAGCACTGTGTTCATACAGAGACAGTTCCTGCCTTGAATCATGTACAGTCCAGAGAGATGACAAGTGAGATGTGGCAAGCAATCCTTCCTTTTCGGAGGAAGAATTTGGGCACACAAGGTTAATTGTTTTCCTTTCTAAGTCAACAGGATCTTTGCTGCAGCCAGGAGTAGAGTTTCACCGTAAGTTGCTTGGCCAAAGTCTGTGTGGCAGGTTTGCTTCAGTGCCTTACCCATCCTTCTGCAGTCTGGTCTTCACTTCTAAAATGTGAGTGATCATTGTAAAGTTACCTAAAGCCACCTAAAACGAGGTAACCCATGCTTGAGCGTGGTGCCTGATCTTGTGCATTTCTATGTTGTCTCTCCTCCCTTTGTGTGCTCAAGCTCTGTGGCACTGAAGGCAGAACTGGTGTACGTGCTACAGCAGCAGATTGTCACTCCAGGGCAGAGACACCCTAAGCCACCCTCAGCTCCGATGAACAGGACGTGCTCTGGGAAAGCCTGTGAAATATGGGTGCAGAAGTGCAGGATGGCTCTCATGCCTGGGGCCAATTCGACCCTTCTGTGGTGTGATTGTGGTCTAGTCCTTATGCCAGGGAGCAGGCTCTGAGCAGCACAGCAGCTGTTATCCCAATAGTCTGGGACATTTTCGTGGAGAAGTGTCTAGTGGGAATATGGAACTCGGATCTTGTCTTTCAGCACTAATGCTTGCTCCCGGGCTGGCTGGCTTGAGGCTGGAGCCAGACTGCAATTGCCCAAGTTATTTCTGCAATGAGGAGTATATGCAGAGTCAAGCAGAAAGCATCTCGGAAGAAATGAATTACCAGCCAAATATAGATTATTTCATTTTGAGGGACGTCATCCAATCTACTCAGCTTCTCAGTCATTCAGCAACTTTTAATGTCTGTTAATGCCTGTATTTATTATGATCATGCATGCTAAAAGCTCTGCCTGTATTACATCTTTATTGCTTGTTCCAGGCATATAATGTTTGACAGGGCAATGCCTTTTCTTTTTTCTTTGAGGCACTGAGTGCACAAGCTCCCCATGTACCAGTATTTCCCAATGAATTTTAGCTCCTTTTTGTGTAGAAATAGGCTAGGAGAGGCTAGAGACACTAGGGCAATTTTCAAAGGGGGCTAGTTTCTTTTAAATGCATTTTCTGGCACTGATTCAGTGAACTGGACATGTATTTATTTATGATAGCTTTGATGGGATTTAAGCATGTGCTTGAACTTAAAGGTAAGCTTTGCATTTTGCAGAGTAATTGTCCCAATGCCCCATTTGATGGTGCAACAGTCAAATAGCACAATTCTGCGTGCTGCTTGGGCCAAAATGGTATGGAGGAAAAAGACAGCTAAACCCAACTAATTACAGGCCCCTCATAAGTACAGCAAAATTCAAAGGCTCCATAATAAACTTCTTAGAAACCTCGTTGAAAATTGGTAGTCACCAAGTGATAAAATACGGGAACTTTCTCTCTGATAAAGTTAAAATGTGGTGATTTTTCTCCTGAAATACTCTTGCAGAAGCACTGATGAGATAAATGTATTTATGTCGTGAATAAAACGCCCGATGAAAACTAATCCGAGAGACGGAGTAAGTGATTGAAGAGGGCCAGGATTGTCAGTGCTTCCCATCTGCTTTGCATCACTGAGCCGGGCAAAACATCAGAGCATATTGGTGCATCTGGCAGACGTCATGTTATTTTTATGTCATCCTTATTCTTCCAGGGCCTGATCCAAGCCTCACTGAAATCCATAGAAATGAGTGGACTTTCCTTTACATCAGCGAGCCTTGAATTGGTTCCTTCCTGGCTCGCTGGTAATGTCAGGAGCCTGTGATGGGTCTTGGAGGCATTTTGACAGAGCAGTTGGGCACAACCATGCTTTCCTTTTTAATCCTGCCCTCTGACGATCTTGTTATTGATGTATAGTGATGGCTGGAGGCCCGAGATAAAATGAAATGGGGAGCATAACAAACTTGAAAATGCATACTGATTTAGAAGTGAATGAGACCATTCCCAGAAGTGCTGAAATTCAATGGGATTTAGAATCCCAAGGACCCTATTATTTTGGAAAATGGACCACATGCTTTCAAGACATTTAGGCAGCTCTGAAAACTTCATCCATCACTTCTATAGAGAGCAGTGTAGACCTTGTGTAATATCACAGGCAACAGCCAGAACTGTTGAGAGTAAAACCCACAAAATGGCCTGATCTTCTATTGTTTCTGAAGGTGTGAATTCCTCTTTTCCTGATATTAAGTAACTTTTGGGTGTTGTCCTTTTCTCTTAAAAGAGGAGTCTGCTCTGTGTTGCAAAAAGATGTTTATAAATTCCCTCACATGCCTGTCAATCCAGACATCCCTCCTTATTCTCGTTATGTTTATTTATATACACACATAAAAAACTAACAATCTTACACTTATTAATCAAGGTGATTCAGCCATGCCTCCCACTGTCTTTCTCTGATTCCAATCTTATTCCAAAATACAGCCCTAAATGTCACTGAGGTTACTTATAAAACACGGTGCTGCTCTGCATGAGTAAGACTGTTTGAATCTGGCCTGGAGTAAAGTTACTAATTCTCAGTGAGAAGCAGAGCTAGACAAAGATTGCAAAATATTGTCCACTAATCTGTTCTTGAATTTTTAAACATATTTTTTGGTCTCTGTTCACTCGTGGATCTCTGAGCTAATGAACTTGCTGACAGGAATGTTCACCATAACAACCCATTTACAGCAAATATTGCAAGATCTTTGCACTCTTCCCTTCATTCAAAATAACACCAGTCTCCCTCCCCAAGAAATGACCTTCCTGTTTCAGAGTTTTGTCATTAATTGTGAATATTCACATTGGTAAGATGTTTTGTTTGTTTTACTAAATCGTCTTCCAGCAAAAAAACAGAATTAAACCAATTGAAGTAGAGTTTAACAAAGGAAGACCTCTGAGCTCCAATGCCAAGAGATAGGATGGTCTCAAAGCTGGAGCTACAGGGAGATGTGGAGGTCAGTCCTCAATCCATCAAGGGCTTTGCTGCTCTCTGCCTTGCAGCACACTGAACTGTGAACAGCTTCCAGGACCTCAGATACACTGGGGTGTGCACGAGGGATGCATAATACTGACAAATCATCTGCTTGTGACCCATCTGTAAAAAAAAAAGGTGTAGAAATGATTTAGTTACCAGTTCTTTACCTAAAGATGTCCTTTCATCTGCTGGTGGATATTTTCTTCGAGGAGATTATTCATGGAGCAAGGTTCTAAAATAAAAATTGAGGAGGATGGAGCAAAGCTGGGCTTCGGTGAATACATCTAAACCCTAGACACATTGCAAATAAACGGAGCTTGTTCCCAGGCAACTCCCAAGTAGAAAATAGGCACAACTGTTCTGAACGATTTTCTCTACGATTTGTTTACCTAGCTGTAGGGTCTTCTTCAGAGTCAGGCAAAACCAAAGGAGAGACAGTTATTGACCTCAGCTTGCTTTGAATCTGGCTTGTAATGAGAGCTATACCCACACCAAGTTTCAAATTCCAAGCAGCTTGATGTGGCCTTTTACAGAGAAAAAAATTGTTAGAATTTTTATTGCAATAAGAAAATGCGATTTTTCATTCTCTCCTCATTTCAGAAGGTCTGAAGGGATTTTACTCAACTTCCCCTTCTACCTTCAGGCAGAGACCAAATCTGGGAAATTGCAGCCCGATTTTGGAAAGTTCCCAGGATGTGAGAATCAGGGGCTCATGATGGGAAGCTGCTGTTCAATACACTTCGTTATCATGAATGCTTCTGGGAATCCGCTGCAGACCAGGTGCCCCCTTCACCCTCACTTTGTCTTGTTTTACATCCTTCCACCACCTGATCAGAATGACTTAAAAACAAAAAGGGGTCTGATCAGAGCAGTAGGAGGTTTTGCCCTGTTGGGGCCGAGATGGCTAGAAGGTAGTCAAGATCTGGCCTTGCAGAGGCTGGGAATTCTCTAGCATCTTCTGGAGTGTGACATCCAGCAGAAAAAGCATAAATCTTTTCGCTGCCTGAAACTCGGCAAGGTCAAATGCAGTCTTGCTGTTACTCTGGCACTGAATTTAGCAGCCCCAGACAAAACGGCAGGGGCAGCTCAGGGAGGAGGAGAGAAATGGTAGCTGAATTTGGGGTTCCTCCTTTAGGCAAATCCTGAAACTATTGTCCAGGCTTTTGATGATGCAAGGTGTAATAGAGTTAGTATTGATCTGCTTTTGCAATGTTCAGTGTTTAGAAGTTTGTGGTGTGCCCTTATCAAGAGCAAATGCGAGCCTTATAAATATCTGAATGCAGCTGGTATTATTTTCAAGCCCAATTTTGGTACCCTTGTTAGGCATTTTGACAAAATTCATCAGCAGTATGGAAAAGAGTCCATAGAACTGGAAAATTTTGCTGCAAGTTCACTGTTGTTACATCCACCAATTTGGAAAAAGTCAGCGCAAAGGCACAAACCTTAAAATAAATAAAAGAAAATGTCTCATAGCTGCCAGCAGGCACTGGAGCTCCCCAGCAGAGGCTGCCTGGGAGCAGCACAAGCTGTGCACAACTCCTCAGCCCCAGTAAACAGCAGCTTGGTGTTCTCCCTCCCTGGGAGAGATGTGCTCTTTGCCATCGGTGTAGGTTGCTGATGCTTCCATCTCTTCCCTGGCTGTAGACACCTACTCCTAATTTGCGATCCTGCGCTGCTCCAGGCAGAGCTGGAGGAGACAGAAGGTGTGAATGGACAGCCAAGACCGAGCAGAGCCAAGGGACTGGCTTGGCTCTGGACGGCAAAATGCAAGCTGAGCCATTGGAGCCGGCTGTACACAGATGAGAAGGAAAATGCACAAAGTGATAAATAACTTCGCTTAGGCTGCCAGGAAGGGCTGCCAGAACATTCTCGCTTGGCTTTGCTCTGACTTGGCTCGCCTGCTGCCGCCAGCCCCCCTCCTGCACAGACGAAATGCCGGGCCAGAGCCACGCATGCATCTCAGGGCCGGCTCACCGCGTTCACCCACTGGCCAGCCGGCCCCTCGAACAGCCTCTGCCCGTGCCTGTCCCGTTTGGAGCCCACCCTCCGCCTGCACGGACACCCCAGGGGGGCACCTGGCAGGGAGGCATGGAGAGAGAAAATCATGAGGTGTGCCATTAGCTGGGGTTGTTTTTTGGAGGAGCCACCTCTCCCAATGCTTCCCCAACAATCTGGATGGCATCTGCCTCTAGCGTCATCCTACAGTGGTGCTTCCACGGGCAGCAAAATCCCTCCTTCTCCGGGGGTCAGCTCTGCACCCCTTCCTTCCAAAGACAAGCAGCGCACACAGGTGATGCGGATGGTTTCATCAGAGGTGATCGGACACCCGCATTCTCACCCGTGAGCGGCTGGCAGTTTGCAGAGCAGCCTCGGATGAAGGGCTGGAGTCACAGCAGGGGATGTGCGGCACAGGGACGAGCTGCCCGCGCCACGCACGGCAGCGCGCAAATCCCAGCAACGCTTTCTGCAGTGCTGTGCGCTGCTACCAACTTCGTGCCTCGTTGGAGTGGAAGGAGAGCTGGATATTTTAGAGGGTTTATCAGGCGAAAAGAAGTGTCGGCATTTCTCAGTTTCAACTGGCAGCTCCAGCTTGAGGAAAGCTATTGTTGCAGGATTTCCAACGTCTCGTTGCCTTTCTGATCTGTGGTGCACATTGAACATATGTCTCTGTTTAGTTGCCCATTATTTAACCTAGATTTTTTTCCCCCCTTGACAGATTACAGTGAATTCAGGGCACATGAATGGTGTAATTTATCATTTTCCAATATAGACTGTCATGCACTTATATATTGTGAAAATAATTTGTTGTCAAGTTATCCAGTTACCACTTCATTTTATATGCTTCATAATAAGCTATTTGTAATGATCCATGCTTGTCAGAAGTCTAAATAACCAAAATATTGCCATCTCACTACAGATAACTACTAAATATTTCCAGCAGCACTGAATCATCCTGATCCCTGGGAGAGCTATGTCCACATTATTACAGAAACGGTTTGCTACCAGAAAATCGCTTTTCAAGAGTGCCCAGTTTTGTTTTGAAACCCTATACACTTTGGAAAAATTCATTTTGAGGGGAAAATGCTATTTTATTGGAAATTTTTTTTACGCTTGTTCCAAGTTACATTTATTTTCCTGTTTTCCTCTTCCTGTCATGTATTCCCTTTGCAAAGGGTATGCCTTTCTGTGTGACCCTGGCCATAGCACTAGCACATTGAAGGTTATGGGCATGCCCCTGTGGTACGTGCAAGCTTTTTTCTAAAATATTAGAATGCCCAGAGTACTCTGATTAGCAGCCATTCTCCCCGCTTGCCACAAAATGCCCAAAGATCCTTATAGACACTGAAAAGAGAGAGTTGCTGTTAGAGAGTGGTTCATCCCGCACCGGGATCCGGACGACCCTTGGCTGTACCTGTCCCACCTCCTGACAGCTAAGGTAGATTAGCCTCCTACTTAGAAGAGGCTTTCAATTAGGCAGATCAGTTAGGTGCATAACAATGGCTTAGGCTGAACCTGGCTCAAACGCTTCTTTTGTTCCTCTGTTGTTTGGTGTTAAACCATTTCCCTCCTGTGCAAGCCAGAGACCCCAGCACCATTTGTTGTGCTTTAGCGTCTGTGCTCTAATCCGCCAGCCTGACGGGGCAGCTGCCCGCAGGGATTTAAAACGTAACTTATTTCTACTGTTGTTTTATGGCATGACTTTGCATGATGTGACATCCCTGTTTGGCTTGAACGGGGACCAGTGGCTTGGACTGCCTGACAGACGATAGTCAGAGACTAATGACTGCCTGCATACTGCTAGGAGGAACCCCCTGGGGCAGCAGGGGGACCGCTGCCAGCTCTGCTCTGAATTAACATCTTCACTAAGGAGCAGGCAGGGAGATTAGGCAGCCGAGGAAAGACGGACGAGCAACACCAACCCCCCCGGTGTTCCAGCTGCCAAGAAGTCAGCCTTTTGAAAATATCGCGAGTAGGTTGTTCAGGTCGATCAAACAGATAGATAATCAAGGACCCATACTGTTCCCCGGGGGGTTTTAATGTTTCAGATGGATGTAAACATGGCAGGTTGTTATCAGAGAAATTGCAGTAGCTGAAACTGGGCTGAAACTGTTTGTACACAGAAAGGATCTCCAGAGCATACGGTTAGGATGTTTATAACGTGATGAGCTGCTAGCTGCAATTTCTGTGGCTTCCTAAACAAAATGATGGGATTAGGTAGAAAAATCACTGCCCTGCGTATTCTCAAGCTGCTAAAACAAGGCTGCAGAATAAAAGAGTAATAGAGAAAAAAGGGGGGGGGGGGGCGGTTTGAGAGCTTCTTTGAAGCAGCCCTCTGGAGGAGGAACATCTCAGAAAGAACCCCAGGTGACAAAAGGGCAAAAAACTGACACAAGACAATGTCTAAACTTGAATCTTTCTGGTCTTCTAGCTCTTCTTTGCAACTGTATTTCTAGTCTTGTAATTAAAAAAATGCTTTGTTCCATTAGAATAACATTGTTTTTCTTCTTTAACCTTGAGTGGGCTTTTGAAGGAATTCAGATAACTCTGGAAAGCAACAGGAACACTGGGTTTTTAAAAATATTTCTGAAACCAGAAACTTTAAAGAGTTTGTCTTTGCAGAATACATCATTATCCAATTCTCTGAAAAATGGGTCTTTTGAACTCTTTTGAACTTGCTGTTGTTTGTTACTGGGTTTTTTGGTTGGCAGACTGGATTTTTTTGCTTTCTTGGTCAGTGAAGGCCCAGATATTACAATCAAGTTACATAACTTGTCACTGGAGGGGGACACACGGCCTTCCAGAGGTTTGCTTTGGGAAACCTGCTGTACATTTTTGAAGAGTAACAAATGGCAATACAAATGAACACAGGAGATAAACTAGGAATCTCCTGTTGTTTGATCAGCTGTGCAGCACTGGCACAGAACACCAGCTCAGGGATATTGTGGCTTTCTTGGGCATCAGTGCCATTGGACAGGAAAACAAACTTTGATTGGAAACATCTTCAAGAAGTGCCACGGATTTGCTGTTTTTATGATACTACATAGGAGATCATGCTCCAGCAAATCGGTGCTGAGGCTTTGCAATATGGTGTCCTGGAAACTTGGGCTCTGTTTGTCATTTTGCTTCTGTTTTTTCCTCTGTCCACGATCCAGTTACTCCATCAGCTATGGGTGTGGTCACCTCCATCCTTTCTTTGGATTGTCTGACCAGGAAGCGTTCCTAAACTGTTTGTTACGGGCTGGCAATGTTTTGTAACTTCTTCAAGTTTTGCACATCAAATTATGATACTTAGGAAGCTGATGGTTTTTTTTACAGGTGGTAGTTGGGCTGTCACTCCTAATTTTGTCAGGTGCTATTCTCACTGCTCACATGTCATGCCTTCCCCCAGTCCAGCCCTCCTTGCAGGGTTCATGAGAGGTGTGGGGTTAGGGGTGCTGTAGCTTCCACCTTTTTCCCAAAACCTTCCTTAGGAACATATGTACTGTAGGTGAGATACAGGAGAGATGTCGCACAGCTGGTCTGCACCTGTGAACTCTAGTCAGTCTCAGTGGATTTTTAAACTGTAGCATTGTTTTAGCTTGACTTGTCTTCATTTTCAGTGCAGTTAACATGACCTCTGTTAAGCTGAATGTGGGTGTTATTCATATATCAAATTGCACTCAATTAATGAAATCACTATGAAATAATGTCTTGAGTGATAACAGTATGAACTGGGGTAGCCCCAAAGTGATGTGAAATAACCATAGCAATAGTTAAGAGTTCTGTGCTGTTGCCGTGGCTACTAGCCTATTTGACTTTCATTGCAGTGAAAGAATATTAGCCAGGAGACAACTCATTTCTGAGACTCCCACATGACAATAATACTTTCTGCCAAACCTCCCTCCCCCCCACCCTGCTGGATTGGAACAAGACAGACATCAAACTGTTACTATTGTTGATTCTTGCAATGTGTCCCAAAGGGGAAGCTGGATTTTCAAATGTCATTAGAAGGGGTATTTGAAGAGATATTTGAAAATTTTCACATAGGCTGCTCTTTTCTTAAAAATAAATTTTAAGAAAAAGTTTTTAAATAAATTGATTAGTTGTATATAAGAAATTTTTAACTTTCTACAGAAGTTATTTATGTTTGCAAAAATGTAAACTACCTGAAACTGAACTATTTTAACCAAAAACCTTAGCATATGTTCTACAAAACAGCACTGTGGTGCTCTTTTGAAATTCAGTCTGAACAGTCCCCTTATCTCTCATGCATCTGAACAGGTGATCCGAGGAGCTGTCCCAAAGTGCACTGAGATCCGGTGGCTCTTGATTCACACTGTTAAATTGTTCCTGTTAAATTGCAACCTAGAAAAATGTCAAGTCTGCTCCAGTAGTTCAGAAATCCTTGTGGTTCTGGTGGCTTTTTTCACTCCTGGTTCAAGATGCCTAGGAGGAAAGCTGTTAGCAGGAAGGCACCCAGCATAATCTGAAAATAATGTCCTTTGGATAAGTAATAGGGAACCCACTCAAACCACTACCTGCTCTTGAAAATCTAGACCAGGATGTTTTCTTGCCTGTCTGAAAGGACTTTTCTTTCAAGAACAAGTCACCAGTGCTTTGGACAGCAGTTATGAGGATCTCCTCATGTGATATTTGTGGAGATGATGTTGAATATACGTAGCTAAATATATATAGTTAATTCCTTTTTGGCATGAGACCATGTACATCACTGTAGCTACAAAGTCTCATAAAACTGCAGGGCTGAAGTTCCAACAGCAGCATTTTAGGGATTTGAATGGAAGAGTGAGAATCGCATAGCGACCTAGTATCCCAAAATTTTTGCCACAGGTAAGTGTTGTGCTTTAGATGTTTTGCTTGGCCTAGCTTATGAGATATACGTACACAGCCATGGAGTCCTGCATCCCATCAGAGGGATGGAGTTTGTACAGAAATGCCTCCAGCTCATGGGCGTCTGCAAGGCAGCTATTGGAAAAGACAGCAGTCTTCAGCTCTCCCCTTTCTGACTGCTCCTGCTACGGAGACCTGTAGCTGAGGTGTTCTTTGGTCTGAGGCTGAAGCAGAGAAGCTGTCTGGTGTGGAGGCAGCAGAAGAGCTGCAAAAAACCTCCTTGACTGGCCACTCAACATATCTAGTGCAACTTCTCAGGATGTCCAGATCGAGAGCCTAAGGACAGTGAGTACATTTGGATGACTCACTGAGGTGGGACAGGGTGGAGAGGCTAATCCCTGTCTGCTCCTAAACAGTACAAAAAGGAAGATCCAAAACAAGCAAATCATCACCAACCTCCAAGGAGTCAAGGAGATGTGCTGGTGGATGGCTGGTGTCTCTCCTCCTTCGCAAGGGATCCTGGACTGGGCACTTGGAACACACATCGTGATGCCTGCTGATGGCCTGGCTGCTTGGACACGGTGAGTGTACAAGTGTGGGGAAATAATTTTTACTTGAAAATGCAATCGTTTCCCCCTCCTTCAAGATCCTGCAGTGAACTTTGCTGCACTGTTGCAACACTATTTCCTACATTTGTTCAAAGAGGAAAAGATAGTTCAGGACCCTGCTTTAACCCTAACATGAGTCAGTCCAGTGTGCAACCTTGGTCACATCCAGTGGTGAATCCAGAGCAGCACTCCGGGAGCTTGAAAGAAGGGAGTAGCTCAGGAGGGAGCTGAGAAGAGAGGATCTCATAGGAGGAGGATAAAGCTGCTGCCAGCCCTTGAAGTGCCCGCAAGGAGCGGTGCGAAGGTGAGAGATGCTTAAAATCCAGCAGCCAGGTCTGTGTCCCAGGCATGGCTTGAGAAAACTGGCATGCTAGGGGTGGTCTCTGCTACAGCAAAGAGCGTGTCTGGAGCCTGCTGAGGAGGAAAGGCAGCTTGCATGTAGATTGTTGTTGTTGTATAGCTGAATGAAAGCATAAATCGGCTCTCCCCTCACCCTGCCTCCCCTCCTCTTTCCGTGTCCCTTAACACATAAAAATAAGGATCCTTTATGTGAATAAAAGTAGAAGGCGCCTCCTCTAAGCCTGTTTTAAAAAAAGCCAGAAATAGTCCCGAAGTCTCAACCAAAAGCGAACATAGCCAGAATTTCTCTGGAAAACGTCTGTGGCTGAAGTGGAGTGTGTGGGGGGGAAGAATTCACATTCAAGCAGGGCTGCCTGTGCAGCCGGGCACTTGTCCTTGCCCCCAGCCCGGCTGCCGCGGGGCGCTGACCCAGCGCGGAGCCGGGACTGGGTGCTGGCCGGGCGGGCGGACCCCGGGAGGCAGCAGAGCCTCCGCTGTGGGCTTCCCTGTCCTTCATCTGACAGTTCTTGGCAGCTCTGGCGCAACGTGTTGTTAACAGCAGTCCTAATTAATGGGGAACATGTGTGTGTTGCAGAATTTTTTTTTTTCTTTCTGTTTGGTGGAAATACCATAAAACTGTTTATATCCACTATAAAAGGGGCGGGGGAGGAGTTTACTATCTTCCTATCCCAAAGGTTTCCTTTACCTCAGATCAACCCATTTTGGGAACAGGCACTTCTCTAATCCCTGGGTGCCTTTTCCTAAATGCTTTCACACATCTGCACCACTCTGTCCTGCATTCCTGCCATACCATCATCTTGTCCTAATGAAAAATAGCAGACTTCAACCCTGCCAAGTCCCTCTTTTTTTTTTTTTTTTTAAGACAAAATCCTGTTTATCAAAAAGAATTTCAGAAGTTTGTTGATTTTTTCCATTCATTAACTTAAATTTTTGAAAAAAAGAAAAATTAAGAAACTTTTGCTTTCCCAACTGTTTTCCCTTCTTGAGTAATAAGAAAACAAATGTTTACATACCATCTGCCACCAGCATGTTCCACAGATGATCTGGCAGACTCATGTCTTCACCCCTAGCTCAAAAATAAGGGTCCCGTGTCATAGGTGACTTGCTCTGCAGCACAAAGAGTGTTTTGGTTGGCTTAGGAATAAACACAGGAAGAGCAAAGCAGAGCAAAGCACAGATCTGTCCTCAGCTGGTGCTGAACACTGAGAGGACAAGCGAGCCCAGCGCAGTGCAGAATTTCTCCAATGCCCTGTGAGTGTTGTAGGGCTCAGGGGACAGAGGTGCAGTGTGGCAGGGCTGTGCTGAGACAGTGTACTCCGAGTAAGCTGGACTTTGGCAGCCCTCTGTGGTGCCCTGTTATGCCAAGCACACAGACCCACACAGTTCATTGCAGCCAGGTCTGGAGCAAAGACCACTCCCAGACCTGCCCAGGGTACACGGTGATGCTACAGGACACCCCTATAGAGCTCTGCGTGGCCTTTGCTTGATGCTCAAGCAAGAGTGACACCTGTAGAAATCCTTTCACAGGTGGGGTGAATAAAACCTAAGACATGGGAAGAGAGCCCTAATGAATCTGATCTTCTTAAGGAAGGCAGACATTCCTGCTCCCGTTTTATAAGCGTTGAAGAAGAAGGAGAGATGGACAAAAAAAGAGCCCAGCTGGAGGAAGTTGGTGGAGAAGTCCATAGTGCACACCCTGTGTGAAGTTTCCTACTGCCAGGATGAGGAGAAGCAGCTGATAACCTTCTGGATTTCCCCAAGATCTGGAGAGGCTTTCACATCTCCAGTACAGGAGCATCATCCTTGGGTGGGTTCCCTGAAGCTGGATAGAAGAGGTGGGCTGCAGGCTCAACAAACAGCACGAGGGCTGTGGAGTTGTCCTTTGGACTTCAGGTTGTGTGCATGCACTGGTGACTTGGAAAAAACCTGTCATATCCTGACGAGTCTGGAAGGAAATATTATCCTAGACTGTAACCATGTTCCTGAATGTGTTTGCTGAAGGGCCTGGGAGACTGGATATCAACAAAGAACAGCTGTCCAGTCTCTTCTGGAGAAGGACATTTCTGAACAGAGATGTGGGGAATACCTGTTTTGGAAAGAGTGGCTTCATCCAGCTACTCCTTACACTTTGATTGCCGTGGTAAGCTTTTGGAGACGTATAGAGTACATAGGAGGGGAGCAGAGTGATGAATAGCAATCAGTATGCAATTTTGGCTTAGGGCAAAGTTAAATCTTACATTTTCCAGGAGAATGTTATTTCTGGTGGTTTTGGTGTTTTGCGTTAAGGAACAAGTTCTGAAATTCCATAGATTACACTTTTTCCTACATTTGCCCCAAAAGGGGGGAAAAAAGAGAAGGCCATTCGTAAAACCTTGCCCTTTGTTTCTTGTGGAAGACAGCAGAAAATTTGAGACCAAAGCATCAAATGTTTCACTTCTCATCAAACCCATGGAAATGTCATTTTTTCCAGGTTTACCAGAGCCACAAATATGTTCACATAAGCTGATACTACCAGTACAGCTAATGGGCAGGTCCACAGCCAGCATTAGTTGGCACTGCCCTGGGGTATACTTGTTACCTTAGCAGCGTGCCAACCAGGCTATCATTTTCCAGATGATTTGCATGGAACTATGACAATTTGTATCCACTGAGGACCTGGCCAACTTGAGTGATACCCACCCAGGAGGACTGGCCTTTGCAGAGCTTTACCCTTACCTTCTAAACCAACCTGCCTGAAGTGACTCACCTTTTTGTCAGGTCCTCGGCTGACCTGACATTTCCTCCATGAAATTATGTATTTATATATGTAACATTTCCTCCATGGCAGTGCACTGTGTGGCTTTGTGACACATCTGGCAAAGCTCCACCGGGAGGGTCCAGTCTTGGTGAAACTCCAGGGAAGGAACATGGCAGGGGTACCTTGTTTTGCAGGATGAACAGGGAAAAAAAAAGGGAAGAAAAGCAAGCAAGTGGATGAAACTAGTGGAATCCTAAGATGAAAGAAGAGATGGGGTCAGTGCTGAATGACTATAACAGACCTCGGCTGAGGTTACTGATCTGTGACAACCTTGAAATCTTATAGATACTCTGTTTTTTCCCCACTGTCTGCCAAGACCTTGCTGACACATTCAGCATAAAAAAAGAACCAGCATATGCTGGTTTCTGGATAATCTTTCTCTAATGTATTTGGTGTTTTAGCATGCAGAAAGAGAAGGCTCCATCTTTTTGTCTTTTATGAGAAGCTGGTTAGTCCTTCTTGTCCCCTCTTGGTCCACAGACTGAACCTATCCAGTTCCCATCCTTAGTGCCTTCAGGCAAGGGGAGCTTTTGTGTGTTTGTGATGCCTTCAGGGCTCATCCCAATACACATGTACATGTAGTCTGTAACAGCTTTCAAAGAAATACCCTTACCAGCATGACCTGTTGTTTTCTGGACACTGGTGTCTAATAAAATAGCGTTGCCAACTTCATGTAGCACAAACGGCGTTTGCTTTCAGAAGAGCAAGGCAGGAAAAGTTGCTGTAAAGTTGGGAATTAAAAGATAAGTACCACTGGTGGGCTGAGGAAGCCACAGCATGCTAGTCCTCAGAAATGTCCACAGCCAAGCCTAGGTCAATCTCAAAGAGGGTAAAAATCCAAAATGGTTCGATCTCGGGAGGTGTACTCAAAGAGGAGAACAAACTCACCCATTCTGGATTTTCCCACAGTTGAGAGTGTCAAACCATGTGTGTGCAGAGTTGGCTTCTCATCACCATCCCACCCGAGCCTGTCTGTCTCCCCTGGTGCTTTCCTCCTCCAAGGTACCTCTGCTGTGGCTGAGGAGAAGCTGGGTGGGGTGAGGGAGCTGCTGTTCACAGTGACCATGCACACCAGGAGCTGTGCTGTAGCATTTTCTCATCAAGTCTGGCTTGTTTCAGCTACACTTGTAGCTATACATGCCTTTTTTTGTTTTTTGCTGGACACTGACTTTGAACTCCACATTATTGTTCTCCTTCGATTCTCTTGACAAATGACTGTTCAATCTAGGCCTCCCCATATCCCCTCTCTGTTTCTCTTTCTCTTGGATCTTAGCCACTATTGGGGTTTTAACCAGGGGCTTTGACAGACATCTTCAAAGTAACCTGTTTCCATATTCAGCTTGAGATCAGTTGTAAGTTATTCTGTGGCCAGCCCTTTTTTTATGCAATCTCTGCTTTAGAGTGTACTGCTTATAGGTTTCTTCTTTGTGGGTAGAGAAAAAGGCATTCCTCTGATTTCTGGCCTGTGGTATCAGAGCTAGATTTCTCCCTGCCAAGCACCTCAGGACTAGCAGCTGTCAGACATAACTTATGTCAGACATAAGGTTGCCACTCTGACTCGTCCCACAGTGATCCTATAGCTTTCTAGGTACAGCATGGAGTACTCTAAAAACTTCCTGTATTTTTAATATTTCAGCCTTGGTAAAACATCCAACTATGTTGTGTAGCCACCAGCTTTTTTCCTTTTTTTTTTTTTCTTTTCCTTATTCTGGTGTTCAGCAACCACCTAGCACTTTCATGGTCTTTAGATAAACCTGTCTCAGCTACATCTCCTTCAAAAAAAAAAAAAAGCAACAGGCCTTGCAAGGGCAGCTCTCTCTTTGAGAAGAGAGGTGCAGGGCCCCTTTGAGAACCTGGTACATCCCATCTGGACCTCCTTAGGGTGGTGAGAAGGACTGGCACTTGGCATTAATAAAAGGGAAAGAAGCACTCAGCGGGGCTTTTGGGTGCCTGTGTGATCTCCTGTGAAGGAGGGTGTTAGAAATGGGGTAAAGGAGGAAAGCAAAGGTCATCCTTTGCTGGGAAAAGGATGAGGGGTGGTGCTGTGTCAGGTGTTTCTCTCAAAGCTTCCACAAATTAAGGGTGAAGAAGACTAGTCAGTAGAAATATTACTGTATTGTCTTCCTAAATTTGTATAGGCAGGTGAGGAAAGGTAAGGAGGAGATCTCCAAGAGAAGCCTTTCTCTTTTCCTCTACAGTGAGAGAAAATACAGGGGGAGATTGGACGTCATAAAGATTTAAAAATAAGGAGGGGCTCTTCCATTATGTCTTTTGTGCAAGTCCACAAGGTAAAGGCCCTGCAGGCTGAGCCACTGACGGCAATCTCTAGGCAAAGTACTTCAGGAAATTGTTGTAGGGGAGAGCTGAAGTGACTGATGCCACAAGAGATGGCAGACGAATTTGGGAGATAACAGGAGATGTGAGAAAAGTCAGATGTGTATCTTAATGCACACCAACTGGGAGGATCCTGAAGTACCATGTTGCTGGATGAGGGCTGTCAGTGCTCCTCTGCAGCCCAGGGCCAAATCAAACTCTGATTTCCTGTGCTTAGAGGGAAACTCGGGACAGACGGGCAGGAGGGGTGAGAATTGCAGCAATTCCAGCAGGTTTGAAAACCAGGTGACCTAGGAGAATTTGAGAGAAGGTAAATTTCTGAACCTCTAAAAACCTGTGTGCTTGCTGGTTTTCCTTCGTAAGTCTGATTCAAACCTGCTCGAATTGTGTTAGTTCTTGTTATTTGTAGTCTGTAGCTTGACTTACAAAAAAAAAAAAAAAAAAAAAAAAAAAAAAAAAAAAAAGGGAAGAGAAACAAACCCTGAGGAGAAGAGGAACAGACCCAAATCCACAATACATCAAGTAGCCGTGTAATACCACATTGCAAATGGGTTCACCATGGGCTTGCAGATGACTTAATAGTATCTAATGGCCCACAATGCTCCAGTGACTCATTGCATTTGCTATATCTGTTCAAACTCACCATACTGAGTAAGAGAGATCTGCCTCGAAAAAAGCCTCTAATAAATTCTGTTGCTTTGAAATATCCCTGGTGCTTTCGAGAGAATCTCAGGCATACCTCATGGCATATCTCAGGCCCTGAGAACACCTCAACCCATTCTGTGGGCCTCTGGTAGGACATGCAGTTCAGCCTCCTTCAAGCCAGATTAAAACACATGTTGAGCCAAAAAGGGCTTGAGAGAGTTCCCCACAATCTTCCTTAGGTGAGCGAAATAGATGATTTGGGATAGGAACATAGCTGAGGTTTATTTGTCATCTCCTCCTGCTAGCCAAGGGATGGGAGATGCTGCATTTGTTGATTCTGGGGACTGGACAAGGAGCTGTGGAGCAGTCCCATGCCAAAGATGCCCCCATGCCTTGCATATGTGAGCCATCGCCAGCATCCAGCCTGTTCCTCTGCGGGGCTTCCCACTGCGTTGCTCGTGCTTGATCACCTTGGACTTTGGCTTTAGTAGGGTTGTATTGGTACAGCCTAGTACAAACCAAGGCCCGAAATTCCCCACCTTCCTCTCTGCCTCATAAATCCATTTACCTGTATTTATTGGACGTATAGCAGCAACTTAGTGCTGTCAATAAAATAATTGCACTGGTAGCGTTAGTGGAAAGAGCACAAGTCAGTCCCACTGTGCATGGTGCTACAGACACATACACAAGAGGTAGGATGCCCTGATTGACAAGATCTGGGCTGTGGAATCAAACTTCCAAAAATGACTTTTAAATGGAATGTTTTATTTTTACAATTTGGCCCAGACTTCCTTCTGCTAACTTGCTTTTTTTCCCAGTGAACTCTTTAGGTGCTCAGCTGAATTAATTATCACAGCTTACCACAGGTTCTTAGTTTTTTACTAATTACTAAAATTGGCAATTTCCCTCTGATGTCAGTATGGGTTTTGCCTGTGGAAGGACTAAATGAGACCCTCAGGATCACAGTGCCCTGTAGGTTTTAGGAGAGAGGGCTTTTTGTGTTGCTTCATTGAGAGTGTGTGAGAGGGTTTGATAGAAAACTTTGTAGCTCAGCTCTCTTCAGTTACTTTTTCCATGAAAGGTAACAGATGGTCATTGTGACGTGAACGTTATTCCAACATCCACAGAGGAGGAAAAAGGACCAGCGTGATCCAAACTTACAGGTTAGTTTATTTTAAGTTATTTTTTGACGTCAATAGGCAGTGATATATATATAGCAAAATATTTTTCCTCCTTACTGCAGGGCCTTTAAAAGGATATCTTTGTTGTCTTAGTTGCCATAGCAGTGACAAATGTGGATCTATATCCATATGCACATGTATACGTGCGAGGAGGGATTCCCCAACCCTGGGGCTGATTCTGTTGGCTTCTGCGCTTGTATTTCCTCTTCCTTCCGCTGCTTGAGGTGCTCCGAGGCACTAAGACAGCCTGTGAAATGTCCCCAAGTCGGAAAATGAGTATTTTCAGTCAACCATCTTCAAGCGTGGGCCTTATCATGTTTTGCAGGGCTCTGTTGTTTAGCGCTTATCTCTAAAAACAGGTAGCAAAGGCAGGGCAGAGCTCCTCTGGTGCCAGGTGATTGGTGTGTGGAGGAGATGACAGAGATTTGCGGTGCGATGGGGCTCCATAAATAAATTAGGAGGCTATTAGTAGTAAATGCGCTGTTTACTACTTAGATGGATTCACATGTGCCCAGATTGTGCTGAAAGGCCTTTGACGTGTTTAGCTCATCCTCACCTTGGAATAGATTTTTATCTCTGTGCTCATGTTTCAAAACTGTTCCTCCCTTTCAGCAACCTACTAACATACTCCAGAGATACTCCCTCAGTGGTGTCTGTCACTGTTCTTCCCTGCATTTTCCCTGCCCTGAGCTCTGCATCCTGTAAACAGCAGGACTGTGATCCAGACCTGGAATGGTCCCTGAGTGCAGCCCTTAGGAAGTGAAACGCTTGCAGAAAGTTTCTTTGTCTCCTTCTGGCCAAGTTCAGCTGTCACTTAACTTGAGGCCCCCCTGTGTTGGTGAAGGGAGAGGATTAATACACAACACCATCCCAGAGAACAGAAATAGGGGAATCTGAAAACCTAACCAGCCCACTTTTTGGTTTTAAACTCCTGCTTCCTAAAGTTTCTATTTCCCCAGTGATTTTCATACTGGGCCTTTTTCACTTTACCTATGCAAACCTATGCTTCTGAATACCCACAGCCTGCCAAAAATCAGCTTTTCCCTTTTTGCCTGTTTTTGTTCTTACCAACAAGTAAGATGTTGGAATGAGAACTTGGCTGGCCATTGTGTTGATGACAAATGAAAGAGAAGCAAACACAGCTTGCTTGTCTGCAGCTTCAGTGGTTCAGCAGGGCTGGCAGCAGTAAAGACATGTTATTTGTTGATAAAACACACAGCACCAAACTCTGAGAAGGAGCTGAGACAGTATCTCAGTGCAGTCATCTGCCTGCCCTGCCTCCACCTTTGGAAATCCCAGCTTCTTGTGCTGGCTCAGCCTGGAGAAGTCATAATGGGGCATGGTTCCTGCTGGCTCAGGTCAGGAGGGATGCTCCACAAGGGGCTGTGAGCACCTGACAGGTAGCACAGGGCAAATCACAAGGTGCCACTTGCAGCCGTGATGTGCATGTGTATGCACATTCAGTCTTTGTCAATGTAGCTTCACCTGTGTGTCCACATCCATCGTTACACATATATAAACATACATATGTGTGTGTGTGTCCATGTACATGCATGGAAATGCCATGCAAGGCGTGAAGGCACAGAGCACCCTGGTGTGCAGGGCGGCTAACTGGTGCTCTCTGAGTTTTAATCCCACCTTCACCAGTTCTTTACACGGTGATCTCACTAATACTGTTTATTCCCCTCCCCTTTGTGTCACTTCCCTGTCCAGGCTAAGAAGTCTTCATGCAGGGACTGTCCTTCCATGTGTGTATGCCCAGTGCCCAGCACGGGAGGCCTTACCCAGAGATAATTCAGCAGCTACTGAGCAAGCTGCTGCCTGGAGGCATTTGAGGATCAGCCTTCAATGAGATTTTGGAGCAGAAGCAGGACCTGTGCTCTTAGTGGTGTGGTGGCTCCTGGAGTTAAGGATCCTTAGAGCAAAACAGGGAAGATAAAGGTCTCATGCTTTGCTTGTAAAAGTGCTGCCTCTGGCACAACAGAGGTTTAGCCCCTTTTAAAGAAAAGAGGTGCTAGTGTCACACCCAGACATTCTCTTGGTGCTTTGGGCTACGCTGGTCATAAAGGACCCTGCGCCTGCATGCAGCACAGTCATGCTTGCAAAAGGGTGCATGCATGCCAGGCTGCAAAGGCAAGGGATTGCCAGGAAGCTCAGCTGCCCTCTGAGGTCAGGGATAAACCCTCGCCTTGCTCAAGCAGTCATGACAAATGCATGCTGGGGCAGAGGTGCACCTCGGGGCAAACCCCTCACATTTCTTGTGCTTCAGGAGCATACCTTTGCACTGTCACTGCTAAACAGCGACTCCCTGGGTCGTAGTCCCTTTGGGGCTGGATGTTGGGTGCTTCTGGTGGGTGATGGGGGCACATTGTCTTTCACAGTGCATGTATGTCCCAGGAAGGGACGGTAGAAGCTGGCACGGTGTCTAACAGAGCTCTGTGGGAAGGGGTGCTGGAATGCAGCATGTATCAAATTCTCATAATTATGGTGGTAGTTAGAGCAGTAGGAGACAGACTTGGACCATAAAGCTGGCAGCCTGAATAGCCAAGAGGCGCAGGATGGCAAGGAATGTGGAACCATGGAGGGGAAACGTGACTTTCCAAGGTTACACCGTGGGGTGGTGGGATAGCCAAGAAGAGTGGCCTGACTCCTAGGCCACTATCTTAGCAATATGACCACATTCCCCTCAGTAATAGGAGCCACGCTGAACCTTTGCCAAGAACCATCTTTGCTCTGCTTTGAATGGTCACCATTTTTGAGGGTTTTTGTGGAGGAAAAGGAGTTGAGCAGTAAATAAACCCATTCTTTTCTACTTCTAGAGGTATTAAAAGCAGTAGTGTTGGAAACCAGCAGTATTATTGGTTTTCTTCATTGCTCCAAACCTTCTGGGAGGCAGAAAGCCTTCACCTCTGCTGGTGTTTCTTCTAAGGCTGCTGTCTTTGCTTTGAGGCATCCCTGTTGCTGGGTGCTTCTACAAGACATCATTTTGCTTTTTGGTTTGCTTACTAGACTCAGTGGTGGAAAACAGGACCATAACATACCTGGCTCCTCACCAGTTTAAACAGTTGCTTTAAAAGTCCAGGCCCTCCAATATGCAGCAGTCAGTAGTATCCATCCATCCATCCATCCATCCATCCATCCATCCATCCATCCATCCATCCATCCATCCATCCATCCATCCATCCATCCATCCATCCATCCATCCATCCATCCATCCATCCATCCATCCATCCATCCATCCATCCATCCATCCATCCATCCATCCATCCATCCGATTTGACTGACTTGATAATACACAGCAACGACCTCTACCTTGAAAATAAAGCATCAGACCCTCAATTACTTTTATATGAAAATAAATAGATTGGTATGGAGTTTATGGATGTTAGGGACACTGGTCCAGGCTCTGAACAACGGAGTCCATTTAATTTCAAGAGCTGAATCTCCACAAGATGTTCACAATAAAGCCCCAAACTAGGTGCAATAAACCTAACACCAGCCAAGTTTGCAAACCCAAGCTGAATTGCAAGGAAGCCCGGGGCCGGGTTTCCAGTCAGCTTTGAAGCCACAATTTTAAAGAGGCTCCTGATCAGGATTTTGATCTTCTCACAGGCTGTGCTTCAAGTGATTTCCACCAGCCAGGATTTGAGCTCGCTGCTGCCAAATCCAAAACCTGCTTAGGATGGAGCAGTGGCAGTGTCCAGAGGTGAGTTTTAGCCATTCCTAGCACACAGTTCAGTGTAGGACTGGCGCCCCAGGGAAGGTGCTCTCAGTCCAGCCAGCAGCGTGGGCAGGGCTGAGTGGCAGGCAGCTTCCCCTATAGTTTGTAATGGTTTCATTTTCACTGGGTTTCAGCACTTGGCATTTTGGGCTGAATTTCATGCCAAGTTTTAAAATCCTGGAGGCCCACAGGCCTTGTGGACATGCAAAACCACCAATGTAATGAAAATTGGTTTAAAATTGATTTAGTTAAAAAGAAAAAGAAAAAAGAAAAAAATATTCAAGCCACCATGTGGAAACATTTAGAAGAGTCAGTTATGAAGTTTAACCAAATGGCAGTAAATGCCTTTGAATGTGTCCATACAAAGCACTGGCACTGGAGAAAGGAAATCTATTTACCATGAATTTTAATTAAACCAGTTGAGCTCTTTTTTTAATAAGCAGTATTGAGTAAAATTTAGCAAAATACCAATACCCCTTCTTAGACTTCCAGAAATGCATCAGTCTTGCAGTCACCTTTGTAAACTTTTTCAGACACTTAACATAACTTTTTAGGGGGGTGGGCATTGGTATTTCAGTCCAGGTCCCTGAGTAAATTTACTAAAATGCCCAAGCACCACTGATTTCTAAGAGGATCTGTTGCTTTTGAGGATATTGGCTTGTGGACCTCATGCTGGTTAATCTAAGGAGAGGTTTTTGCCCTTCTTGGTCAGCTGAAAAACTGTGACTGGACTGCAGGATCCTAAATGACTGAAGTGCAGTAGCAATTTATTCTATCTTTAAGGTTTTGAGGCTATGAAGGACTGTAATCAAAACACATAGGGCAGGGAGATGTGCTGTAATTCCAAGGTTTCCAGCCACTCATGGGCTTGTGGAAATCATCTCCAAGCCTGGCACTTAGTAGTCCTTTCTCGATGTCAAACCTGTTTGGTCAAGGCATAAAGTTGAGTGAATATCTTTATTTGGGGTTGTTTCTGTGCAGACTGGGTAATTTCCCACTGAATAAAGAGCACTGAGCAGTCCCTGTACTAGGTTTCAACATGGCAAAGAGCCAGCTTCGAGTTTCCAGGTAGGTTGTCCTGACAGCAGCATGGAAGAGATTTGTGGCTGATGTTGCTGAGCTCTCACAGCAGCAGCAGTGGTCTTTGTCCCACAGTTGTTTTGCTCTGTGTGTTGCGGTTTTTTGTTTGGTTTCTTCCCTTGCTGGGCTTGTCTTGCAAACTCTACCTGCAGTGCCACAAGTGCAGGATACTTCTGCTGCCTGTCTTCCCCTTCAGCGTGTGCCCATGTGCACAGCTCTGCACATAAACACAGCAGTCTCAGAAGGGATGTGATCAAAAGGTTTCAGAAGGACTCGGCATGTTATGAAATGTTTTGAGGCTCGGAGCCCAAAGAGGGAACTCCATCATGAATTCCCCATGTATAACTAATTTGGGAAAAGGGATAAAAATGGGACAGAGCCTCTTGCTTTTTCTCCCCCCTCCTCGATGGCCCCTTTCAGAAAATTAGGGGGCCCCTCTCCAAGGAGAAACTGTTGAAAATTGCACACTGCTTTCCCTTCCCCTTCCTCCTGAACGTAGCCAGAACAGCAATATACATTTCTGAGGTTTGGCAGCAGCATCTGAAAGCACGGTTTTTTGCCAGAGAGGACTGGCTGATGGGGGCCAAAGTGCATGTGGGTTGGGGGGACACTTGGGGAAGAGAAGGGAAGGCACCTGTACCCTCTCTTCCTGCCACTGCTATCACAGATCTTGTTCCCACCATTTCCCAATTGGTACCTGATGGCCATGTTTATTCTCTGGATTCTATCACTGGCTGCTGGAATGAGACCCATCAGGAGAGATTGTGCCTGAACTTCAGTTTCATAACAAAAGCAGAGACAGTTGTTCTTGCGACAGACCTCTCTTGGACTGAACAAAAACATGTACGACCCATGTGCGGTCCATACAGCTGAGAAATATGTTAGCTAAGCTAGTCCAGAGCTAGTGATGATCATGTTTTATGTTAAGCTTTCCTCTGCTGTAACACCACTGCCTTCCTCCTCCCAGCCCCATCTCCATCCTGCCTGATGCAGCACCGGTCCCAGCAGCTTGCTGAGAGCCCCCTTGGTCTGCCTTGGTTCTGGTTGCTCTGATGTCTAGACTGGTATCTGGTGCTGCAGCACACACACATGTTTTTAGCACCATGCTGAAGTCTAATGATGTCATCTCTTATGGCTCAGAGGAAGAAATTTCCATTTCATTTCAGAATTTTTATGGAAAGATTTGAAAAGTTTGGAAGGGGAGTGTGTGGAAATTTTGATGCCCAATGAATCTGAAACTCGAAGTGTTTTCATGGCTCACAAAGCTCACAAGCTCAAAAGCTCTTCCTGCACTTCCTCCTCTGCACCTTTCTTTTCTTTAAAAGGAAAAGGGAGAGGAAAAACAGAGAGGACAATAAAAGAGTTTCTCTCCTCATCTGAACAGCGCTTTTGAAATACCATAAATGAAACTTTCTCTGAGCATTTTGTTAGCATTTAAAAAAAAAAAGGGTTATTTAGTTAGAAAGAAGTCTTTATTTGACAAAAGTCCAGACTATTTCCAATTATTAATATTCATTTATGGGCACAAATCTGTCTTTTGTTTTGCATGTTTGATGTGGAGGTTCTAGGGCATGCCCAAAGCCCATGCAGCAGCAATGTGAACTTACAAATATTTCCTTATTGTCTCTCACCATAATTAAGAGAATAAATATGTACATTAAGCTTGTCACCTTCCTCAGCTTGGGATGGGAGAAGGCATTCATGCTCTAGTGATCCATTGTCCCATGGTTAAACTGCTGAACTTCCTCTGGTGGTCCACAGCAGAAGGGTAGATGGAGCTATTCCTGCTGCCCCCAAAGTTCAAGCCCCCATCAGGAGAGCTGCAGCCATCAGCGTGGGAGAGGAGAGAGGGGCTGCTGTTATTCATGTTTTAACATGGCTGGGTTCCACTCTGGCAGACGGGAGAGACTGAAGTCTGAAAGCCGTGGGCTGATAAGTGGTTTTTGAGAGATAAGATATGAAAGACTCTGTAATTCTGGAAGAGAGTGTTGAG
Source organism: Nicator chloris (assembly GCA_013400495.1). Lineage (NCBI taxonomy): Eukaryota > Metazoa > Chordata > Aves > Passeriformes > Pycnonotidae > Nicator > Nicator chloris. The sequence continues at coordinate 197,948 of WAAE01013216.1, forward strand.
TAGTTTATATGTGTAAGTCCAGATGTTCAGTAGAGGGAACTGTTCCAACCCTTCAGCTGAGAATGTCTGCTTACACGTGTATGGTCTGATGTGCTCATGGCAATGGCCAAGCAATGTGGTCCCCAGAGCAGCAGATGGAGCACTGAGTTCCCTGTGGAACTCGGGGAAACCACAGGGTTAATGCTCAGGTAGTGTTCCATTTCCATTTTGCTTTGACAGATGCATTCCACTGAGAAGATGAGGATGCTTTCTGATCACAGGAGCTGCACACCTCTTGGTCTCAGGGGCTACCTTGCTGGTCCCATGGGACAGTAATTTACTGCTGGCCCATTAAATGCTACCCACATGGGGCTGGTTTGGATGCCTCAGTCTTCCAGAACACATAGAATTGTGTTATAGCTCAGCTATAGACTCCCTGATTTCTCCCCTGAGTAATGAGCAAGGTATAAAGTAGCTCTCCACTCACATCTGATGGAGCTGAGGTGACAGTGGCCACTGAAAGACATGAAGAGGGTTTCTCCCTGCCTCTAGCGTCAGGCTTTGGAGCACAGTTCTGGTATTTGGGTATATAACCTGCTTACCAGCAAAGCTGTGTGAGTATACCTCTTCCAGAAAGTGCTTTTCTTGCAGAGGGAAGGCTTGTGTCCAGAGCAGCTGGACCACTTAACTGCTCTTGAATGTGAATCATAGCTGAAGGAGGGCTGCATTTAACTAGAAGCATATCTTATCAGCAGCCCATGTCTCAAACATGCAGTCACAGGGTAAAGGCTGTTTGAGTCAGAGAGAGATTCAGGGCCAGGTTCCCAGGATCTGTCAATTGGGGATAGCTTCCCTAAAATGGATATAGCTGTATTGATTTTAATAGGGTGAGAATTTAGCCCTGAATATTCTGCAAGTACGTGAACTGTCATTGGCCACCATTTTTCCAAGGAGGCACATTGTTTTTTATCATGAGCAAGATCATTGCAGACAGGGAAACAGATAAGCAGTTGGATTTCCCTTTGGGCTGTGATTTTTGGAATAGATGCATTGGTTCATCTAAGATGGGCTCACTTAGTTGGTGTTTGAATAGAAACAGAAAACATCCGTACTCAATGAAGCCTCTTCAGAACCAAACTCCCATAATTTATCTATTTGTCTCTAAGGGGAAATTTTATGTGGGCCCCTTGGACATTTTAATTGGTAAGCATCACCAGATTTTTCATGTGTGCTCAAGGGCAGGTTATCATTGACCTGGAGGATCTAAGTGAGGTGGTGGGGATCCCTCTCTGCTCTGCAGGATTGGATATCCCCCAAGGAAGCCTTTCCAAGTTTTGCCTGCTGCTTGCATGCACAGCCTGCTGACTCTGCTGTCCCCACTGGTGTGATGGTCACCCTGACAGGGTGTGTGGGGGACAATGGCCTCTTGAGCACGCACTGTGTGTTGGACACTCACATGTCATGTAGTGGCTCCTCTTTGCCCGTGGGGATGCCCTGCTGAGAGCCAAGCAACGCATGGAAGGTTCATGTGGGAAAGAGATGTGTTTGCAGGAGCTAAGGCAGGAATGGTTAAAATGGGGTGGGGAAAGACCCTTGGCCTGAGAGTGACCTGGTTGTTGGCAGCATGAGCAGCTCGTGGTGGTGTGTCATTGTGTCCCTGTACTGTGGTTCTCCACCTACCTCCTAAAATCCTCCTCGCCTGCCACAGGCCTTCGGGCACCACCAGCTGCTCCTGCAAGCTGCAGCCACAGAGAAGCATGACCACAGCACTCTTCTGTTCCACATTACAGCCCAGGATCCACCTCTGTTGCCATTAGCGTGCATTCCTCACTCTGATTCACAGTGGCATCTCTCTCTGCTTCTTATTCATTACCCAAACATCTTGGCGAGCAGCAGCCTGTTAGTGGCTTTGGTCACTTGGCACAGACATTGGAATCTCATGGTAAACCCAGAGACACTTTATGGAGGTGTAATATCTTGGTTTTGGTTCCCATTGCATTTTTGTAGCACAGAGGCCAAAAACACATCAAAGAAGCGAGTTTGGCAGCGAGCACCAACCCTAAATTCATTACACTCCAATTAGGCTGTTAAGAAGAGATAAAAGAAGCAGCAAAACTGAATGTCCTCCTCAATTTCTGTTTGCTGAGGTTACTTCTCTCTTTTGTGGTCTGGGTCCCTGGGTATCTTAGTCCACCAGCACCAGTGGTGGTGTGTGCTTAGGGACAGCTGAGGCATCCTTCTCATTAAAGCCGTGATTGGATCAAAGCGCTTTAGACAGTCCCCAAGGATGAGTGAAGGACGAAGATTTTCTTTTTGTGCCTCCCTTTGGGATGAACAGCTTTTCACTATTTCACCTCATTGTCCCGGTCCCCTTCTTCTCTCTGCTGTTTGTGACGGATGTGGATTCCTCGCTGCAAAGGGTGAAGGCCGAGACTTTGGGCAGCTGAGGCAATGGGCATTGGCTCTTGCAGCATCTTTTGCTTGGATGGAGTATCTACAGCTGTCCCTTGGTCAGGGTCGTTCCTCTGAGGACAGGAACAAGGCAACCATTACTAAGACATGGATATCAAGAAAGAAAATCGGTAGCTGGGTTGCAGCTTGGGGATTTGGGTGATGAAATATTGCATTCCAGTATCCCCTCTCAATGGCTTATTAAATTGGCAGATCTCTTTAAATTGTGTACCACTGCTGCCCATGCCAACAAGTACTGGAACAACCAGGGCTTGAGGGGCAACAGCATCCGTGGCAAAGGCTGCCCTCGCTGTTAGCTCCTGGCAGAAATAGTTGCAAATAAAGCAATCTTTTTTATATTTACCAATAATTTATTTATGATCTAGATGCCTAAATATATAAATATATAAATAAATAAAGTCTTCTGGAGAGACTCAAAACATTTTACAATCTAACAAAATTGCATCTTTTAGCAAACACTGATTTTTGCTGTTGAAAGTAATGGCAGTTTGCCCCCAGATCTTGAAATGTGAAAACTCCTTTTAGTCAGACAGAAAAATGAGGATTTCCAAAAACATTCAGGAGTGATTTGTTCCATTCAGAAAACCTGATAAAACCTGTGAAAATTTCTTGACAGCTTTATGGATAACACTGACTCTATCCTCAAATGGATCTGGCTTTGATGGATAAAGAATATTTCCGTTTGTTAGTGTGAGCTAAAAGTGCCTTTTCATAAAAAGTGGAAAACATCACAGTAGGGCCATGGCCTCTCTGTGGGACCATCTGGGATGTCCAGAACTTGACTAGGACAGGGAGGTAAGGTCATCAGTGGTCCTCAAGAAACTCTTGCATGTAAATGATGCATCCAGATAAGTCTCTCTTAACTAGAGGGTGTGTGACTGTGCCTCAGCTCCCTGACTTTTCTTCGGGGCACAAACCATCTCCTCCTGCACGTGTCCTGGTGCTCATGGGAAGGAAACCTGAGCACATGGGTTAGTCTTCAATCATGTCCTCTCTCCTGGATGTCTCTGGTGGCAATGACCTCAGGCGGCAGCATGGCATGGGTCTGCCATGCGGTTTAGATACAGCCTCAACGCACCCATCTCTGAGCCCAGGGCAGTCTGTTCTTTCTGAATACTGTGTGACAAAAAGGTAACAGATCCACTGCATGAAACACCTTGGGTCACAGTTTCCTTAATGGCTGGGACAACTGTCAGTTTGTCAGACCTTATTAAACAAAGAAAATGAACAATCCTTCTCTCCTTTTCTTTCTCATCCCTTCCTTTACTGTAGCCTTGATGACAAAAACTGGCTTTGTCTTCACTGGGAGAAAATGGGGTGGCACATGCTAATCTTGTGCGAAGTAACAGGTAAAACTGAACTAAAGCTGTAATTCCAGAGAAGTCACAGGAATTGTAGTTTTTGCTTCATTTTCCAGATCAAGAAAATGCTGTCTTGGGGCTGCCCTGTTAGCTCATCTGGAACTGTCTAAACCATCCTGTCTTTCCAAGGCATTTACTTGGTCTCAACCACACTATTTTGTTTCCATTAATCTTCACTGATGCTCTTTATTCCCAGTAAAGATCAGTGTCTATTGTCCCTCTGGCTGGAGACCACAGACAGAGGGGCCACAGATGCCAGCAGGCATACAGGTGATCCTTCTCCCTGCAGACACAACTAGCTCTTACCTCGGCACTTCAGGAGGTTTGCAGAGAACCCTGGGTTAGGCCCTGGTCACCAAGAAGTGGGGAAACCTGTGCCCCCAAATAATAGAAAGCAGTTGATGTCTTGCAGGGAGCCAGCACCAGCAGTTTCCTCTTAGCTGTCTGACAAGGGAGGAAGAGGCTGCAGGAAGCCAAGAAGCCTCGAAGAGATCCCTCAGCACAGCTCAAAAGGGATTTCCCAAGCTCACCGCAAAGCCACAGGGGAGGACAACCGTTCAGATGCTTTTGATTCAGCACACTGTGGTCCACATCCCACTCCCTACATGTGCTGTTTCCAGAGGAGCACCGAGCTTCTCCATAGTGCGTAGAGCCTACCCTGGCAGGACTGGCCCCTGTGGTAGCATCAAGGCTGGAGAAAGGGGGCTTTGGGGCACCTTTCTCCTCACTGAGGAGGGAGCAGGGTTCAGAAATGGGGTTGAACACTCCCTTGGGGAGCTTGTGCTATGGCAAGTATCTCAGGTAGGAGAGGAGCTGATTGCTGGGTGATAAAGGGGAGAGGAGCAAGAAAACTTACTTTTCCTCTTTGTGCCTAGGGGCCACATGATGAGCTAATGTCCAAAGGCACACTTTTCTCCCTCATGCCCTGATCTTTGCTGTGCAGGGAAAGGACAAGTGCTGTGAACAGGCACCAGAATATGTTCTGGGTGGGTGGGGGCCCTGGACCTTCATGTGGGCAGGGGCATTTCCCCAACATTCAATTTATTTCTGTCTCTCTGCAAGTCTGCAAGACAGGAAAGAACTTTTCCCTTCCATCCCATGATCTTTTTGTCTTTGAAGCTTTCAGCTTTGTTGTTGTTGTTGTTTGTAAAACTAGTCTCTGAAGGATCTCCCCTCCACATTCACACACATGATCAATAAAGACTTCCAGAAGAAATTTGAGTTTGGCTGGAAATTGCATTCAAAACCTCTCCCTGCGGAGGAAGATGAAAAGATTCCTACAGAAGGTTTTCACCTCTTCTGCCAGGAACTGTAGTTCTTTGGATTCACTTGAGTGACCCACCAACTTCCCGTACTCCCTGCTCAATCTGTGCCACCGTTTTCCAGCTAACAGGCATCCAGTGCTCCAAGAAAGGGTTGTCAGCTGGGTTACAGCAATGTCAGGAACTAAGGACAACCCCTTATTGGTAAGGCATTTCGAAATCTGTGCCTCACATGTTGATAGTCAGAAGCTTCCTGATAGGCCCCTGAGGCAGCTCTTCTTCCTCTGCACGTGCCTTGATGTGGCTGTGCCCGCAGCTGGGGAAAGAGGCACCAGGGCATCTCCTGCCCTGCCAGCAGCAGCCAGTTTTAGCCTCAGCAATGAAATCATTGGGCAGGTGGAAGCCTTGCTTCTTCCCGTTTGTAATGTCTGTGCTAGAATATTTCATTAATGAAATCACTGATGTTTATTACCTACTGAATGATCTCTCTCTCCAACAATCTCTGAGGGTTATTACCGCAAAGGCTTGCACAACAGATGTTAAAAGCCATCACTTTAAATCAACATATACTTTTATTAAAAACAAAACCAATTTTTTTTTTCCTAATCCCTGCATTCCAGTCACTAAAGCTGAGATAATCTTCTGGAGAAGCTAATGGATATTGTTAATATCTGGATTGAATTTATAAAGAGTGAGGAGAGAACAAACAGGAGAGCAGAGACAACCTTCAGCAGCAGCAATGAAGACAATCTGTTGTGCTTTGCTAGCAGAGCTGTATTTGTGCCAGCCATTTCATCCATTCAGGATGATGCACAAGATCAAGTCAGGTATTTGCAATTATGCCTTGCACTTTTTTTTTCCCTGAGTCAGGATCCCAGATTTAAGGAGTTAAGCAACTGTAATGTCAAGAGCGCGTATTTGTTGTCAGCCATTTTTCATTCCTTGTGGTTTGCTACAGAAATCTAGACAGGCTGTTGTTTGTGGTCGGTTTAATGCAATTTGAAACTTTTGCAAAGGTGACTAAAGGTCTGACATCCTCAGTCGAAGCTTATTTTTCCCCCCTGCTCATCAATGGAGCCAGGTCCAAGCAAGAACAGCCTAGGTTCAAATCTTTATAATCTACTGGTGACTGCTGAGGATGAGGGATTTCCTTACCTGCAGGGGTGACACAAGGAGCAGATGAAAAGCTTTGCATCCTGATTGCATTGAGTGGATGTTGTCACTAGTGAGCTCTAAAAAACCAGCAATTCCTCACGAAATTGAAACTGCACTTTACAGTGGCAGTGGTGGTGCATAACCCACACTAATGTAAATGGTGATACAAGATAAGCAGGGCAACATGAATGATGGTCCAGGCATGGCCTTGCTTTCCAATTTCCCCAAAAAGAATGTTTCCAGTTCAGACTTACTTATGTAGGGGACTTTCTCAAAGATCTCAAAAGATCTCCTGTGAATTGACATGTTTCCAGTTGATCTAGACTCAGCAATCAATTCTAGCATGTAGACTTCAGTGGAAAATTTTGTAATAAAACACATCTTGTGACATTTCATCAGGTGCTGGAGAAGAACTTTCTCCAAGAGACTATTTCCCTGATGCTTTTTTTTCCTCACTTTGGGTAATTTTGTTTTAAGACCTGCCGTGAGTCATGTCCATCGTAGTGGATTAGGAATGGTGCCTTTGGCATGTTTTAGAGTACTTGGTTTGGAAATAACGTTATGGTTTCTGCAAACAGTGTAAACTGAAGATGTGCAGAGCGCTCATTCCTAGAGCTTCAGAGTGCCCCAAGGGATGGCAGGGCTGGCAAACATGCCTCCCTGATTTCAAAACAGAGGGGAGGCAATCTAAACCCAGGGTGCTCTTCCCACCTCTCTATCCATCCGTAATCATCTCCCAGTCTGACTGCCCACCATTTGCAATAGCCATCCAGTCTGCCTCTCAAGGACCTCCTTCGTTGTCTTCACCTCTCTTAGATTAAATAACAAGTAGCAAACACTGGTTTTCTCTTTTTGTCTTCTTTTCTTCTTTTCTTTTCCCCCCTCTCCCTTCTCCATTCCTCAGCACTGCAGAGCCTGATGTCACTCTCTCAACAGATATGTGGGAGGTTCGTGCTGGGATTTTCCTGCCCGGGATAACGCACAGTGTTTACTGTCTGTTGGCTTTCCGGTGGTCTCCCGGCCTCCAGCAATGGGAGTCACGAGGTCCTTTCCCCCCCGTCCCATGGTCTGTGGTATCTGTTGTTTTCCGAGCGCTGGAATCTTTGTCCCCGTTACGTAGCCCCAAACCTGACCTTGTCGGAGACCACACACGGGTGTCTCTGGATGAGAGGGGAATGTATGGAATGTTTTTCAATGAGCAGTTTATGAAATTCCTTTCCTATATGTTTCAGAAATTCTTTAAGTTAAAGAGGACAAACATTTCTCCAAGGAAACTAGAGTTCGCAGGAGCTCAAATGCAGGCACTTGTTTTTAAAAACGTTCTTTATTAAGACGGGGGGAAAAAAGGAGGGGTGAAAGAGAAAAGAGAAAAATGTAAACAAGAAAGTCTAATTCCCTGCTCTGTAATGCATAGGCAGGAATAACAGCACAGTGGGGCTGCCCTTCTCTGAGGCCTGAGAGCAGGCTGTGTCCTCCCACCAAGTGATAGAGCTGAACCGACCCTGTGTGTGCCATAGAGTGCAAGGGGTGAGAACCACAGAGCCCCATCCCGACCCACAAAATGTGGGGAAAGAGGAAACAGGCCAGTGCTGATTGTGGAGATGCCCGAGATAGGAAAAGGGAATGCTGAGGACAAGGGAATGCCTTAAATCCATAAGACTCTCTCGAAAAGAAAGCATATGTCTTTTAGGCATGTTTTCCTCAGAGTGTTTTATATATTCACACATTGAAAATAGCAAAATCAGGTATTTATACAAAACTTGACAGAGGAAACCAGGGCCAAGATATTTTATTTTTTTGCATGCAACCGAAGTGCTGGGGGAAGAAGAGGGAGGGCTCTGGCCAGGGCACCCTCTGCAGTGCAGGGCTGAGTCCTCACGAGCTGGGGGAAACCAGCTCTGCCTTGGGTGTGTGCTCCAAGCACTGAGCTATTGTATGATAGGGTGGTACCACCTCTTCCTCTGTTTGTGTTTTGGAAGAAAGTGGAGTTGCCGTTGCACGTTTGAAGGGCCTTGGCTTTGGTAGCCATGCTCCAGGAGATCCTGGGGAGGCATGGATGAAGGTGAAGAGGGGAGGTGGGCATGGAACTGCATGCCAAACCTGAGGTGCTTTCAGGCGTTCTAGGAAGCAGAATTACTAATTTTGAAAACACAGTGGTTTCCAGGGACTGAGGAGGACCTTTGTCTGGGCCTCGCATACCTCAGTCCCACTTTAAGTACCTAGGTCCCTTTTTGGATCTGGGCCTAATCTGCTAATTCAAATCCAGCTTGCATGCGTCAGAACTGTAAGCCAATATAGAGTTGGCAGGAAATGGCTTTCCTATCCTGTGAACATTTTCAGGATTTTTTTTTTTTTTAAACCGAACCTGGGTTTAAAACTTGGGCCAACAGCCAGAATTTTGAAAATTTTTGCGAAATGAAAACCCAAGTTCTGAATCCTTTCCCTCTAACATCAGCTAAAACATTTGATTTCAATATTGACTTCTGCTTTGTGTTTTATTCTTTTATTACTCATGGTTTAATTTTAAAAACAAAAGTGGAATTTAAAACTGGAGGGAGTTGGTTGAACTCTCTCGCCCCATCAAAAGTCTTGGGTTTGACGGATTGGCATATTCTGATCTGAAAAGCACTTCATCAGAAACAACCGTGGGCCGATGAGCTGCAGCTGTTGGCAGTGGTCTGTAACAAATGAGTGTGTCAGTGTAGTACAACAGATAAAAAACGTAACAGCTGGTGTACACTGGCTATCTCAGCAGAGACACCATCTCATAGACACAGGAGATGATTTTCCTTCTTATGAGGCATAGTTTCTTACCTCCTGGTTGAGGAACATGTGCTGTGACTTGTAGTAGCGCTGTATGAATCACGGTGTGATGGACAAGGTTTGGATCTGGGACATTTCACCACTGCAGGCCATTTATGCAACAGACCCATAACGGTATCTTTTAACAACTTGCAGTATGGCTAGGACTTCTCCTGCTGTATACAAATTTGGATTTTACTTTCTGTGCCTTCTTTTATGTTACCCTCTATGCCTGGCGCCAGCTCTTCCCCCCTTGGTTCTGATCCAAAGTCCGTTGGAATCAACCTAAGTCCTTCCAGCAGCTTCAGTGGGCTTTGGAGCAAATCCTTTGCACGCTAAAGAACCTTCATCTCACCTTTCAGAATCACAGAACATTCTGAGTTGGAAGGGACCCACAAGGATCACGGAGTCCAACTCTTAAGTGAATGGCCCATATGGGGATCGAACCTACAACCTTGGCATTATTAACACCATGCTCTCACCAACCGAGCTAATCTCAGGCATTTCCTGGAAAATACACTTATTTCACAAAGCTTTTAAGCACAGCTGATCCCATGTAACTTTTGCATTACTTTGCAATAGACTTTCATCCAGTAAAGTGTATGTGGGTCAACTGAAGGATAACCAGGATTCACTGATCAGGGTTGCTCTGTGTTTACTCTGTCAGAGCACACAAGCAAGAAAATAGGTTTTTTACTGGTGAGGATGAGCTTAAAAGTGTGATAAGTGCCATCTAGAAACATGTGTCGTAACTCTGTGACTGTCATATAATATTCTTGAAGAGATTTGCAGTTTCTTTCCCCATAATTATGAGAGACTTTTGGAACTAGAGTATGGAAATGTAATGAAAATGTGTGGGTGTGGGGTGGCTCACTTCAGTGTCTTCTTGATTCCAGTGGCCAATAAATTAGAAATATATTGCAGTTTAAAAAATCCTGTGTGCAGTGAAAGCCAGAGGGGTATCAGATCTGCAGTCTTCCATCAGACCAGGTGTTGTCTTTCCTTGGAGGGCAGTGAACGCTGTTGGCTTGCCAGACAGCAGTTCTTATCTGTCCCTGTATGACACTGTGCAAACAGACCCGTTCAGGCTGTGCTGACAGAGTTTTCCACCATGTCTTTTCCATTATTCTCCACCCTTGTGTGTTCTTAATCCCACGGACACTCACTAAGTGTGCAATATTTTTCCCCTCTCCTGCTCTCTGTCCCTTCTGTCTCCATAATGAGTGCTGGTCCTGCAAAGATGTTTACTGACACAGAACTGCCTTTTGGGTAGGACCGATGACATGCAAACACAAAATAATTGTCCTTGCCCTGGAAAGACTAGAAAGCTGGAGAAGATGCATCAGATTCAGAAAAGTACTTGTTCAGGACTGAGTGTCAGGTTGAAGAGAGAAGCCAAACACAGAGATGTGGTCACCCTCTCTCTTCTTGGTCCCCTTCTTTTACTGTTGCCCAAGTGATGGTTCACCTTACCTTGGTCAGTAGAAATATGGATCTAAAGGATTCTTACGCCTGGGGCCAGTCCCTTGCACCTTCATGGTGTGTTGAGCATACATATGAAGCTGATGTTCCTACCCTGAGTAGCTGGTGATCTCCTCAGGTGAACCACAGACGCGGGCGTGGGGAGCAGAGCAGCCTGCAAGAGCAGGAAAGAGCAGGCAGCTGTCAGTGGTATTATGGATAGTTAGGGTTAACCGTCCCTTCAACCAGAATTGTAGGGATCTGTGGAGGAGGAGGTCAAAGGAAGGTGTGGAGAAAAATAGTTGAGAGTTTCCACAAGAAATAGACCTTTTAGGAGGACTTTTAGGAATGGGAGGAGGACATGAAGAGGGTAAGGAGCCTGACCAACTGCATGGATGTAATGGAAGGGGCAGAGAACAGAGACTGACACTGTCTGGGATCCTGCTGGGTTTAGCTCCAAGACCAAAGCAGAACATCCTGGAATTATTGAAATAAAGTATAGTGAGTGACATAACTAGATTTGCTGGCTTGAAAAATGTTTGGAGGTTTAGAAATTCTCTTTTCTACATGACAGGAAAGGGGTGGGGGGGGAAGAGGTTGGGAGCTGGAGGGAGTATGAAGAGAAATCAGGGACACTGGGAAAAAACCCACAACATACTGATCTCACATAATAACATCTTTTTTGAGGGTGACAGAAATCTTTGTTCTCACTGAACTCCCACCATACAAAAGTTAAGCTTGTGGACATTGCAAGGGCAGGAGAGGCAGTTGAAAAAGCCCTGTCCAGACTTGCCTCTCCTCTCCATCCTAATTTGCTTTCAGATCTAGCCAGTTCTATCCTCTGTACGCCCTATGTCACTGCAGTGGGTTTTTTGGAGTACGATGAATTTGTGAAGCTGAAGAACAGTGACTTCCATCCAGTTGTCTCTGCAGTTTTCCAAGCCAAAAAAGAACGTACAGAAGGAGACCATCAGCCTATCAAGGAGTAGTGAACACAACTTCACTTTTAAAGACATCTGTCAAACAGCTGGCTTCAGAAGGAAAATTTACCAAGCAGGAGTGTGGAGGAACTCATGATTATTGTTTGGTTTTTTCCCTTCCTTTCATCTGGCTAGGATTAAGTATTTTGTTTTTCTCTTCTACATGCATCAACATGCCACCATGGGACTATATTACTTCATACACAGATGAACAAAAGTAAGAAAAAGAGTTACCAGTGCTCATATGGAACATCAGCTGGGTTGAGGTAGAAACTGCTCAGGGCTGAAGCAGAGGTGTGAGAAGCACAGCATTGTCTCCTAGGCAGGGGAGTGAAGTCAGCAGCTTTCTCTGCATGTGGGGGAAGAATGTAAAATTTCAGGTCACTCAAAAAATTTTCTGTAAAATTTCAAAAGCACAAACATGAATTTAGAGAAACGTTAGAGAATACAGAAGGGAAATTTTGCCAGCTGATTCAAGGTTGGCTTATTACAAAATCATGGGAATCAGGGCTAGAAAAGAAAACATGTTCTATTAAGTCATTCTATCCGGTCCCTGCAACCAACCAGTGTACACTTCCTCCCATGGGCTTTCCAGGCAAGGTTAACCCTTAGAGAATAATGAATGAGCATTGCTGAAGTACAAAAGGAAATTGGCTTCTGGATTTCTTCCCCCTCACTCCCCTGGAAAAGTATCTTTTCCTCTTTCTGATCCACATCTCCTCTGCCCTTCCCACCCTGCTGAGAGCCCTCAGACAGATATCTTCTCCCAACTGAAAAAAAAAAAAAGGTCAAGAAATACTGGTATCAGAAAAAACAAAGATTTAGGGGGCGACTTAAAAGATGGATGGTCAGAGAAGTTCTTAATCCCTTAAGAGAGATGTTTCTTTATTTTCCTGCTCTAAAGAAAGCTCCTTCCTGCCCCCCTACCTGCCTTTGCAAACACTTAGCAAAGATGATGATTTACCAGTTGTTATCTAACTTGGAGCTGTCGGTTTCCTGAGGACGAAGGCCCAGTGCACAATACAACAACAAGGTCTTACATTTAACTGCAAAGTCCCTTGACACTGCAGCATTCCAGCACAGCAGGCTGGAAAATGTGTTGCAGCTCCATANCATAATGAATTAAATATGGAAATGAATAATACACTCAAGTACAATCTCCTCTGTGTCATCTTGGTATTCAATTCCATTTATTTTATGTTGTCCCTGCATGATCGACTTGCACAGATTTATGTATAGTGAATGTGGAACTGTTTAGTTGAGATTATCCAAAATAAAGCTGGAGGCTCAGCCATGGAGGAAGAGAATAGGAAGGGTTTGTAGGGCTTGGGGATGCTTAAGAAGCAGCCCAAGAACAGAGGGAAGCATGTAATACTGGCATTTGTTGCTGGGGTAATTGTAAGGATGCACCAACTGCCATTGAAATAAATGCCTTTAGGTTTTGCTAGACCACTGGCTCAGACAAAGGAGAGATCCCATCCGTCAGAGCTGCTTCTTCAGGCTGACATTATTTTAGTGTTTATGAGGATATCTAAATCACAAAATGAAGTCTGAGGATTTCAGAAGAATGTAGAGCTTCTGTGGTGCAGAGGACTGAGCCTGGAGTAACGGAGCTGTCCACCCTCATCCTCTATGTGTGACTTTTAGTGCTTTGATATAAGGATGTGCAGCTTGATTTTTCTCCTCTTCTTAATATCCCATTATTTCTAGTGTAGGCTTCTTTTTCTTTGATCCCTAGGTTAGAATAGACTGTGGTGAATCTCTGTATTTTTCCTCTCGGGTATAATTAGGTTGCAAAATGTTTTTGTAGGAGCTGCTATGGACTGAATGCTTTATGAAATGTATTGATCCAAGAACAGGTTAACTTCAGCTAATGAGTTACCATGAATCAGCTGCTCTGCAGTAACTGTCCAAGCACATGCTTTTAAACCTAAGCACTCCCATGTAATCATGTGTGCCAAAGCGCTAAAATGTCAGTTTGCGTCTGACAAACTCCAAATGTTTTGTGATTTCATTACATGTCCAATATTAACTACCCACACATTGAGGAAATCGGATCCTGCTTCACAGTTGCATTTGTCTAACATCAGCCTGAATTCTCTCTGAATCTTTTTGTGTCTATTGGTGAAAGACAAAAAGTCTGTAAGGCATCTTTTCCCTGCAAAAGTACCTACATATAAAAATATCGAGTCATGTTTTGACTAATTGCAGCAGATTAAAGGCTTATACTCATAGCATTGCAAGGCTTGTTTTCTCTTGCAAGGTAATTTTTGTGGCTTTACTTGAACGCTGAGATGTACATATCCTTCCTGAACTGGGGATGCCAAGACTGAAGATAAAATTCTTCTAATGAGTTTAGTAGTGGCCAGTTCAGGGACAAAACCACTTCTCTGTTTCTACTTGGTAAAGCCTTTTTTTTTACACCTGAGTATCATATTAGTCACCAAACTGAGATCCCATGCTGAGGTGATTAATTTGGATGTTCTTTATGCACAGATTTGCAAGACAGATTTTTCACCCTAACCACAGGGCCTTGGCTTCAGCCCTTCAAACCTCAGTCAGACTTTCCTCAGATGGAGGTGCCATCTTTAATTAACTGACTATAGAGGAAACCTAGGCCAACTATACTCTTACTTTAAATGCATTTTAGGGGCAGGAGATGGGTGGAGTTGAATCGCAACCTTTATTGCCAGGTGTGATAAGTTTCGCTTGCCTCTAGTAAAATACTGCATTGTGATAATTTAAGCAGGTACTTCTTGTACCCCCCTCCCCAATGCAGCCTCTTCTCTTTCTTCTTTACTATCTCAGTAGTTTGTATACTACCTGCAAATCCCACTATCAGAGATTTTGTGTCACCTAGGGTATTACTGAAAATACTAAAGCTTATTGGTTTAGTTTTCTAAAGCATCTTGCTAATAATGGTCCTATTTACAATAATGCTTCCCAGTTAACATGTTGAAAGCTGTCACTGAAACACATGTTGGTAGGTCTAGTACATGCCTTACTATTTCCATATGCTGCAAAGTATTTGTGTCTTAACTAAGGTCTCGTGAGCTATCAAATTACAGGCCTTGGAGCAAAACAAAGATTCTCTACTAATGCCATTGCCTTTACCAAGGTAAACCTTTGTTCAAAGAAAGGTGACAGTCTGTGCTTCTCATGAGTACTAGCGCATTTTCACACCTCTGTAGGTCTGTTTCTAAGAGGCATTGAATTTGCTAGCAAATGGGGTTTAGCAAAAGTCGCATGGCAAACTTCTGGAACTCAAATTTACTGCCTTTATTCCCCTCAGGATATGTTGGCATTCATGTCCTGTTGTTGTTGGCCAACATCTCCTCAGTTGTCCATATCTTGCATTTCAAAGAATGTGACCCTTTCTTTGAGGAGGTATCATATTTCCTTGAAATCAAAGGCTGCTCCTCTCTCAAGGTCTTGAAAAGTTCAGCCCACGCTTGTGTGATCTACCACAATTCCCAAAGCTGAGGGATTTTCTTATTTACTTCAGATACTCGGTGCGGGATGTGTTGGCAGAGGACAACCTGGGAGGGCAGCTTGCTCCCTCTAATCAGTGCTGGATGTATTTTGCCTCCTGTAGAGCCATTACTGTTCTTCAAACTGATGTACAGGCAATAAGGAGTTATCTATGTGTCATTTGTCATATGTTGTTGCTCTTGGAACCCATCTTCCCAGGGTTTGCCTGCCTCTCTCTGTCATGTTTAATTCTTCTTGCTAAGGGCTTTGGGACAGGAACCTGTGATTATTTTCTTTCCTCATTGTAATTGTAAGGGCCCATAAAGTTGCAGACCTCCTCTAGTACTGAGTAAATAATAAACAATGACAATTCTTTTCACTCAAAAACTCAGTCTGCAGATTCTTAAAAGGGAGAATAGTGTCAATGCAATCGCAAAAGTGCACATCATCACCAGATGGAAATCAATACATGGCATCACTGTGAGAGTCCACATGGTAGCATTTGTCAGTAATTCTCTTCCAGTCTGTCAACACAGTACTCCATCACACAAACAGGAGGAGCATGTTGTGGGTTTATGTATTTGAACCTCTCTGGGGACACCACTAATATAAAAAGCATTGCCACCAGAGCCGCCTTCTGCGCTTAATGAAAGGAAATACATTTTCCTTTATTCTTTCCTTGAGCTTGTGGGGGCTTGGACTCACAGAGCACAGTTATACTCTTCTTTTGTGGATAGCAGCATTGCGAGGGTTACTGGCAATTGTGACAACAGACTCCTACCCCTGCAGGCTGAGCTAGGACCAGACCCTTGGTTCACATTGGCAACATCTATACAAAACTTTAGTACCAAGCCTGCAAATCCACGCACTGGAGCAATGGGATGACGTTGCCCATGCATGGGACCTCCAGGCCTTGCATGGTGCTCCTGTGCCTCACCCCTTGGAGGAGGAGTAACTGCAACACGTAGTGGCCCATTCGGTCACCGCAAGGGCACAAGTGCCTGCCCAGCCATGGGCACACAGCAGTGGGGAGAGGCTCGGGCAGCCCGCAACTTATTAGTCAGCCATCTTTCTCCATTGGTCTCCAGTGGGAGCTCTCCACAAGGTGGCAATGTAACACCACGCATCCCACCATTTCCGCTGGCACATGGCTCCTGGTTGAGGTTTCCCTCATCCCAAGAGTGGTGCCCTTGGTTCTGTGCGCCCACTGCGGGCGTGAAGGCAAGCCCAGCTCACACTGAGGTGAGTACAGGTGGTCTTCCTGATGGTTCTCTGCCACGTCTTCAGGGACAGAGAGCCAAGGCCAACTTTGTGGCTTTGACACTGCGTGTAGGCCATAGGAAAAGACAAGGCATGAGCCTGTGGAGTCGCCAGGCTTGGAGAACTATGGTCGTGCTCTTTGGGTAAAATGGCAAACTTTTAAGATACCAAATCTGGTATCTTTGTCTTACTAAATTGTATTTAATTGAAAAAGTAATCCTGCTGCAATATGTAGGATATCTGTGAAGCACAAGACGACCTTGACATGAATGAGCAAACCAAAAAAATGTCTGTCCTGTCTTATACCTGCTTCCTGTTAGTTTAAAAGCAGCCAGGAAACATGTTAGCTGAAAATGAGGTGATCATTTCTAGGTTGCTTATATCTGCTTAAATCTAGCAGCAGTAACAAAAGAAATACAAATAATAGATACATAACGCTAGCTTCCTTCTACACCACAGGCCAGGATTTTGTGAATTATCCCCAGATTTCAGTACCTCCCCTCCAGCTTCTGTTCTGTCTCTTACAATAAAGATTTGCTTGCCAATTTCTTTGAACAGGGAAAGCGAGCCAAGCCAGTCCTGGAAGGGGTTGATCTGTGCTTGTTGTGCTGCGTTTTGGGAAGCCCTTTTTTGATATGTGCCAATGCACTTTGTACCCCTTAAGTCTCTTTATCCTTGTGGGGGGGAGGGGTCTCTGTCCTTTTGCTAATGCCTTGAGAAACCCCCTCAGAAAACCTGAGGCAGTTCAGAGTGGAATTGGGAAGGATGCTTTGTGAGCTCCTCACAGAGAAAGGACTCTGTCTAAAGCTGAAGTGTCCTGTAGCTACTGAGCAGTCATGTTGTCCTCTGAAGCAACAGGTATTGGTCATGGATGGCAAGAGGAGAGCAGATGAGATGGATCCAATGAACTCATCTGGTATGGCAGGCTTTAAGCAGTTTGAAGCCTACAAGGGCATTTCCATTTCCAAACCACAAATTATTTCCAGAAACTGGGAAACAAGAGGAGGGAAACAAGAGGAAGGAAAGCTTGCACATGGCAAGCTCACCAGAGAAGCAAAATCTTTTGCAATGAAGTCATTGGACAGAAAGTAAACTGCCCACAAGCCCTTTTACCAGAAGAGTTTGGATCGAGAGTCCAGTGAATAGGAGAATTATATGTAACAGGCAGTATATGAACTGTCTGGACAATAAAGAAGTATTGTCCATGGATTGGTGTCAAAACTTCCACCGAAGCCTTTAGTGCATGAGTCAGTCCCAGGGAAGATTGGTATATATTACCAGAGCTAGGTTAGAGGAAAGGTGGAACTTTTCACAGAAAATAGTTAACGCTTTGCTTAATCAGGCTTGCTAAACTTTGCTTAACTTGTGCAATGATTTCTGGCTCCTCCATATGGCCTTCACCTTTGAGTACTATTGATTAACTAATACCTAGTTTGCCATATGATCTGAGTTCCTCTTAAACACCTTTCTCTTCTTTATTCAATGAAATTTGTTATTTTAACCCTTTGACTGGGAATTTACTCACGCAGTAGGTGGCTGGTACCTCTTCTGAAAAGCTTTGTGTTAAGGAAGCAAGTGAGAGAGACTGAAGATCCTGTCAATGAAAGCCAAACTCTTTTGAACTGTTTAGGCTCTGAACTCTTTGTGTTGTGGTAGGATCTAGTAGGAATTCTTCAGCTGGGAGTGGGGGGCCTGCTCTGAGACACAGGACCAGCACGAAACGAGAGGGCTGCTCCTGCTCTTAAGAGCTGCAGCCTGAATAGAAAACACAAAGAATGGGGGGGGAACTAGAGGCACAAAGGAAAGAGATTACTTGGCCAAGATTGAACAGTAAATCAGTGGCAAAACTTCGAAGAGTTCCCTTGAGTCCTAATCTGGTGACCTTTCCAGTGGGGCAGGCTGCCTCTGGCTTTTCACTGGAGTGTGCAAAGCATTGGCTTTTGATTTGCAAATAAATTAAAGCATACAGCACCTTAAGCCAAAAAACTTCAGCACGAAGTTAACATTGCCTAATGGTGTCTCGTATTGTTCCAGCATGCATAGAGGATTAATCCTCAGCACAATGTGAAAAATTAATGCAAGTTTAAACTTCTGAAAAGTAGGAAATATTGGTACACTGTCAAAATAATCTTAACTCTTCCCTCTTTGAGAATTGATGCTATATTTGCTTGTACAGACCAAATCTCAGGGAAAATTCAAGAAACAAGGCACATGAAAGCATCCAGTACAGATTAATATTGTCTTTGTCAAAGCATATCCCATCATGAGAGATGGAACAGGCAGCAGAGGGTTCTCT
This sequence comes from Nicator chloris, assembly GCA_013400495.1. Classification (NCBI taxonomy): domain Eukaryota; kingdom Metazoa; phylum Chordata; class Aves; order Passeriformes; family Pycnonotidae; genus Nicator; species Nicator chloris. Next base: position 216,447 of record WAAE01013216.1, read on the forward strand.
TAAATTCATAGCCACTTCTTTTAGGTTCATAGACTTTAAAGCCAGGAAGACCTTCCTAGAATGTCTGACCTTATCTATAACAACTTTCAGACTCCTTTTAATTCCTCCATATTGAGCCAAATATACTGAGATTGTCCACAACCTCTTCAACAAAGGCAGGTCTTGAGTGTTGGTGTAGTTTCAGACAGAGAACCTTTTGTCTGGGGGCCTTGGCTCGGGTCCTCCCCTGCACAGTCACCACAAGGTTGGCTTGCTAACCTTGGCGTGCTCAGCAGAGAGGATGCATTTTGGGGTGTTGAGGCACGCTGCTTTGGGAGTGCTTAGAATAGTCCACCTAAAACTGGAAAGTGATGCTTGGTATTATCTATAGCAGAGCTGGGATTCCTCTAATACCTGGATGAATTTAATCTAGTGCCCCTTTTTCTTTTGGAGAAAAGGGGGTCTAGCAGTGACACAAATAGGTTGCAATTTAGAAAACTTATTTGTTTTGGCTCTTCAGGCCTTATGATCCCTCCCCATCTATCAGGAAGGTGCTAACAGCTCAACTTCCAACATTAAGAGCAAATAAATACATCTGTTTAGTCAGGATGCTTTCCCACAGAGCGAAAGTGCTAGTAAGGGTCTGTAAATCCAGCAGCACCTGCAGAGATGCTGTCGGTATATGGCTGCGGGGGACCTGGTGCTGGTGGAGTGGCCAGTGCTCCCATCACGGCACTGAGGGATTGGGTGTGGGTCCCCCAAATCTCCCTCAGACCTTGCTGAAAGCACTGAAACCCCACGTATGCTTCAGCTCCTCACTTAGAAACACTTCTCCCTTTGCCTGTCTTACTTACTCAGCTTATAAGTGACTTGGGCAGAGCCTGGGGCTTACTCCGTGTGCTCTGGGTGTTACATTTAAGTGCAAGATGCTCGAGTCTGGTATGTTGTGTATATAAACCTGGTTCTATTGAGCTGGGAAGAAGAAAAAACCTTTGTTTCTCATCTGCAGCACACCTAACTCTTGTTACCCAGTAAGTAAGAGCTAGGGAGGGAGAGCTCAGGCTCTTGAGCCATTTAATCACATCTGATCTTACAGCCCAGTGAAATGTTTATGGGGGGCCATTTATTAGGTGTCTTTTCCCTCTACGTGCTCAGGTGCTTTGAGGAACTTCCTGAATTTACCCCTGTGCAACACTCAGTTGAATCATTCCTCCTGACAAGTTTCAGCCCCAGATTAATAGCAATTTGAGTCCAAACATGATTCATGCTTTTGACTGGATTATGAAAGTCTGATATTTTCTTGCCTGGACAAGGGTAACTGTTTTTATCTTTCTTTGAAAGAAGAAATAGTGAGTAGGGGAAAGGAAATAATGTACAATGAATGGCACTCGGGTTGTGTAATGTGTAAAATGTCTTTGCAATGCTTCCATGACACTGGGACTAAAATCCAGATGCCAAAGGGAAAGTGGCTGAAAGGGGATGCCCATGCAGCCTACCCATCTGGAGTGGTCCCATCTGGTCCTCATCCCTCACATTTCAGGATCTATCAGTCATGAGATGGTTTTGTTTTCTCCATCCTGCAGTGATGCAACATCTCTATGTCATGGTGGGAACTGAGGCACAGGCTAGATGAAATGTCTTGCCCTGTGGTTAGTGGGAGGCAGACTCCAAGTCATTTATAATGTTTTCTTCACTTCCACTGGGCACATTCCCCCAGTGACTTCTTTTTTTTTTTTTTAATTTTTTAAAATTTTTATTTGCAGGGTAGAAGGAGGTTCCCTCATGTGCCCTGGTATCTAAGGGACACAGACAACCATTTTGTTTGATCTCTATACTGCTGTTTCCTAGAGGCTAAATATCTGTCTGTGCCCTGTTCTTTGCATTCATCCCTGAATCCCTGTTACCAGTTACTGTCACATCCAAAATACTGCACAGCTTGGACATTTGGTGGCATGTAATGTGGCATCTATGTTCTTATGAGAATCGGGCTCTTCCCTGTTTTTCATTGTGGTTTTCACTGAGCAGGTAGCATACAAAACCCAGAAAATTCGGTGTCAGTGTCTCTCGGACATTTTCTTTTCCATGCAGTCCTACCACCAGCGGGGTTGGCAGTTGACTGAGTTCTCTACCACTCCCCCAGAAGGTTTTTACCAGGTATAAAGTGTGTGTTCAACAAAGAGCTATTTTTCCCAATTGTGTAAATAGGAGTTGCGCAAGCAAAACATGTCCGATTCTGGAATCCTGATTATTCTTAAAGGCCCAAAGAGCTGCTACCATCACAGAATCTGAACTTTCAAGCCAGCCTTGAGAAAAAATCTCGCTCTAATTTTTGCTTTGATCCCAGTCGCCTTTGGCTGTGGGTGAGAAGGTGCCCGGATGCCTCAGGAGCAGTTGCCAGGAGATGGGATGGGTGTCCGGCACGGGAGAGGGCAGTAGAAAGAGCAGAGCCACATTGCAGAGCCAAGGTGGTACAGTAATGGCCTTTTGACAGGGACGTGGTTTCCAGAATGTCTCTCTATTTCTGGCAGAAGATGTCAGGGCCAATGAATCTTGGAAGTTCTCAAGTGCAAGTCTGGATTTGTTCTGTCTCCATGTGCCAGCTCTGCTGAAGGAAAAACGACTGCCACACCACTGTCCCATCCCTCAGCAGCTATTTGGCAACCTCACCCCTACATAAACACAGCAGCTGGCTTGCCTGCTATCTGCTGACCCTTTTCTTTTCCTCGACCCTTATGCCCTGAATGGATCCATTTTTGGAATTTACGAAGAGTCGGATGTACAGTTGAGAACTGAACGCGGATGAAAAACTGCTGGAAAAACGGGTGGGGGTTGCTGGAAAGCAGCATTATTTATCCTCCGTGGCCGGCGTCAGGTCAAGTAGCACCTCTCCTGGCTCCCTTGCAGTCCTTTGGGCCCCTGCTGAATTTGATGCTTGTTCAAGGTCACCTGGCCACTTTTGGCTCCTGGCTCTGTGCCTCGGCCCCTTGATGGATGTGTTCTGCAGCACGATCAGCCAGGAAAGAAGGGGCAAACCTCACTTGCTGGCACAAGTATTTTTGTTCAATTCAGACCCTCTCTCCTTCCCCCATCAACACTCTTGGATCCTCCAGTTTCTTTGACAATGTCCTTGGCTCCAAGCAGTTTCAGGGGCTGGGCAAAGTCAGAATTTTATTTTGGTGCATCTCTCACCTTGAAAAGTGTTACAAAAACATGAAGTCACTGCTAGAAAGGGTTGGAAATTTTATGTCACTTTTTTTTTTTCTGTCACAAAAGACAAATATATTCAAACTGTAATTGTTTGTGGTAAATGGGATGGTTTTAACAAATTTTCCAGCTTACAAAATTGTTACGAGTCTTCTAAACCAATTTTTTCTTTTTTCTTTTTTTGTGATTAGAGGTTTGAAGGTTTTCTACATTGAAATAACATTTCATTTTTAAATTTAATTTATAGTAGAAGAAAGACATTAAATAGCAAGGAAAAGTTCAAATCAAATATTTCAAAATTATTTTTATCTGTACCAATTTTTGTTTTTCCTTGCTTTGTTTTTGTTGTTGTTTTTGTGTGGTTTTTTGTTTGTTTTGCTCATGGTCTGTGAACAGTTGTGAGATTTCCTTCCAGTTTTCTTTCTGATGTGGAGAAGAACATGAAGTGAAGTTTCAAAACTTTTATAAGAAAGGGAAAGTCTTCCCTGCCAAGCTCTAGCTACAGCTTGGATATGTCTGAAAACACTGACTGTCAAAAGCTGTGATCTGATTTTACCAGGAAGGGTTTTCTTATGTTGTCACACCCCTGTGTAGCCTCTGAAGAGTGAGTAACAGGGAGCTATTCCTGACAGTTTCCACCTGCGTGAGCTCTTAAATTTTCTAAAATAGACTATATCATGTTTTGGAGATGGAGATGTGTTAAGATGCTTGGAGACAGCCAGAAGGATTTGTAAACAGAATTATGTGAGACAGGAGTCAATGAATAAGAATAATGACTTGTAGGAAAGAATTGGGAAATAAATTAGGGATGACTCAGTGTGAAGGTACACAGCAAAGGATCACCCATCACTGACAGAAAATGCACGGGGGAGCTTTGAAGCAGATTATCTCCAGTAGAGACTCCAGCTTCTAGAGTTTTGCAGTGCAGGGACTCCTCAAGCAAGGAGCTTCATCCCTTTGTTTAAAGGCATGGCTAAGGTATCTTGAAATACAGTGTGAATACAGACAAAAATCTAATAATTGTGACTTTTTCAAAGTTGTGTGGAACTGCTCACTGGAGCCGATGGAAATGATCCTGTGGCACCTTGTTTGTTAGAGCATCTTTCTTTTCTCCACATTTCATTTATCCGTGGTTTGATTTCTAGAACAATCATGCCAGTCCTGTGTTTTTGACTTTTACTTTTGCCTGAGAAATATTTTGGTTTTTTTTGTATACTAAGCCTTCACCCTTTCTTTCAATGAAGTTTCAATTAAAAAAATGCAAACTGCAATTTAAATCTTTTATCCTACCCCACTTTCAACCTTATCTCTCTCCCTAGCAGAGTAGTTAATTGGAGAGGTGAAGCACTGGATGGCTTTGACCCTGAAGAACATCATCTACTCTTTTTTCTTCTGCACATAAATCTCACTGGTGCACCTTGCCCTTTGCAGCATGATAAGACTGAGTGACCAGCACAGGCTCAGCAGAGGAGATGAGGAGGGTGTAAGTATGGATATTTTCCAAATGACCCCAGAGAAGTCTACACATTATGTTGCTAACAACCATACTCTACGTGGCAGGGATCCAGGGCCCTGCAATTAGATGTGAATATTACAGTTGGCTTCAAAACATTATGGAAATAAGAAATTGCTGTCTTGTGGGGAATTAGAGCATCTTTTTATTGGATGTGGGGAGAGCAGATTGGTGGCAGGCTCGTTGCATGTTTTTGTATTCCAGGCAGTTTGCCTGCTCGAGAGGAAGCTATTTATTGATCTCTGACTGTGAGGGTTAATAAATCTCTGTTCAGACTGGTTCAAACTCTGGCCAGGCCAGTCTGAGGCAGATGATAACTGCTTCTTAACCAGAGGCACTCTCTGAAGCTGCCCTGGTCTAGTCTGTAATAAGAAACCAGGGGTTTCTTGAGCTTCCCTCAAGCCCCTAGCATTCAGGTAGTTCGGATTTAATTCACAAGGAGTTCTTTTCTTTACTGCATGGCACTGAGACAAACAGCATTTTTCCCCATCCCTTTACATACTCAGTTATACATCCGTGCCACCTGTGGTGGGGGTGAGTGCCTGCTTGGCAGACAGGCTGGTTTCACTACCCCATCTCCTCCCCAAGGACATCTTCATTAGGGATCTCTGTGTGTGGAAATCAGCCTACGCTCCACACAGTATGTGAAAGCCCCCTGGAAGGGTTTTATGAGAGGTCACAGGCCCGAGCCTGCCTGTCACTGCCCACCCGGGGGTGGCCACCCCACCCTGCCGCCCCCCTGGGCCTTGCCCTGTGATTCCTCACCCTGAGTGGCGAATGCCTCTGCTCCAACAGACCTAATTTCCAATTGTCTCCATAAACTTTGGAAGTCTCTCTATCACACCCTGAACAAATATGCCTTTTTTTTTTCTCTTCTTCTTTTTCATTTGTTCTTCTGAACTCTCTGCTGAATAGTCGCTTCTTTCCCCCACTTCCATGTTTCTGCTCTAATCAAGGACAGATTCCTGTGGAAATAAATTGGTCTTCCCACCCTCCAATGTGTGTATGTCTTTTTTTTTAATAATTTCCTAGAACTGGTAGATTTGGCTGGCCCTCTGGTCTCTTCTGCTGTAGGAGGGTTAAAGGGAGAGCTGGGTGGCCTGTTTACTTTCAACTTTAACTATTTCATCATTTTCAGAGAAAACCCTTTCCCTTACTCCCCTTCCTTAAGAGGGTCAATCTCATGTGGTGTAGGAACCCCCACTGAAACCTTGTCAGCAGCTTTGGGCTCAGGTAATGCCTTCTACCAGCTGTGTTGAGCAGCCCTGAACTATGGGTTGATTCTGAGAGGTGCTGGATGCCTGTTGGATGATGAGTGCCCTTGGCTCTCACAGGAGATGCCAGGACTCAAGACAGGGACCCTTTTCTCCAGGGCTGTAAGCACATCCTGAAGTGCGGAAGCTCTTGATGTTGAGTTTCATAATTGAGAATTTGGCATTCCCTGGACTTCTCCACTTCCCTGGCCTCCTACTGGGTGTGGAAAGCAACAATTCTCACCTTCCCTCAAGGGTGCTGGATGTCTGGCAGTGGAACAGCAGGGCCAGCTGCAGCCTCACATCTAGAGGAAGGTGAACCTCACATCTAGAGGAAGGTGAACTTCTGCAAAACCTGAGGAGGGCACTAGAGAAGTGCAGAAATGTCAAGACAGGGACTCAGCCAGGCAGTGCATGTGGCTGCCATCTGCAGAGCCCACCTCCTCTTCTGCTGGGCTTTTCCTGGGAGGGTGAGGTGAGGAGGCAGGGGCGAAAAGGGTTTTCAGACAATTTTTTATGTTGTGGAGCAGCTGAGGTCTTATCAACACTTTCCTCCCTGTCTGATCGGTGATTACTGAGCCTTCACGTGTACACACCGGTTGTGTGTGCGTATAAAAATATATGGCTGTATAATTAGAACCAGCCAAGAATATTTGGCTGAAATGGTGGTGAAGGACGGGGGGGAATCAGGGGATGTCCAAATATTCTGATTCATTGGAGCCAGAACTCTTCATGGGAAGTGTCAGGTTCGATGAATTTCCCACTTAAAAAAAAAAAAAAGAAAAAAAGAAAAAAGTTTTGACATATTTTAAACATTCCAATGTAGTGTTTTAAAACCATCACCTCCCAGCCTCATTTTTTTTTCCCTGCTTGCAGAGGTTTTTGAGATCATTCTGAATCAGGCAGAATAGGGATTTGAAGTGTGGCCAATGTCCTAAACACTAGCTAAACAACATCAGTCAGTCTCTTTCTCTCCTTTTCACCAAGAAAAGCTTCCTTTTAAAACTGATTGAAGCTGAAATGGTCCATAGGGATATGTCAACTTTAGCCAAATAGTATATTTGACTCGATGAGGTGATAGCCACCTTTAATGAGAAAGTTTCCATTGTCTGTGTAGTTTAGTGACTCTTCCCACCTCCAAGACGTACCTACCATCCTACCTTATGGCAGCTTTTTGACTGAGTCCCTGAACTGTGCTGGTTTTTCCTTACTCTCCTCATTTGCCCATGTCTTTCCATCTTCCCAGAAAGGCTCCCTGCTCCCTTGCTAGTGCTGCAGAACCTCAGCCTCGCCACAGCAACAGGAGCTCAAGGGGATGGCAGGGCTGGCAAAGGCAGAGACTACCACACATCAAGACTGTGTGAAACCCACCGAGTTCAGAGAGGCTCTGAGGAACTGGGACCCACTTATTGAGGATCTAAGCCATTACTAGAGCCACATCCATCAGGGGGATTGGCCTGAGGGCCATGTGGCCGGTACTTTTGCCCAAACTATTATTCATGCTCATCTAGGTAGAAAGTCCTTGCACTGGAGCCCAGTGTCACCCTCGAAGGTTTGGTTTGACTGGAGAATCAAATACCTAAATACCTTTGAGGATTGCAGCTTCAGTCACTACATCGACACCAGTTTTAAATCCACTCTGGAGAACTTATAAATGCTTCTTTATAAGCTTTTCAAGCTGTACTCTGACCCCGACTGGCTTTGTCCTGGCGACACTGAGCACCTCAGCTCGCCTCCTTGCCCTTCCTTCCCCATGCAGCAATTTCTCTGGGATCATGGGCACAGCTCTTCCCTTCCTCCAAGCCCTTGAGCAAAGCAGGCACCTGAGCCACTGTTTCAGTAGCTCATCGTGGGTTGGGCTAAGCAGAGATTGGCAACTGAACAAAAAGGTAATGTAAATTTACATGTCTGTTCACATTTAAATAATAAACTGATGGCCCTATATGATTATATGTATTTAAATGTACATATTATTCTCGTGCTGGTGTTCCAGTACCTTGAACTAGTTCAAAGCCAGGCTGAAGAGCTGGGGAGAAAGGACCCATTCCCAGTGTTCTTCCCACAGTGTTCTTCTGTTCTGAGTGACACCACTGTGGATGACAGCAGCTTGTCACTGTACCAACACCTGCATTTGGGAGCAGTGGGAGGGACACTCAAGGTCTCTGTTTCCTTTCTTGGGACATTGGAAAAGAATTACTCCTGTGGGTCATATAGGAGCTGCCATCTGCTAGGCTTCCTCTAGTTCCTTGCCACCATCAGTTAGAAGGTCTAGAACTCCAGATTTAATTCAGCTTGAATTATATATTATTGTCCTTTTTGTCTTTTCTGTGCCATCCATGTCACCTTCACGTGCTATTTATCTCCCCGTGTTCTTTTGCATTCGTTACAAAGGGCAATCTTGTTAGATATGGTGATAAATAGCAGCAAAAAATAATGCAAGCAAGAAATTATGAACTGTTAAAAGGAAATTATGCTGTAAAGTATTCAAATATTAATGGAATACTCATGAGTGTTGACAACACTTCACAATATTGGGGATATTTGAGATCAAAGTTTGAATTTATCTATTTTATATTGTGGCAAACTCAAATCTAAAGCCAGACAGAGGTCAGAGGATTGGTCTGGTGCCATCTGAACGGAGAGCAAATCAAAGTGCTGCCATATTGGGCAGCATTCCCATGGGAGTGCCTGACTGAACCCAGCAGAGCTTGTCCCTCTGATGTGCAGACAGTGGTGATGCTTCCAGGGGAGCCTGGCCACCAAACCTCTGCTGGTGGCCCAAATAAGCTCAGCATTGCAACGCCAGCTAATGGTGCCTCTATACAGGAGTTGGACTCAATGATCCGTGTGGATCCCTTTCCCACTCAGAATATTCTGTGTTTCTGTGATAAATCCCCCAAAACACCATCAGTCTCTGATCTACTTTTGTCTCCAACAAAACCTTTTCTATTCTTGTTTTTCCTGCTCTTTTCCCTGGTTTTCAGCTTGCTTTCCATGCCATGCCTACGCATGTACATTCAAGGCTTATACAGCTTTTATTGACGTTTTCTTGTAAATATGGGTTTGGGCTGCAACCCACCCATTACAGATTCAAAGGGTGCTTGACTGACAAGTCTCTCCAAAACAACAGAAAAATCAGCTGCACGCTACTCTTTCATTTTCTTCTCCAGAGATCTGCTTGCACTCCCTCCTGTGCTGTGCCAGTGCTCAGGCCTGCCTGCTCCCCATGGACGTTTAGGGGAGCTTTAAGGCTTCCCTGTACTGATTTTTATGTGCCATGAGCTGTGTGAAGCAGAGGGCTGTCAAAGCATCGCACCTTGCAGTGGGCATGCATGGGGCTGCCCTGGAGCTCTCCTGCAAGGTCCGTGGTGGGGCTGGCTGTGCCAGCCATGCAGCCCTGCTGGTGGCATGCAGGCAGCCCTGCTGTGGGCATGCATGCAGCCCTGCTGGTGGCATGCAGGCAGCCCTGCTGGTGGCATGCATGCAGCCCTGCTGTGGGCATGCAGGCAGCCCTGCTGTGGGCATGCATGCAGCCCTGCTGGTGGCATGCATGCAGCCCTGCTGGTGGCATGCATGCAGCCCTGCTGTGGGCATGCATGCAGCCCTGCTGGTGGCATGCAGGCAGCCCTGCTGGTGGCATGCATGCAGCCACACCAAAGAAAACACTGCAGCCAGCTCTGTCTCCCGAGCAGGAGAGCATCCCCTGAGCCAGCAGAGGCAGCAGCTCACATCTGTTCAGGCGGCCACACGAGCTGCACAGCCTTAACACTGCTGCTTCTCATTTATTCACCTGCCTTTTTTTTTTTCTTTTTCCCCCTCCACCCTCTTGCAGACGGATTTCCCTCAGACAGGACCTCCCCGCGGCTGTCTCTGCGCGCTGCTCCCTCTGCTGAGTTCTAGACCCTGCGTAGGGGTGGGCTGGGGGCTGAGTTTGCCCGAAGGGCATTGCTTTGTACCTGCCAGATGTGCTGAATTTCTCACTCTGGCTCCCTCTGAGCAGCCCCCTGCTTCCTATTGACCTTGCTGTAATTTAGATTCTCAGCCTTTTGCCAGTCCCTGCAGCTGATTTATTCTCCTGGTGTTTAATGTTGGATTTGCCTCTTTGGAGAAAGGTTATAACCACCTTGGAAATACTTGAAGAGCCGACCTTCTCTCTTTTTTGGTTTTTTTTTTTTTTCTCACTCCTTGAGAGCAAGCTCCTGTTACGGTATGTGGCAGCCTGCAGTTCCCCAGCTAGCAAATTCTCTGCTGGTCAGGTCTCTATGTGAGCATTTGCGTTCTATCATGAAGCCTTTAGGGATCTTGCCAGCCACTGGTTTGGCATCCAGTCATTCTCAGCAGGACTGGTTGCCTGTATCCTGTCTTTAGCTAATGCTCTGTCAACCACAGGGGAAACTCAGCCAACAAGATCTCTATCAGCCTTTCAGGGACCAGGCGTTCTGGACTGTGACTGAAGTTCAATGTGGACTGAAGTCGTGTGCTCTGGCCTGATCTATTTATTAAAGAGCTCTGCCAATTAGCAGACCTTGTCAAAAATAATGTTTCCCCTTATCCTCTCCCTCCTTCCTGGAAAATGTTGATGTGAGTGACAAAATATTTGTTTTTATTGACTTACTCCATGGAAATTTACAGGTTCTGTTGGAAAACGAAGGATACATTTTCAGCTGCTGAAGATCTTTCACTTTAAGGCTTTTCAGATTTTGAACAAAAGAAAAATGATTGAAAATTTTCAACGAAAGGCACTAATCACTTGTTAATACATGGATTTCACTGAATTTCAGCTCTCCAGAAAGACTGGAAAGACTCTGCTTAGATTCACTAGTGATTGAATGGTTTTCCTACCATAGAGATTCTCCTGCAGGCTGGTGCTGAGGCTTGCTGTGGCACACACTGCCACCTGCTCTTCTGGGCAGTGATGGCTACCTCTCACCACCCCCATTATTGTCCTGCATTGCTGGTTGACTTGACACATACAAAAATGGGGTTTTTTCTAGATGGAGTCTGCTGGCTGTCTTTTCATCTAGATGGCTTTCAAGCATTGTTTCAGAAGGAGTTTTTTTGGAAGACAGGTGTAATTGTGTGGCTTAAATTCTTCTTTGTGTGGCAAAGGTCTTGATCTTGTTACCATTTCTTTCTTCCTGTGTAGACTAGGTGCAGTCATATAAGCTATAACCAGAGTCTTCATTCCTTTGTGGTTGGGAGACCATGTCTGAATGGAGAGGGAACTCTCCTAGGCACTTCAGACCCAAGACAGGGGGTTTCACTTCACTTAGTCTTTAGATGTGTAGAAATCTGTGACAAAACCAAGCAGTTCACACAGATATCTTGCATTTTGATGACTACACGATCCTCTCTTGCTCATCTGAACACATCTAGTCCTGCCTTCCCCTCCCATCAGATATTTACCTACTGTTAACCTTCCAGACCTAAACACACACAGGGGATCATGTCTTTGTTTCTATCCAGGCCATGGGCTACCTACTTTATGGACCAGAAAGTGAAGCATTGCGTCACATCCAGCTCATTAGGCTCTGCTCTGCTGTACAAGAATGAGGGAAGGTGGAGAGGGTTGACCAAATAAAGCCTAGAACTTCTCCATTAGTGAGATGTGGTCACAAAGCCACTGTGATCACTGGAATCAAGCTTTAAAGTACTCTGTGCAAATGCCGTATTAGCTGAGCTCTGAGAATTGCTCTGTGTGTGTGTGTGCACGCACACGAGTGTTTCAGCCAGATGTTCTCAAGCTCAGCCTCCTTGAGCTTGGCAGACTGCTCTGTCCAGAAACTTGGCCTTGTGACTTCAGTGCCTAGTGGATTCCTCTGATCTGGCCCCTGGTTTGTCTGGCACATACTGGCCAGCCATTTAACCACAGCTGGATTGGCAGGAGAAAGCTTTGGAAACCAAAGAGCCTTGCCCATCTCTTGTTGGAAATGAATCTCTCCCTCTTGCCTGCCCAGCTCTGGAGGTGTTGTCACTCCAACACCTCAGTTGTACCGCAGAAAAAAATCACCAAACAGCTGGTAGGGCAAATGCAGGAAGAGCAGGTTTTCCTTTGAAGAATGCAGCTCGGTCAAAATTCCAAATATCTTGAAATATTTTTAGTATGAAAAGTGCTATTCTTAAAATCTTGAAACAACTTTTTAAAATGTGGTGTAATAGGTTATATGAAATATAAAGTGAGTCCAACTAGTCCTGTCCAGGTTTAAAAAAAAAAAAAGGATTTTTTTTTATCATAGAGAATTTAGTCGTATTCAGGTTTTATCCTGGCTTTGAAGAGAAAACCCTTCTGATCTTGAATGTTTCAAAATTACAGTACCCCACTTCTTTTGTGAAACAAAACACTGGTTCACGGTGAAACTTAATGGGAAGCATTTTCTTTAGGATCAAACCCTATTTAAGCTGCACAACTGAATCATTCAGTTGGAGTTCTCTTACAAAAGCCTCAGTGCCTCACCTGGAAAACAGGAAAAGCCCCATGCAGTTAATGTGACCGACCATGAAACACGCACATTGAGCCAAGCATGATAGCAATGAGGAAAAAAGAACGACCCCGTGGGTAGGGCAGTGGTCTCGGACATGAGATCCGGGTTCCCTGTCCCCTGCAAGCGGTCCCTGCGGCCATGGCCCCCTCACCTGAGACCATCCTTGTCAGATGGCGATTATGGCTTTGGCAGTGGCCCTCAACGTGCCATTAGGACCGATCAAGTGCACCGTGTGCGCAAAGCCCCAGCCGGATGACGAAGGCGGCCCGAGGTGGTGAGGGCGATTTGGTGCTAGGTATCAGCTCCTTGATTATAAGGAAACGTGCAAACCTTTTTCCTCTTGGCTTCTACTGCATTGCATTTTCCTCTTGGCTCCTTGAGGGGAGCCGGAAAAATGCCACAGTTAGAAGTCTGCTGGAAGCTCACCAGTCGGGGGGCTGGTGGCACACAAGACCTGACAGACTTGGGAGTGAATAGGAGTAAACCCAGCAAGGGTTAGGTGAGGCCAGCGAGCTTTATTTTTGAAGCAGCAGAGAGAGAGAGAGGGAAGAAAGGAAGGAGGAAACAGCTGTAAGGACATTTTTGTTGCTGACTGGTCCAAAGGAATGTGTATAAACAGCTTTAGATGTATTTTCCTGAGCATGTTAAGTGTATTTACTCCCTGCTCTAATTGGTCCTGCCTGAAGTTAGCCAGGACTAAGAGTTCCCATGGGAATTACGCCTCACTGACTCAAACGGTCTGCAGACTGACTGGTGTTCACAGTGCAACCTGTGTTTAGGATGGCTCCCGAGCTGTCCTTTCTCGCAGCCTCCTGCTGGAGTGCCCAGGGCCGGCGCAGACTTGGCCCTGCCCAAGGGTGCAGGCCAGGTGGCTTCACTGCAGGGCAGCAGCAGGGCCTGGCTGGCACCAGTGCTGGATCTGGCAGCACAGGAATAAAGGGCTGCGTCTCCCTCCCGGGAAGGCTGCTCCACATGGCTGAGGCAGAGGATGCTTGCACTTATTTCATGAGCTGGCCGCAGCTCAATTCTTCCCTCGATCCAAGCAAGTTGCAGGGGAAGGCTCCGTGAGCAGGAACGTTTTCTTGATGCGTGCATTGCCATGCAGGCACCAACAACCAAAGGCATTTTTGCACGTGCAAACGCCCCTGGATGCACACGAAGTGTTTGTTCGCAGTAAAACCCAGACAGACACTTTTTTCTGAAGAAAGTGCAAGCAGTCAGCAAAAAAGGGGGGGAAGCACAAACCAGTTTCTCTTTGCAAAATGTCATTTTGATGGAACTGACATTTTTAGCAAAGCCAGTATAAATTTCAATGTTTTGTTTTGTTTGTTTTAAAAAAACAAACACAGAAAATGTCCAAATATGTAATATTGACATTTTCAGAACCAAATGTTTTCCTATTCCATCCTAGCACAGTTCTTAAAATTTGAGTTAACTTTTTCTTAAAAATACTACAAAGAGACCAAAGGAAAAAGAAAGTTTAAGTTCTTCTGAAGTATGTGGGCTTTCCACAAATATTATTCTTTTCATTCTGACTCAACACTTGAGCCCATCCATCAAAGTGAAAATGAGATGCCCTCTTTTGGGAAATGGATGTTTTACTCCACTATCTAAGCCAGTTAGTTGTGAAAATGTTTCCAAAGAGCCCTGCCCGTGACTGGTGATCTTTTGGGCTGCTGGCACCCTCCAGCCAGCAGACACCTGTAAAATGCATCCTTGCCAGGGTACCAGCACAACTGCCCTTCCCGTGCTGGGAGCCTCAAGGCAGAAGCAGGTTACAACCTAGGCTATCACCTTGTACAAAAGAAAGATAAATCAAAAATCATAAATCTCATCCAGCAGATGGATTTCTAAAAATTTCTTTCCCTGAAGGTGCTTGAGGGCAAGAGATGTTGAGGAAGGGAGATATATGAAGCAGGGAGGGGGGAGTTCCTGGGTGCAGAATGATACAAAAGTATGATGTGGGAGCTGCCACTGCTTTGCTGGTTGCCAAGCCATGGAGCCAGCAGAAGTTGTTGACAGGAAGGGAAGCACTGGTGTGGTTCTGACAGTTTTTAAGCACTGCGTAAACACTGGTGATAAGGATTGATTATGACTGCAATTCTCCTTCATCCATTATAGTGCTTTGGATCTACAAAGAGAACCCAGAGTGAGTGAAAAACTGAGAAGTGGGTTTGAGTTTGGTGATGAGTTGGATGCTGAGTTGGGCTCGGGGTCTCCAGCAAGGTTTGTTTCATAAACATGCTGAGCCTCTGGTTTCCCTTCTCTTTCACTTCCACCTTTCATTCAAAGCTCTCTTTCCTTTTGTGGTTCCCAAATCCCACCAGCCTCTGATGTGTTGGACACAGCTCTCAGGATCTGGCAGCAGAGCTTCCCTGTGTGCCCAGCAGATGATGCCAGTCACACCTCTCATTCAGAAGAAGATACTGCCCACAGATTTACCAGGACCACTGAAGGGAACCAGTAGCAAAGGAGAGATGGAAAAAATCAGCCCCCAGAAGAGACCAGATTTCTCCCAGCAGGAAAACTGACTTTAAAGGGGTGTGATGTGTAAAGCACCAACAACACGCAGTGTCATGCATGATACACATGCCAACTCCCCAGGAGTTTTCCAGGAGCATTTCCAGTTTCCAGGAGGTTTTCCATTTCTTATCTCATATAGAAGTTGATTCTCTGAGCCCCAAAGACCTCCTGTTCAGTCCCTCAGGACATGGGCTTGCTGCCCATGGCCCAAAACTTCTCAAATTTTACAGCTGGCTGGAGGGGTTATGAAAACCTGGAATAAGTCCAGTCTGCTTTTGATTTCTTTTTCCTTGAGCTGGCTCTTTCTTTATCTTGCTATCCATCCCATGACATCTCTCTCCCCCTCCTCCTGTGGCCCCACACCAGAACCAACTCCACCCTTCCCTGAGTGTCCCAGTTAGGAAGCAAAGAGGTAACTACGTGCCAGCTAGTACCTTCTTATCTAGTCACAGTATGTTCCCCGAAGGGAATTTTTGGCCTGGGGTTGTGTGTGTGTGTGTGTATGTGTGTGTTTTATATGCTTTATTTTTATCACAGAAAGGATAGACAGTACATTATGTCTTCAGTCCAGGAGGTTACACACTAGATAAGAGACAGACAGATATACTACAACTGCTCCAGCCCGTGGAGTTGTGTTCCTGACATAGCACTGGGAATGTAACAGGTAAACTGTTTCCAAACACCCACATTTGGGCAGTGGATTTTGTGTCAACAAATCCAGATCCAAGCAGAGATTTCAATGCTGATGTTCCCGCAGACAGAGAATAAAGTCCAGAGTGCTTTCCCCATCTCTGCCACACCTGTACCTTCTCATAGGCCTCAGTCTCTCATCACCCCCATCCTATCCACTCCTCTTCTGGCTTCATTCTCACCCCCTCTCTCCATCTCCAATCTGGGTGTTTTATGTGGTTCAGTTATCCCCTTGGGCTTCTCCAAGAACACATCCAGATTCAAAAGGAAATGGGGGATGTGTGTGTTTAGGTAACAGTGGTGTCAGCAACCTCATAGGAGCACCTGTTAACCAAAGTTAGGAAAGGAAATAAAACAAAAAAAAGTATTTTGGCATTAAAAGCTGGAATCAGAGAAGGTTTGTCTGTGCCTACTTCTTGCATCTTTCTTGAAACCATCTGGGCTAATCATAATGATGGAGACTGTATATTGGTTTTTAAAGGAATAAGGGTGAGCCACAATAGTGGGTGATCCCCTCTGTGGTGATCACCCCGAAAGAGTGATCCCTTTTTTATTCTATTGTTTCAATAACAGTGTCCTTTCCACTGAGCCACAGGCTCCAGTGGGCATCCAGGCTCTGATTCACAAGCACCATCACTCCTCACAAAGCTTAGGGGCACACAGCCACTTCCATGAAGCTCTTCAGCAAGTTGAGTCATCCCAGAAACTCCTGCCCTCCCTCACCTCCCCCCCAGAAAGCCTTTGTCTTATGCTGTGAAGGTTAACAGCATGTTGCAGCACCACGGTGCTCCTCTGGGGATAGTGATGCCGGGTTTATTTTCTCAGGAGAAGGAGATAAAGGTGGCACCAGCTACTACCCAACACTAAAGCTAAATTAGTAAATTTATTGTTCTTTCAAACCTGAGGGATGTGACAGGGGCTGTTCTGGATTTTGATCCAAAGCTTAGCAAAGTTGTGACCTTTGTATCAGCCTGACAATGAGCAATTGTGGCCGTGCTGCCCCAGCATCCATCAAATGCAATGGTTTAGTGGCTTGACTGGCATTGCAGAGATAAAAGTCACTGTAACTAAACATTGTCACAAGATGGATGTCTCCCACTTAGAAAATATTGTCTTAACTTAGGCTTTAGTTTCTGGGTGTTTCTTTGAGGGTCTCATCCCAGTGTCTGCCCCCTTTACAAATATTATATGGACTTTAATGAATGTATCTTTGTGGCTTACCTGTGAGACAAGAGCAAACCATCATCCTAATTGCAGACTGAGGGAAGGAAAGCACCAAGAGATTAGCAGCAAAGTGTAACCACTCCTTGTGTTACCTAGCAAGAACCACAGAAATTTCAATTTTCCTGATTAGCCTTTTTGTAGCTCTTTATGCATATTCAGCATGCCTCTGGCTGGCCCCAGGTCCAGTCCCAAAGGCTGACAACCTTGGCACATCCAATCTCTCATGTCTTGCACTTGGCAACTTGAAATGAGAGATATGCAACACACATCTCAAAGCTCCAACTCCCTAACCTGTGAGGGCTTGACATTGTTTTTTTAGTGTCCTGATGTTTCTGTTCATGCCATAGATATTCAGTATACACTTAAGTTTAAAGTAAAGCTGACATCACCCCTGCAGTGTTATTTTCAGAGACTCCTGTGGAAAGGCTAACTAGGCCATTACACTATCTTGCAAGATTTGTAATCACTGGCTATATCAAAGGAATATGTCAAACAAATATCAGATTAAGTTGTACCTACGTCTCCCTCACTTTCCACAAAACTCCACACTGATTGTTCCAGAGCTGCTCATGCATACAACTGTGGGGCAATGTGTTTTCTCTTCTCAGGGTTTTAGATGAGGAAAACCAGAGCTGCCGGAGCCCAAGTCAGCAAAATCCACATAGTTCTTACAGCCTTCTCCACCTGCATGGGTCCTCAGTCTCAGCCATCTGCTGGGAGTTTGCAGGTTGAGGAGATGGGACAGGAGGATGGTCCCTGCCTCATCACCCTGCTGGGACCACTTCTCTGCAATAGCTACACTCCCACTTGAGCCCTTTAGCAGCTTCTTGCCTACACCTCCAGGAGACATGGGCAGAAGGGACAGATTTGTTTTTTGATTTCTCCTTCCCACCAAAGTCCCCCTTTCTGGTTCAGCTTTTGGCACAGCTTTTTGCTGGCTGATGATCAGCTTGGATATCAGAACACTTTCAAGGTACAAATGAAGTTCTGAGCAGTGCCTTCTGCTACTCTTAATGCCTGGCAACTAGTTAGAAGCTCCTCCCAGGTCCCACAGCCTCCCAAAGACCCTCCTCACCCACTGTGAGGTTCCCTATGCCCAGCTTTCACTGTATGGCAGGGCTTTGCAGCAGTGCAGAGTTGGTGAAGCCACAACCCAAGTCAGCCTTTCTCCTCCAGCACTTTACTGCTCTGACACTGTTGAATCTTGCACATTCTTGAGGTTGAGAATTTCACAGTGGTTTTGGAAACAGGTTATTCTGCCTGCCTCTAGCTTGCTTTTATATTTCCAGGTCTCCCAGCTGCTCTGCATGGCCAGTAGGAGGGCTGGGGTCTGCTTCTTCCAGTGTGCGTGGTGGGACTGGGTCCCTGCCTTTTTTATCTGTATTGCTCCCCTTGGTGAGCAGAGACTGGCTGTGTGCCTGGGCAGTGGGGCTGGGACCCACTGGGTGCTCCT
The DNA here is from genome assembly GCA_013400495.1 of Nicator chloris. Classification (NCBI taxonomy): domain Eukaryota; kingdom Metazoa; phylum Chordata; class Aves; order Passeriformes; family Pycnonotidae; genus Nicator; species Nicator chloris. The sequence continues at coordinate 234,768 of WAAE01013216.1, forward strand.
GCCAGCCAGGGCGTCAGGCAGGGTAGCAGAAATGCTTTCGTTCCAGCAAAGTGCTGTTGGAGAAGTGTTTTCTTTTCATCCTCTTTCTAATTTTGGGCTCTGAACTCAGTGCCCAAAACACACAAACACCCGAGACCAAAGTCCAGCGGGCCAAGATACATGTGTCATTATGGGGACTGTACAAACAGGAGCAGGGTGGGAGGGAAGAGGAGCCAGACAATGGAGTCTCCCTTCTTTCTGCCCAATATTTATTGTGATTTTCATGTGTCTGTCCCTGGCTACCCTCAGGCATGTCCATGGCAGGTAGAGTTGAGCTGCACCTTCCTTGTGTAAGCCAGACCTCCTCTATCCACTCTATTTGACTGTTTTTCCCCTTTTTAAATTAATTTGTCAGGTTTTCCACGACAGAAGATAACACAAGGAGCATCACTGTGGCTGCAACGCAGCACACTCCTGCCTGTTCCCAGGCTAATGTCACTACACCTCCCATCACCTGTGCAGCACAAAAACAGGCCCAGAAGCACAAAAACAGGACCAGAGTCCTGTGTGGGGATGGGATGAGGAGACAGCCTACCCATCCACAAACACAGCCATCTCTGCCTGAAGGATGTGGCCCCAGGACAGGATGCAACCAGGCAAGTAAAAAGCCAACAATTCACAAATATTTTGCAGACTGACCTGAGACATTTTAAAGTTCTAATGGAAAATAATATTTGATACTTTGCAAGTTAGTAACAATGCATTTTGTCTATGTGACTTTTTCTGCAAGGCAGGCAATGATATCACATTGGTATTCATCTTTCTTAGATGGTATTCTTCGTACTCTGTCCAACGTCCTTATTTGCACTATTTCCTATCTCTTAACCCAATCACTCATGAATTGCTCATTCATTCAGCCACAAAGTTAAATGGACAAGAATACAGATCAGTTGGACCTTGAAAATCAAGGGGTTTGTATTTAATATACTTTCACCTGTGAAGCAAGACAGTGATATTGGCTGAAAGTGGATGCTTCCACAGCAAGTTTCCTCTCTCACGCTTCCCCAAAGAAGAGACTCCTACCCACCATATTTCACCACCTTGTGTGTCTGCACAGGCACTGGATACTGAACAGAGGCTGCACTTGCAGCAGTGCACAAAATACCGTATTCAGCACACTAAAAAAATTTAAATTATCACGTCCTGAGAAGTTCCCTAAACATTCTTAAAATAGATTTTTCCATCATTTAGGGTCTCATGCAGAACCCCGGCTGATGAGGTCTGGGAATCTGCTGTTAATTTGCTCATCAGGAGGTGTTTTTACATTGGCTTTCAGCACTCATGAGTTTTGTGCTCTTTCTGAAACACTCACAAAACTTCCAAGAGCAAACTGGATGAGGAGACGAATGCCGTCTTGGCAGATCCCACTGATCCCCTAAAATCAGCACTAAACCCAGACTCCCCCATGGTCTCCTTCTGTCAATGCGGTGCCAAGGCAAGAGTCAAACACGTCCACATCCCCGGGTATGCCATGACTGAGAATTGCTGGGTTCAGCAGAGATCTGAAGGAGCTTTTACCTGTCTATCCCAGGAGTGCATCCCAGCCCCTGCCAGCCTGCCTGTGCGCCAGCAGCGAGTCCCGGGCTGTGACGTCCAGGCGGGAGCAATGTGGCTGGGAGTGTGCTGGGGAATGCCGAGGATGCCACAACAGGAAACACGGAGACATAACATGTCCAAGTGGGGTAACTGAGGCAGACGGAGCAGGAATGCGATTATGTGACCCCCGCGGGATTTGGCTGAGACGCCAGGGCGTGCTGAGCTCATTCCTCCGTCAGAGGCAGGAGGAGAGCGGAGCAGGTCTTGCTGTTTGCGTTTTATCAGATGGAACCAAACGGCATCAGCAAACATTGTGGTTTGGGGAAAGATGGATTCCAGCACATTCCACAGCTCCTGCTCAGTGTCCCACAGTACAGCTAGCAGAGGGAGAGAGAGCAAGTGAAAGTTTCCAGGGGCACACTGGTGTAGGAGAGGCAGCCACCTGCCAAGCCTTGCCAGGAAGCCAGCAGATGCCAGAGGGTCAGGCTACTTCAGTGTGCAGGCTACAGGGCCCTTTTATGAGCTCATTCTTCAATGTGATCAGGAGTGTTCCTTTGAAAGAATTTCAGGTTTTGAACTTGAAAATACTGCTGTCTCCAAAATAAAACTGTCCATGGTGGGGAGAAAAAGAAAAAAAAGTTCCAGTGTCAGCTAATGCAAATTGTCCCTTGTCAGTGGTTTCAACTCTGGGGAATCCTGCACCAAAAATATTTTCAGTTCAGTCACAGTCTTATGAATATAGAGAACATGGAGTAAAAAGACCTTGTGATCCTATTAATAAATCATCTGAGTGTCCTTTTCTAGGTTTTGCAGGTATCTTAAGTGTTTTATGTGAAGCTCTGAGAAAACAAAGCTACCAGTCCATCTGTGTAACATGGCTTGCTCATTCTTCTTCTTTCCCAGCACAGTTTGGGATTATTCTTATCAGCCCCTTTGCATTTTTGGCACATCTTCCCAAGTTCCATCACTTCGTTAGGAAACAACCAGCAACACTGGCAAGTGTAGGAGCAGATCTGAGATGCTCACAGAAAAGCTGGGAATAAAATTTTCAAAAGTTTGGAAAACAGTTCTCATAGCCACTGGTTTGGGCCGGTACCTGAAGCATCCCTCATGGCAGATCAGAATCAATAAAGGGGACCTCATCAAAACTTTGCCTCCCAGATATATTTCCTTTGAATGATTCCTGCTTTTCCCAGGTTGAACACTGCTTATAGGTTAAATCAAGGTAGATTTTTTTTCCCCTACCTGGCAATACTGAAAGTCTCACAAGGGTGTCTGAGCAAGAAGTGAGATTGCTTCCAGTCTTCTATGCAATTCAGAAGTCAGGATGTTTATTTAACTTTCTAAACTATATGGACCATGTCAGAGCTCTGAACTCTGCTGGAATTTCTGAAATGGTTGATTATGGGTTTCAGTTCACACTGGAGAGGAGGATTCAGATGACTCTTGGTGCATATGGTGCATTCATATATTCCTGTCCTTGTTCTTCCTACTTTTGAACTGTCACCTGCCAACAACATGCTGAGGTCAGGATTCAGCTGGTGGCCTGGCTGGTGGAAGAATATAAAACTGGCCTGAACTTCCCTCTTTTAGCTGTGCCTGAGCTTGGGAGTGCTGACTTTAGTGAAAACTTGTTTTTATCAGTCTTCAAAGCTGCTCGCTTGTTACTCAAGGGGCAGAGAGGCAGTACACTCCAGCTGGTTAAAGTCACTTCTCTGAGTACAAACTTTGACTCCTCCCCAAAATGCTAATTTCTAGTGCCAACCCAAAAAGCTCAGCCCCTCTTCCCCTATCCCTACCCCTGCTCTTTGACAAATGTAGATACTGCAACTCTTTTTCTTAATTTTTAATCAATTTGTGCAACAATCTCTCTTCTCTTGTTGTTATGTAACTATCAATACACATGCAATCCAGAAGCACCTCAGAGTACCTTATTTATTTTTCTTTTACTAACAGGCTGATGTTCTAAACAGACGGCTGCAGAACAAGCCCAGGCTCCAGCCTTTAGTGCTGAGTTTTACTGCATGGACCCTGGGTTGTTTCTGAACTGTTTCTTTGAGAAATGAGGGAAGTCCCAGGGATGATTCTGCTGGGAGCAGCTCTGCTGGCTGTCCTCCTTCCGTGCAGCCACAGCCAGGCAGCCAAAGGATCAGCCGTGAGTCCTCGGAGTCCTTTTCCCAGGAGGGACTGGCCCAGGTGGAGGCGAAGAATGGCAGGAGAGGCTGCAATGTGCCTGTGTCCCCAGCAGCCCTCAGCTGAGCTGGGCTATGCAGCTGGATGTGCTTTACAGTAGCCCTGAAAGGTCTCTTTCTGCTGACAGCTGAAGCTGATGGTGCACTGGGCCAGACTGCCTTTGCCCAAGCACCAGTCAGTTTGGCCAAGATCTAAGGCAGGCCTTGAGGCCAGGCTGAGAGAAGAGGCAGGGTTGTGCCCAGCTGTGCAGCCCTTCACATTCACAGAGAGCCAGCATTTACAACCCTGACCACAGCCGTGCCCCTGCACACAATAGCTAAGAAAACCTGCAAGAAACATAGGCTTGAAACATGCCCATGGGGAAGATGATTCTCCTCTGGCTCATTAACTCCTGAAAAGACTTTAACCAGGGCCAGCTTGCAAAAAAACACCAACCCAAGCTCAATAGCACAGAGACAAGAAGACAGCCAGTTAGCTATAACTAGTGTATTTAGCTACTTCCCTAACCATTGTCCACCTTTATTAATGGTTAAACACTCTCTGTGTCATTGTTTGTTGTTTCTGGCCAATTCAAACTCTTTCAAGCGGGCGGAAGAGTGAAGCATGGGGGGAAACCAGCACCAAAGGCCTGCTTGTATTTTACAAGACACCCAGTTAAATGGCACCTCAGGTTACCTGTAAGTGTCATTTGCTTTCCTGTTAAGGGTCATTTATTAGAATTCAGAAATGCATGAATGAGCAGAGTTCTTAACCTCGCCTTGAGACTGGTGAATGTGTTGTGCCTAGCTCACATCCTTCGTACTTATGTGTTATCTTTCCCTTATCTCCACAGATTCAGAGAGCTTCAGTTTTCTGCTTATTTATCTCCACAGTGTCCTGAGGACTTCTTAAAAGAATGAGATCTGACTAACTTGTCTAAAGTCACGCAAGAAACTGGTGGCAGCACAGAGGATTGATGATTTGTTGGCATGGCAGGTGGGTGACCATGAAGTCCTTCTAGAGCACCTGAAATGTCACAGCAGCCCTTTGGCCTTGAACTCTTGCCCTTCTTGCGTAGGGAGGTGTTGAAGCTGTGCTGGCCTCAGGCCCTCTTGGGTCTGGGTGGCCCGTGGCTGCCCGTGCATGGCCCAGCTGGAGTCATGGAGGCTTTCCCTGGCCAGGGGGCTGTGGCAGGTAATTCATGCCCCTGCTCAACCACCAATGTCTGGGTCCTTCACCAAAGTGGAACTGCTAAGAGTAGCAGATCTGCTGCTAAACCACGTACTTTTCCTCTTGCAATCAGATGTTCAATAAGGATTAAGCCAAATCTACTACTTTAATTTCTTACTTCCTCGCTTCCTACTCCTGCCCAGAGGCCATGACATTCTGTTTGAACCAGGAATGAACCTCCTCTGGTAGATGAAGACCCATCCCTTTGCCTCAGACTTGAACCAAACTTAACTTGACTCTTCAGTTGAGTTTGAAAAGTTCTGTCAACATTTTTTTCAACTTTCATGTTCCTCTGCCCTCTTTAGGATTTGACAGGAGGTAGAGGCACCAAATATCCTGAGGAATGCTGTCTTACAGTAATTTCTGACCCTGCTGATCAACCAGTATTTCTGACTCTGGTTAACTCTGCTCATTTACAGGCCAAAAACCCACTTGGGCAAGATTCAAACGAACATCCAGGCCAGCAGCTTAAAATGCTCTCATTCACAAGTGATCAGTCAGAAATGTCTCTGCTGAGTTTGGTGGCACCGACATCAAAGGTACAGCATTTTTCATTGCATGACCACACTGACATCACCGCTGCAAAGCCTGATGTAGGATGGAATGAGCAGATCCTGCCAGTTTTCATTGCCTGGATTTGGCAGCACACAGAGGTTTTGTGATGAGCTCTACTGGAGGTGAGGTGATGTTGGACAGATGTGACAACCCCTCCGGCAGATGTGGCACTCAATAACCTGACCTCAGGGTCAACACTGAGACTGTCTCGGAGTCCATCACTAAATGGTCAATATGTAAATAGCTTTGTGCTCACCTCTTTTTTTTTTTTCTTTTTTATCTGACAGAGGCCTGGTTCACAGAACAGTGTGCTGGGAAGATGGGCTGGTATGAGTGCTCTTCCATGCAAAGACATCCAGTATTTTCTCTTGGGCTGTTTTTCCTATTCCAGTGCTCATCTACTACCATATACTCCTGCAGATGCTGCTGTGGTCCTTGTCTTGCCCTGAGAATTTACTGAGCCTTGGATGGGCTGAGGGAGGTGTGAGGGCATCAGGACCACCCAGTGCATGGCTGGCACATGTCCTCACAGCACTCAACCATCTGAGCAACAAAACATTATGCAGGAGATAATGAACCTTTTGCAGACAGTTAAAAAAATCCTCCAGTGACATTTCAGGCAGCCAGGATGGCTTGAGCAGCTTCCACCTGCCCAGCCCTGCCTTTGAAATAAGGCCCTTCTTGCACGGCAAGAAAAGTAATTGAGGGGCAAGAGGGAAGTGGCAGTGAACATTCTTATGTTTAACATCTGTTAATGAAACATTATTTAACCAACTGCAAAAGCAAGAATGGTCACTGCTTCAGCTTGCCAAACTCATGGTGCACAGCACTTCTCAGAATTGTGCTTCTTGTAGGACGACACTGCCAGGATGAAAGGGCAGTTTAGTTTCAAGCAGATTATTGCTTCATAGCACAGGGGATACAAGGACTTCAGGGCTTGAATCTGACCTTGACAGCCCCCCCATACACGTCAGATGTCCTAGTCCAGCCTTCAGCCCTCCTTCCCTACCACAACAGCATAAGAACAAACCAGCCAGAGTTGTTGCTCAAAGGGAGAGCTGGCTGATGCCATTTTGATGGTGAAGTGCATGCACCTGGATGGGTGCTGTGTACAGCAGGACCCTCTGTTACCTGAGAATGAGATGAAAGATCAATTATGGGGCACGAAAGTAGCGATGCCTCCAGTGGGACTGAGAGAGCACTAGATTCCACAGCTCTGCCTCAGGCAAAGAACAGGTGAGTCCTTAAGGAGGCTGCTTTGCTTCCTTGTTGGTGCTTTTCCTACTTCTCAGGGGAGACAGGGTGAGGTGAGTCCCAAGATTATCACCTCCCTGCAACCAGCAGCCACATCACCATGCTCTGAAACCAGATGGAGATTCCAGATCCATTGCCTGCTTGCCCTCACAGAAGATGCCTCGTAGAAGCCTCATCAGTTTCTTCATCTCACTCCATAGGAAAATCATGATGGAGCACAGCTGTTTCTTTATCTCAACTGACTTCTCTTTCTCCCTTCTCCCTCCTTGCAACTGCCCAGGTTGTTTGTTGACACCTCCACAATAGTGTCAGTGCCAGTGTTCAGCAGAAGGGGATCTCATCTCTGAACAATGCTGGATTAGGAGGTGGGAGTCAGCCCTTTTCTTCCAGCAGATACCATCCAACCTTGACCTCCACCATCCAGATCTGCAGGTCAGTGCCCCAAAGCAGTGATCATTTTAGCTGGTAAAGATTTTTTCTAACCTATGAAGAAACAAAGACCTAGCAAATCAAAATATAACTAGTGCCCAGCTGCCTCTTTATCTGGCTGTGCTTTATTTTCACAAGCTGAAGAACTTCATGGTGCCAGGAAGGATGCGATAGAAGTTCTTTGTCTCATAAATTATTTTGGCCCAGTCTTTCCCCGGGAGATAGGACTTGAGAGCAAGAGCTGGCAGCATGGGTTCTGCTCCCAGTGTTGGCACTGACCTGCTGCGTGACCTTGGACAACTCACTTCACCTCCCCTGAGCTTCTGTTTCCCCTCCTCTCCTTTGTCTGCCTTGTTTATTTGGACTGTCAACTCCTAGAGAAAGGAATTCAGCCTCCGTGGCAGCTTGAAGATTGCATGGCATGACGGGAGCCCAATCAGACTCGCTTCTGGGAGGTACTACAGTAAAAAAGTTCATAATGATAACTAGAGACTAGCATTTGCTAAACAATTGTATGAGAGTTTTTGCTTATTAAGTGGCATTCATGAACTAGCAGAACATCTCCAACAGTTCCGAGAGCTTGTCCAGGGACAACAACTGTTTTTGTTCCTTTTCCATGACCACACTGAAGATCATATCTACCAGCCCCATAAATATTGACATCTTCTGCCTGTCCCAGCTGTACAGTGGGAGGAGTGGGAAGCATCTGCCAAAGAAAAGGGAATGTTTGTTGGAGGTAATGAAGAAGGCTTCTCTTGGAGTCCTCCCCCTCGCAAACATCTGGATAGATAACAGCTCTTGTGAGAAAGGTTGAAAGAGCTGGGGAGGCCTTCTGGAAAGGGCAGGGAAACACTCCACTTTGGAGCTGGTTAGCACCAAGGGCAGCAAGGTGGAGAGAGGCTGTGGGGGCTAATGCAGGCCCTGTCACCCAGAAGTCAGGGATGGAACAGACAAAAACAAGGCCACCAAAAGCCTGTGGGGCAGATCATCTTTAGGTGAAACCACAAGAGCCTTAATTTCAGAATACACCTCTTTCAGGCAAGTGCTGCAGCTTTGAAATCCATTTTACCCTCTGGACGGTATCGAAAGGTGTAACGAAGGGCCTGCCATTGCATTCATGGCTCTTGAGGAGTCTCCATGCTCACCCACTGGCTTCTGCTCCACTCAGAGTCCCCCTGGCAGTGCCACTGCTGTCCCTCAGCCAAGAGCATGGCCTTCTCTTCCCACTAAGTGACCCACAACTGGTACACAGGGACATCATGACAGGGCAAGAATCAAATCGTTTGTGCTACACGCCACTCCACAGATATAGCTAAGAGCAAATTGTTTCTCCAACATGCCAAGGATGCTTTAAAAAAACCTCTTGCCCCACTACCCCTTCGGCAGCAGCCCTGCAGCTTGACAAACACCACTGGAACGCTTGTCTGCTTTTAAAATATCTTGGATGTATTGCATGTATTGGTCTGTCATTGGTTTTCTCCAGCCCCACCAATACAGAGGGGTCTGCTGGGAGCAGTGTGGAAAGCAGCTCCTTAAGTGATGCTTTCCAGCTGAGAGGACTGGAGGGCAGGCACTACCTGCTGTTAGGGGAGAAAGCCAATCCAGTTGTTAATCCATCAACCAGAGGCCAATGCAGAATTGTTCCCCCCAGTGCTGCTTTCCAATGCTTTGTCCATTTATGCCTGTGCTGGTGAAGGTCCTTCCCCTGCCTGCCTTCCCCCTCAGGAGCATCTACGGTGATAAGTTCTTCCTACCCTGGCAAGGCCTGGGAGTGCATAGAGGCTTTTTCTGTCTCCAGAGGTAACAGGTGGCATAAAGAAGGCACAAACATAGGAAGGATGATCTAATAGAATAAATTCCACCTGGCCTTAATTCCCTGCTCCCCACTAAAACAACTTCCCACTTTGGAAGCTCAAGAGAGGAGCACACATGCAAGAGCGACGCTCAGGTGCAGAGGGAGCAGGAGTGAGGATCTCTCTGTGCGTTGCCACTGATGGTGTTTACAGGTCTGTGTTCTGCTACTGCATCCAGCTTGCTGCACAGCCCGAGGCCACCACCACATGAAACAGGTAAAGGGCAGTGGCTGCATATTTAAAGGAAACATAATAAAAGAAGAAAAAATCTGTTTTTCATAGCTTGCAGGTTGCTGTTAAGTAGTTACTCCTTTCCATGGCAGTCGCTTGGTTTCAGAGACCACCACAGACACACAGTTGCCAGGGTCTGAAGGGTGAAACTCCTGTGTCTCAGTCTCCAAATTCTTCAAATAGTCCTTCCAATTTTTATGTTTTCATAAAGGCATGGCCTGCTGCCGGGTGACCTGGAAGAGGCATCGCAGTGCTTTGTCAGCACACTCGCCTCACTGCAGAAGCTAAGGACCAAGTTGTCTTATTAATCATTTAAAAAGTGGGGAGGAAAAAAAAATAAAAGGCACAGTTCTGGCTAATTGTAGGGGGAAAAATGAGGTCAGAGTTCATTTTTTTCTCTGCTGTCGCTTCACAGTTCACTGGCTGACAAGGAAAGCAAGATAAGAAGAGACTGGAGATAGTTCAGGGAACAACCTCCCTCTCCCAAGGAGAAGTGGGGGAGTTCAGCTTTCTGATATGGATGGAGAGGCAACTGTGCTGGATATTGAGGCACAGGACTTGGCAGAGAGGATGCCATAAGCTACCCCAGGAGCGAGTGGGGGGGTTTGGCATGGTGCACGTGGAGCAAGCATGTCTCATTTTTTGCCACCCCATAAACGTACTGACGTTGGTGCTGCTCGCAGGGAGGTCTGAGCTGAGAGGAATTGGGAGCCTCCTGCACCAGCAGCAGTGCAGGATTTCAAGCAGATACATTTGCTTCAATTTAAGCCTCTGGGTTTATCCACTCTCAGTTTTTTTGATTTCTTTTTAATTTAACATTTATGCAAAAGTATAGATTGGAGGGGAGAGCAGAGCCCTGGTGCTCCTTCCTGCTCTGACACTGGGCTGATGATACAGCAAAGCCTGCCAAACCACCCTTCCCTCATTCTGTCCCCTATGGTCGCTCCTGCTATGAGCAGCAACTGCTGGAGTAACCGAGACCTCCTCAGGAGCGTGAGATCCAGAATCATTCATTTTATGGGGCCCTCCTGCGAGAGCAAGGGATTTGTTACCCTGATTCCTGCTGGGGCAGCGCTCCCACAGCCACAATGTGAAACACAATACAGCACGGACTCTGACATTCAAGCTGGGTTATTTGAGGCAAGTTTGTTACACGGGGCCTATGCAGCACAATTCCAGCAGTAATTATCCAGGCTCCTTGCACCATTCTGGCCAGTTAAATGCTAAGTCTGGCCTGAAATCGCAAAGTCAGCGAGGGGAGGGGGGAAAGCCAATGTGCTGTGCTTGGCTTTAGGAGTATAGCGAGAGGAAGGGGGTCAGGAGAAGGAATCACAACCAGGGGGTGGCTGTTTAGAGAAGACCCCACTGCTGGGGACGTGCTCTGGGGCTGGGATATTTGCCTCTGTGAGCATGAGCAGCGGACTATGGCAGGCGGCTTGGGACTTCCTTTAGCGGTGGCACTCATGGAAATTCCAGTGTTAATGAGAGAGGTAAGCTTTCTGCTACAGAAATTGAAGTGATGCCTAAAACTCCTAAGGTCAGGCCAGGGGATCACAACAGCCTGTGAATCTCTGTCCCAGGGCTATTTAGCTTAGGGAGACTTATCCGCAAGATGTTACCTTAAGGTGGGATCAAAACTAAGGTCTGAAAGTCTTTTTCCTTCCTCAGCTGAGCACGTGCAGAACAGGCAGGGGTTGCAGGGGAAGTGTAAGGTGGGAAGGGTGTTGTCAGACTCTTGTGAGAGGCTAACCTGGTTTCTGAAGGTTGCACAAGCCCCCGCCAGCAACGCTGGTGGTGTGGTAGAGCTGAAGGCTGGGCAGGTAAAAGGCAGGTGGGCCATTTGTGCCAGTCCCCAGACAAACATGAATGACCTCCAGCACAGCCAGTTCCACCGGACTTCGAAACAGAAAACTACTTCTGAAGAGCCCTGGAATGCTAAGACATGTAAGAAGGAATAGTGGATAAAAGGGCTGAACAGAGGACTATAAACATCTACAAAGATATGTTCTCCTGCCCCTCCAGCTAGGATACCCATCCCTTCCCTTCCCAGCCCTATTTTCCACTAATGCAATTAGGATAATTCCTAACTGCTTTTGCTATGGAAGTAATGACATGTCGGGGTGTTTCCCTTTTTTCTTTTGTTTTTTTTTTTTTTTTCTTTTGGCAGGGAAAACAATCAGTGCCCCTCTGCATTTAGACATGAAGGAAGATAAGGAAAACAGTCTTGTTTTCAATAAGACAGGGTCTCTTCCTCCGTTGCTCAACTGCCCATTTGCACAAGGCTTTCTGGCCCCGTAGTAGCCTGTTTCCCTGGAGAGTACAGTCAACATGGGGAGGCAAGGCAGTGTTGGAAGGTAGCCTGAGGATAACAGGCGTTATAAAGAGGAATTTTTTTCCCTGCTGTTTTTGTTTGTTTTACCACAGAGGCTCAGAGGAGCTGGCCAAGAGCCTCACACAGCAGGTGCTGCCTGGGAATGCAAGGGGAGCAAAATTCCTACTAAATGGAAGCATTATTTGACACCACTGCCTTTCGCAATCTTTTTCTTTTGTTTCAGACAAACTGCAAGGCCTCCTGGGCTTTGTGGTCAAAGCTGAGTTGGAGTCTTCTGCAGGGGAGGAAAGGGAAGTAGTAAGGGTGTCCCCAAACATGCCAAACACTTGGGTGACAGAGACCAAGCCTTCTGGAAACAATACTGCTGGGTTCCCACAGAAGTAGCAAGAGGGCCAAGAAAAAAAGAAAAATCACCTTTGGCTCTCTCACAGCAGTGTTATACCTTTTTCCTTTTTTTTTTTTTTTAATTTTTTTTCCTTTCTTTTTTTTTTTTTTTTTTTTTTTTTTTTTTTTTTTTTTTTTTTTTTTTTTAGTGAAGGAGAGGCTGAGCCTGCACACCCACACCAAAATTCTTTTGACATTTGGAGATCTACAGGAGTGGGTTGCTACTCTGGCCAGCTTGCTATTGTCTACCATGGCTGTTGCAAGACTTGAAGAGACAGCAAGTTGTGGCTAAAGGAAAGCAGGATGACTCCTTCCTTTACCAGAGGCTTCCCCTGTCGCTCAGTGCTTCAGCTCCTCTAATTTTTTTTTGGACTTCATCTCCTTCCCAGTAAAACTGGCAGAATCCATTGTGGGGAGCGGGGTGTGTGTCATATACCAGCAGCATGGGATGTGTAATTATTTCATAAATGATGGTTCAGTGTTAAAACCCAGAAAGAAGGAAGTCGGAATCTTCCAGAAATGACTAAGGCTTTGCCATAGACTTTACGTCCTTCTATTTTTTTTACAAGTTGCTAGACTGCCTCTGTCCAAACGCTTTGCTCCTACCAGCAAAAATATTGTCTCAGAGAAAGCCTTTTGGATACCCTCAGTTGCCAAAATGGCCCCACAGAAGCGGTAGCTCATTTCCAGAAGCCTTCAAAGGTGTAGTGAGGGGCCATGCCTGTGTGTTCAGGTACGTCTGTCTCATGGCTGTCCTCGAGCAAAGGGACAGCGTTCTGGTTTGCTCCGCACCTTGCATGCTGGTGCTGTGCTCACTGATGGAGCCCTGGGGTGCTCCTCCAAGGCTGGTGCTATTAACATTAATATTGATGATTTTCTCCCCCTTCCACACTCTGTGGTTCCTGGGGGGCCAGCAGCCCCTGCCTGGATGGTTTTGAACAGCACTGTGTGTGACACAGCCACATTCCTTAGCTGTAAGTCTTCTGAATCACCCACCAGCTCTCCAAAACAAGTTCGGAGCATGACTTGCAGCCACGCAGATGACGCAGCTCTTCAGGCCCAGAGGTAAAACCTACAATATTAGCAACACAGTGGATAGGTGGTACTCACATTCCACTGGCATTTCTCCCTGCCAATATCCAGCCATTGCATTCCTCAGACCAAGCAGCAGCTTTCTTGAATTTCTTGTACTGCAAAAGATGGGGAAATCCATGTGAGACAAGTATCTGATGCTTCCCAGCCCTTCCACTGCTATTTATTGAGTACACTAAAATTAATGAAAACCAAAGACACTTGAATGGAGTGCAGAAAGTCATAAAGTTCAGAAAATGAAAATTGAAATGAGCCTCTTTCAGAAGGCCATTTGTATATCATTAAAATTTCTACCCACTCAGAAAGGGGAAGGAAGCAAAACTTAAAAGCTTCTGGTGTAAATTTGCAATGGCAAGAAAAGTATGTCCTTGACAAATAGCCAGAAGGACAACCTACTGCCATGATCAAGCTCTTCAGGATCAGGAGTTCCAGTGAACAGTATAGCTACTGCAAAATAGAAGGGATGCAGAATAAGACTGCACAACTAGTTTAAAAGATGGAAAATATGCCTTGATTGTGTGAAACACAGGTCTATCTCCATCTCCATGTCAAAAGGGGGTGGGGAGAGCGTAATAACGTAGAACACATCTGTGCAGAGAGATGGCTGAGGTGTTCAGAAATCCTTTGGCACGGCTGGTCAGAGCCCTTGTTTCAGCAAGAAATGTCTGTCTGGTTTTTACATCAGCAACTTCAATTTCTGTTCATTTTCCTAAATGAAAGTATTTTGAAAAATATTTTTTAACTATCCCAAGTGAATTTTTTCTGTATTAGCTGAGGACAAATGATAATGCAAACAACAGTGCAAAAAGTTTTTAAATAGCTAGAACTGCAGTTAAGTTGACTCACAAATACTTCTGATTTATCAGTTTTTTGTCCAGATGCCAGGATTAAAAAAAACCCAACTCCAAACTTTAAAGACTGTAGCGTGCCAGGCAATGCCGCTCAGTTATGAAGCAGAGAAAAGTGTAAAGCTGATGGCTACATGTGAAGCCAAACAAAGTGGATTTGAAATGAAGCACATTTTTAAATTAATGTGAACTTCAAAATAAAGTAATTTGTTGAGTCTCCAACTTCTGATGTGTTCATATTCTCATATATTGATATGTCCGGAGCTGGAGGTTTTTCTAGAAGATGCAGCAAAGCTACTGGGCTCGGTACTGGGCTAATTGACTGCAACTGAATGGCTTTGAAATATAGGAAGTCATACCAGATGTTCTCATGGTTCCTTCTGGCCTTAAATCCTGTGATTCTATGAATGAGTTTCTGAATTTGCGAAATCCGCAGTCCTGAGAATACAAACATATGAGCAGAGTTATACTTCTGGCCTCCACATCAGAGGAAAGATATTGAATGTGCATTGTTGCGATAAATCAAAGAAGCAGCTAAATCAGAGCTGTAATAAAAGTCAACTGCAGATCTTTGTGCAGAAATTGGTCATATGTCATGTGAGGACAAGGTTTGGAGATGAGATTTCTCAACATCTGAAATGACTTCTTCTGGAAGCAGCCCCTTCCAAGCACTGTGGTGGAGAGCCTCCTCCAGACTTGGTCTTCTGTACCACACAGGAGCTTGTTTGACAAGTGACGATCAGTGAGGCACTGAATGCTGCTGACCACAGTGTAATTGAGATGAGCATCCCTGCCACGAAAACCACCAGTGAGACATTCAAGTCAAGAGAAAGGGGTTTTGTTTTGCTGGGCTTCCTTAAGGGGAAGCATGTCAAAACTGAGGAAACTGAAATCCATAGTCAGCAAGAAAGCTTACTCAGCCATGGTCTAAGCACAGTCACACCAACCATGTATCCACCCACTCCCCTGCTCTGAAAAAGGAAGAAGAGCAGCAACAACAACAACAAAATCTCAGAAGAAATATGATACTTCTGTGTCATTTAATAACACATCTAAGTAATCTGATTCATTCTGGGAGGAAATCCTCTGTATACGCCATAGCTGGATTCAGATGACATGAGCGTGAGTATCACCACTGAAATTCCTTCTTGCCAGGCTCTGAGCATCTCCAGTTTCCTGCTCTCACCATCTCTCTCAGCTATGCCTCTGGCTCTAGCTGGAGAAGGCATCAGAGTGGGCAGGACCCACCTGGGACTCAACACGTCTCATCAGCACAACATGAGGTGATTCCTAAGATGCGTGGTTGATCACTGTGATGCAAATCTCCCTCCTTCCTGCACTGAGGGTTCTGGACCCTTGCACCATGAGCCCATTGCTTTAAAGAAAACCTTTGAGAAACAGACACTTGGTTTGAATGGAACGCTCAGAAAAAGAGCATGTGCTGCCAAAATTCTCCAGTGAAGCACCCTTATTATATAATACCAGGCTACGTGTGTCGTGCAAAGTGCTGTCTGTCATTTGCAGAGGGCCCGTTGATGCTCTAACGTCACCACCAATGTCACGCAACACTGGGTGAAGCGATGAGCGCGGCAACGTCTCCAGGAAATACATAATGCCAATGACAGTGGAACTAATGTAGGGGCGATTATCCTTACATTATTCAACACTTCCAATTGCTCTCTGTTTTAAGTGGCTATATGATGTAATAATATATAAATACTGTAATGAAGGGTTTATTTATAGCCATCCTCAGCGTTACTGGTGAAAGTATTAATGCATTTTTCCCACGCTATGTTCGTTGACCGCAGCCGTGCAACCCATTTTCAAGGGACTATGTCAAAAGAGTGTTTAAGCCATTCCTCAGTCAGAGGAACAGGTGAACAGCTAATGCAGCAAGGGAAGCAATCAGCTTTAAATATGGGAATGAAAAAAAAACAAAAACAAAGCAAAGAAGTGTGGGTGAAGAGAGGACATACCTCAGATGGAAAAAGAGGGTTAAAGTGTCTCTAAAGCTGGCAATTACTTTCCAGCCTGGGGACCAGTGGAATCCACGGAGAAAAAGACAGTTGCACCTATGTCTCAGTTAAGACATGAGAACTGATGGAGGGAGCAGGGGGAGCAATCAGACCTTGGATCAAAAGCAGCTTCAAGTCTTAGAAATATGGAGTGATGCCATTCACACTGCCAGAGTTGCTCTCGATTTCAGTGTTGGCCTTAATTGGGCTTGCATTCCTGTATAATCCTTCACATCCTTTAACTTTCCAAACCACCCTGGAGCCACTAGTAGCTTCTAGATATTTTTTCCTCCTCCCTGAGGATGGTATAGAGAGAAAAACAGCAGGTCTTGAATGGTTGAAGGTGCAGAGTTTCAGAAGGACTATGTGGCGCTTTTAGAGACACACAACTCTCCCATTCCTACGCTCCATCTGCAAAGAGACTTCCCTTTCACTGTAAACACAGTAAAAATGGGAAAAAGCGGAAAGAAAAATTTTTACTTGTGGGAGAAATGTGTGATTTCATCACTGCGAAGTGTGGGTTTCTTGGGGTGTGTAGGAGAATCCACAATTACCTGGACAGACAAAGTGGTGGAGATGGGGCTTCTGGATCTCTGGCCTGCTTTCCTCCTGTGCTGCACCAGGTCCTGACCCACTCCTGAGCCTCTCCTGTTACTGCAGCTCCATTGCTGACCTAGGAAGAGATGCTTTTCAGAAATTCACCTACTACCTGCATTTCCCCTATTTAGGGAGGAGCTTTCCCTGTCTTTGACTTGGCTCATCATTCCTTGCAGGGTGTACCGTGTATTTCCCTTAATGGCTCTTTGAGTGGTGAAAAGAGGGCTGGGCTTGTAGAGAAAATGTCAAAATTTCTCCACCCAGATTAGGACTTCCCCATTCATCTTTCTTAAAATTTGCCATTTCCAGAGCATGAAAACCCTGTGTATCCATGTGGGCTTTGAGTGCGAAGCAGAGCAAGAAATGGGGCAAGAAATGGAGTGACAGCAGGAGGGGATGTATCTTCCTCCACTGCATTGGCGTGCTGCCAGCAAGTGCAAGAATCTGCCTTTTTTTCCATGTTTCACAACAGAGCTGCGCTGTAAACAGCATTCATCACACAGGGAGTTCCACTTAGAAATGGGTGAATGCTAGAAAAATACTATTTACAAGTCCTCCCTCAAATAAAAACCCTGAGTTTATTTTGGCACCGGCAGTGACTCTCCTAGTGATTGCTTCTGGCAAGTGCTCAGGCAGGTACAACAACACTTGCTGAAATATTCAGAGGATGGGGACACGTTGCAGATACTTGTGTAAATGTGAACTGTGGGACAAACTCTTGTGCAAATCCGTGCAGTGAGGGGTTTGCATAACTGGTTTTGATTGCTGCTTGTGGGTTCCAGGCTCCTCGAATCAAAGTGGAGGAGCTCTGCCACATGACGGAAGTAAACAGGGACACACGCAGAAACTCACCAAGAAGAGTACACATGAAAATTAACAAAAGAAGGGCAACAACAAATAGTTGAACTGCAGTCAGGCTGCATAGTTTACAAGCAGCCCAAAGACTGAGAAACGGCCAAAGAAACCATTCACGTAATAACGGCGTGTCAAACACATCTGTGAAGTTCCTGTAGCATTTGCAAACAGTGGCCTAAGTTCAGCTGGATTTACTTGGAGCAGTTCATGAGATTAAAATCAAGAGAGCATGCAAATATCTTACTGGAACGGTGCCAGGAGACAGGACTACAATTGCACGGTTAATAGAATTTGGCAAGCAGTCGCCCAGCTATATTTCCTCTGGGATTGACATGGGTAGTGGATCGATTCATACTGGAAGAATTAAGGATGGGGGTTGCAGAAGAAGGAAGAGCTGATGGTGTGGGCTCACCAAGGTGGGCAGATTGACAAATGTTCAATAGGTGGCACCTACAAGCAGACATCCAAGGCTGGTGTCACCTCAAATTGCCCCCCATCTTCCAAACACTTCTCTTGATGCAGATGGAGACTTAACCATATGCTGGCTGTAACTGGTGTGTCCACATGTGAAAGCAATTGCAAGGCTGGAAGGGCTTGTGTTCTGTTTGCGTTGTTCATTATCTACAAATGTAATTACCAAGGGAAAAATTAAATTAGGTTGTAGCGTTATTTTGAACATCTTTTCTGGTTTGCTTCACTTCAAATTTTCTGAAAGGCCAGTGTTTATAGTAAAAAGTACAACTTGGCAGAAGTACAATCAGGAGTGAGCAACACATACCACAAACAAAACCATTAAGATCATTTAGAAAATTTTTGCAAAAGACAATCAAGTGTTACGGGACTAATTTCCCACTTGGTCACCATGATTTTATGTCAACATTAACACCATTGACTTCAGTTGAGCCCTACAGGCACAAAGCTTGTGTGATGGGATGGGAAACTGGCCCAGCTTAGGATTATGTATATCGTATTATTTAAAAGACAAAGAAACAAATCCCAGGAGTGTGTAAGTATGCTGAAATCTTTGAATGTAGACTTTTCCCACTGAAACCAAAAGCAGAGCATCTGGGAGTGTACTGGGAGGAGTGCAATCAGTGTACTGGGAGGAGTGGAATCAGGTGTCCTCTACCTGCCATTGGCAAGGTATGGGCATCAACAATGCACTTTTTGGGGCTGGATGTAGAGTGTAGGATAGGATGGATGCTCTGGAAAACAGAGAGATGACTAAAGAGAAAGGTGTGTCTTCCTCCCTAAAAACCTCCTCCCCCAGTCCTAAATACCCTCTTATTTCTCATTACTTCACACACTAGGATCTATTTTTAATGCTTCTCAAATTAGTAATATAATTATTTTTTTCCCATATGTGTATGAATATAGAGATATGTAAACCCAAAGAAAGACAGGAGGTGTTTTCTACCTGGTTGGTGTTGTGTTGGATTTTTTTTTTCATTTTACGTCTTTTGGAATTGCAATTATATTAGACATGCTGGGCTGGCCACTAGGATGAGTAAAACAGTTTGGGAGAAGAAAAGGTTTGTGAATATTTCAGGATAATTACTAACAGTTAGTCCTGGACCCAGAAAAAATATTAAAAAGAAAAAAAAAGGCAAAGAAAAAGAGAGAAAAGGAGTTTCGCCTGTTACTGATTTCCTTCTTGGTTTCGGGGGCCATTGTTTGTTTTAATGACCGGAAAAGAGAGCTGTCAGAAGACATTTGCATAGTGCAAATAGGGTCACAAATCAGAGGGGCTGTGGAGATCATGTAGCAGCGAGCCGGCACCCATCGGTGTGCAGCTACGAGGACGAGGTTGTTTTCTGTAGTAATGGGGAAAAGCTGATAGTTTTTCCACATGTAGTTGAGGGCTTAAGCAATTTTGGGGAAGAAAAGCTTCCCGCTTGCAGCAGGGTCTGCTGGGCTCTCATGAAGGCGTTGCTGTTTGTTTATTTTCCTAGCTGTGAGCTTAAGATGCATTCTTTGAAAATTTAGCTGATGGGTCTGTTTGTATAGACTGCACTGCTGGTGAGTTAGACCAGGGGTTTGTGTTCATTTGGGAAAAGAGAAAGAATCCTGGCCATCAGAAATGTTTACTATATCAGGAAATGAATTCACTACTTGAGGGTTCCAGTGGATATAAAACAAAAATTAAAACAAGAGCCTTGTATAAACCCCTTTGTATTGTCTCCTCCATAAACAACCCCATACGTGACAAAGCTCGGAGTGAGGGAGAGAGGTAGTTTTAGTGGGGCATGTGGAAGTGAGTTAATTGCTGCCCTTTTTTGATTGTTTTTTTTGCAAATGTTGGTGAGTTTGAAGTGAAATCTGGTTGTCTTTTCTTTCTCCCATTCCAGGGAGAGCTGAGCCTTTGCTGAGAAATAACACTAGGCAAAATGACTTCAAGCTGTCACCATTACACAACCTAAACTTTATTTCTTCATTAATGCATTACAGAGCAAAAAAACAATGAGAGCATTCCTCTGGAATGTGTGTTTACTGAGCACAAAATGATATGTTTACTGAAATAGCAGTTGCTGCCGGGTTACCCAGTGGGAGAGAGCTCTCTCTTACCACACCGGTGCGAGATCCCGGTGTCGCTCTGCTCCGCAGCCTTCGACACCACCGATTTCCCCCTTGCCAAGAGGGTCCTGTGGGAAAAAGCAGTGGTGGTGCTGGCCAGAGCTGAGGCTCAGCATCATCCAGTGGCACCTTTGTGATGGCTCCCGCAAGCCCTGGAGGAAAGGGGAAAAAGGAGGGGGATTTCAAGGCACCCCTTTCTGGAAAAAGCGTGAGTCAGAGGAGAAGGGGCGAAACCCAGGATTCCAGGGAGGGTGTCAGCGCTTCTCTTGCTGTGGGAGTGGGAGAAATGCTTGGGGCAGAGGACAGGTGCTGGTGCCATGTGAATGAAGACTCCCTCCCCAAAGAGTGGGCAGAGCTGGTGGCTGGGCAGTGGCAGAGCAGCTCCTGGGTACAGCAGCACTGGGGGGATGTGCCACAGGAGGAAGAGTGGGAGGGCAGGTGATATTCTTTGTGGTCACAGGAAGGAAAACACCATTCCTGATGGCCGGGATGAGATGGGCATGTTGCAAATGCCCCAAACAAAAACAGCAAGGGAAGGGAAGAGAGGGAGTTAGACAAAGGCAAATAAAATCAGTGTGGGAGGTTTGTCCTTTATCCAAAGGATAAAAAGTCAAAGCGAACTCTGTGTGTGTTAGTACATGTGTACATATGCAAGTGCACAAACGAACACCCTCCTATGCACCCAGTCTCCTAAATTCAAAGGCAGTTGGTTCTTTTCTCTGTATTTCACAGAGAAATTTCACACTGGGATTCAGACAGAAAAAAAACCCCAATAATTAAGGAGCTTCAGTAAAACTGCCGAGCAGACATCAGGTTGGCTGCAGCACTGTTTGGTGTGGATATGGCTCTCCAGTGATTCACAACCAGCCCAATCAGAACAGGGTTCATCAGTGCCCCAACCAACAAAAACACCACTGCAATGTTTTCAGTTCTTTCCCTTCTCCTTTAAAGAGAAATACACACAGGCATGCAGAGGAAAAACAGAACTAGAGAATGCTTTCTAACCTGGTACAGCATATTACACTAATTAAGGGATGCTGTTACTCATGCATCATTCACGACCCTGCCAAAACTGGGAACAAACCGTCCCTACAATCTTGATCAGACTGTCTGAGCTGAACTTTGTAGAGTTTTCCAATCTGAAAAAGCCCAAATAGGAAACATCCTTTGTCACTGCTAACTCCTGTAATTGGCAGCATACCGGGCAGTGTCCTTACCCTGATCTGCTTCTCTATTGATATTTTTGTCCAGCAGTGACTGCAGGGCAGGTGAAGGGGTCTGGAAATGTCACGTGCTGTCATCTTTCCACGGGGTTGCAGCAGGGACCTCGGAGGCCCTGTGTTGGGTCAGCTCCCCCCATGGTGGCAAAGACCCTGGAAACAAGGAGGACGTTGAGCCTGGACATTGCCTCTGCCTTGGAGGAAAAAGCATCTCCTTACTGAGATGGCCTTTGTTCTGGTTACTGTGGTGTTCGTGCTTTTTGGTGTCTTCTTTGACACCACAAGGACAGGGGGCCACTGCTGCCAGGAGAGGCAGAGGCATCGCACCTCCCCCCAGCGTTTCTTGGTGAGGTGTGAAGGACAGCTGGGGAAGTCATAGAATCAAAGAACCATTCAGGTTGGAAAAGACCTTTAAGATCATCAAATCCAACTATCAGGTCCTTCAAGGTGTCTCCAGCCGTGGCTGAGAGAGGCCAGGAAAGTGTGCTATTTGTATACTGCCATGAACGCCTCTCGGCACCACACTGAGAAGGATTGACAGGAGCTGCAGAAAGGCTGAGTAAAATTTTCCAAAATACCTAAGTGACGTGGAAGCCTCCTGTCCTATTTTTAAAATGTGACTGAAGCACGTGAGATCCAGAGCCTTAAAGGTACCTCTGCAGACAGCTCTTTAGAGCTGGGCACCTAAAAGAGCACCTCCATCCCACTGCCCTGATGATCCATCCTCCCCAGTCGGGCGTCCTGTGCCCTCTCAGTCATCATTTCAGACCCTCACGCCCAACAGGAGGTTGCCTCTTCTGCAAGCCCTGCAGGGACCTGCACAGACCTCTCTGTCCATTCCACGACAGAGATCTCCTCTCTCTCCTTCCACTAGTCCCACCAGAGACACACCGTACTTGGGTTTTGCTTCCAGCAGTGCTGCCCTTGGGGATTTTTTTCCCCTCTTCTTTCCTTTGCTTTTGCAGAACCCCCTGCCAGGTGGTAATTCCTCTCCAACCCAGCCAAATTCCAGCTGGGACCCAACCCTCCCGGCTGCTGTGTGTGGGCACATTGCTCACAGCAGAACTTGTAACTCCACAAGAGGAAGCAAGGTGACTTTAGCTGTGTCTTTTCCTGCTGGCCGGTGTGGTCTGCGAGCTCAAGCCCGGATGGCTTGGCTCAAAATATCTCAGGCTGCTTCCTCAGCAATGAAATGTCTCCTATTTATTGCTGCTGATTATTGCTAATGACAAAGGCAGGTGGCTGGGGACAGCGAAAGGAGAATGGCAAGGCTCAGAGAGATGGGAGAAGATAAAAAGGTCAAAAAGCAGTTATTTTAGCTGCCGGCTTTGTGCAATTTTGGAAGCAGAGGACTGTTTGCATTAGATGTAGAAAGCACAGGTTTTAGCTGCAACAGCACACTCTTCCCACTCCGTGTTTTTGCAAAACTTTCTGCCTATTTGTAGCACCTCCTGCTGTATTGCTCACACCAGCCCTCCTCACTCAAGAAATATACTGGAGCCATACGTCGGAGCCGTATGTCTCATCGGCATAGTGAGACTTGAGCAGAATCTATTGCCAGAGGCAGAAATACTCTCATGGATGCAGCCAGTAGAATAGGTGGAAATTTTCCAAATTTCTTCTTGCAGAAGGAACATTTATCCCCATGAAAAATGTGGAGGGACTGAAGGGAAGGCTTAATAATGACTTTTATGACATATCCTTTCCCATTTCTGACTTCTTTTAATTGTCTTTTCTATCTTACAATGCCCTTGTGGAGCCCTTACTCTCTCACTGATGTCAAGGCAGGAACAGTGAGGAAAGAAATATTGTCACCCAAGCTGCGGTGCTGAAAGCTCCTTCTTGTCAGCACTGATACAAATAACCATATAGATACCAGGACGTGCTCCTAAAGTTTCTGTCATTGCGCAAGGGCCCTTCTGGCCTCTCAGCTGCCGCTGCAGTGCAGTGCTCCTGACATTCCCATGTTTCTCCTGAGAAAATCCTTTCCCTATGGAGCAGGAGAGGGCATGGAGGGTGCCGCTTCACAACGGTGCTGCTGTCGGTGAGGATGAAGTGAGAGGTTGGTAGGAGAAGATGAAGGTTTGCAGAACACCAGCAAAAGGCAGGCTGGGTACTGGGAGCCTGGATACTTCAGCTGCCACTCAGCAGGAGTGTCCTCCAAACACCATGTCTACAGCGCAAATTCACCTAACTTTTAAATGCCAGAATGTCTATTTTGCTCTACTTTGATGTTGCATGATGCTGGCAGAGCCATGAATGATTTGAGCTTGTTTCTCTGCAACCAGTCACCTGCTGAACCCTGGGGACCACCACACACCCTTCGGGTAACAGCAGTTACATCCCTTCTGGTGTGATGCAGCACTGGCCCTCACACCAGGGAGCTGCTGTGTGGAAGCCAGGACTGCTCAGATGAAGGCCTCTGATAACTCTCCACCCTCCCACTTCCCTGCTGCATGGACCAGATAGCTGCAAGCCAAGGCCATTACTCAGCGTATCATCAGGTGTGTAGCTGTGTCCTGAGCACTTCAGATTGGCAGGGAGATGACTATTGGAGGGGAGCTGAAGCCAAAAGGGCTGCGGAATCTGGCCAAATCTGCTGTCGATTTTAAAGCTGATTCCGCTGTTCCTCCCATGGAGCAAAACAACCATATTTTCCCGTTTGCAAAGGACAAAGCTCAACAGGGCTTTTTTTTTGTTCTTTTTTGACTTTTTGTTGATGTTGTTGTTGTTGTGCTTGCTAGGAATTTATTGAATGCTGTTACATTATTCTTCTTGCTGTCAGGAAACCGGCTGACTGCCCTCTCAAAGTTTGGCTACTGAGCAACTAGGCTGCATGGGGCTTTTTGGCCACTGGTGAGGCTACTGTCTTAGATGGTGGCCTATGAATGTCCTTCAAACACTTGGCATTGGAGAGCCTTGCCATCAGCCTCTGGAAGTTCCCCTATCAGTGGGAGGTGAGTGGGTAGCACAGCTTCTGGGCCCAAAGAGAGCAAAAGACTACTACCATAAAATCTGTAACACAACATCTGCTTTGGTTTATACTCTGTGTGCTGCATTTCAGCCTCAGAGAGTAGCCTTGAGCTGCTCGGGATGTGTGCTGCATGGGCCAGGGTTGTTGGGGAGGTGCCCCATTCCCTGGCATTGTCAGCTCGTCCCACAGGCTGAGAAAACCATAGTCCTTCGATGGGAAGTTTGTAAAGCTGAACCCTCCTTCCCTATTCCTTCAGTGGAATGCATGGGAGAGAAATACCTGCAGTATTTTCTTGGGATGGGTATGAGCAGGAGAAACAGGTTGTGAGAAGGGACAGCATCATGAACAGAGCAGCAAATCACACTTGTCTTTCACTCCCTCCTCCTAGTTACCCATCATGATTTTGCACCTGACCCAACCACCTCCATATGCAACAAAAAGTTGGTGCTTGGCCACCTGCCAGCCATCCTCTTTTTGTGCTGGAGCTGGTCTTATTCAGGGGAAAATTCCCCTGCCCTGGAGAAACCTGAGAGAGAAGCAGTTTCCCTGGGTTTGTTCCATTATTCATTGTTATCCTCCCCTCGGGCTGCCCTGAACAATTTCCTTCCCCTCCCCTCCATGTACACCCTTCAAATGGTTTTAGAATATGGCACTGAAAAATAAAGTTTAAAAAAACCCACCAAATACCCAAGGCATTGAAAACATTCAAATATATTGCTCAGCTCTTTCCTCCCTGCACCATTGTCTTAGGAGCGCTGGCACGGGACCAGACTTCTTTCTTATTACCAATCTTAACTATTCCACTGGGCATCGAAAAATAAAGCCCTATAAAAGTCACTAATTAAATAAGTTCTCCCATCTGACCTAATACAAGCAACATGGGAGGTTGCGTGATTTTTTTTTTTTTGGTTGTCTTTTTTTTTTTTTTCTCTTTTTCCCTCCTTTTTGTAGAGCCCACTTTTCTGACGGGGATTCGTTGTTTTTCTGGTAGGGGAGAGGGATTTCAAGGTCATGGAATGAATAAATGATGATAATGCGTGGCCGCGGGGAGAAGCGAGCACAGCGAGCGCGCAACGAGCACGGCAGCAGCCGAGGTGCTTCCTGCCTGCCTGGTCCCTTCCAGTGAGGACAGGGCTGCAGATGTCCCTCCCTGTGGCTGCTGACTGCCTGCTTGTCCTCCCTGCTTTTGTTTGCCATGGTGGCTGCTTGCTTTTGTAATTATTGTTGTTATATTCTTCTCTCACAACTCAAGAGTGGATGATTATCTCATCTGAATGTCCCCCGCCCCAAGGCTCTGTGGGGCTCCTTGGCTCCGGGCCTTGCGGGATGTGGGCTTGCCCCAAAGCAAGCGAAACAGAAAATTAACGGCTGTATTTCCTGTTATTCTTGGGAATTTTAGATGGATTCATGAAGATAGATACTCGCCACGCTCAGCCGTGGTGGTTCCGGTGCTGTTTGCCCATGCTCGTTCTTCCTCTCTCCTCTTCGGGCATGAGCCCACAAGCGGGATGCGCTGGGCAGCTCCAGCTCTCTGCCCACCGCCGGGGCTGCATAGGGCAGTCCTCTTTCCTCTTCTCCTGGCTCACTTGCTAATGAGCTCTCCTCTTGCGAGAGCATCCTGAGGTTTTCTAATAACAGGAAGCGGCGCGCTGCCTGCCCCGTGGTCCCGCCGCATGCGGGAAGAGGTGTGGCTGCCTCCAGTTTCGAGGAACGCCAGTGTCATGACCTGCCCCAATGGCAGTGTGCTCTCCCCGTGGTGTCTGCCTTGCTGCCTCCAGCACTGTCGTCTCACTTACTACCTGAGTAACCCAAGGGATGACAGCCAGGCAGAAACAGACATCCTGGGGGACAGACTTGCAGCTGGTGAAAAGTGGCAGGTAGGAGTGGGGATGCTGAGCCCAGGGAAATGTACAAATGTACGTTTCTGCTGTGCCTGCCCTGGTTCAGGTTGCCAAAGATCTTGAAGTCTTCAGTGAAACAGGTGCTGAAGGGTTCGAAGATCATCAGAGGATTTCCCAAATCTCTTTCCTTCTTTTAATGCAGGATCTCTGGCAGTATAGGGTCTTGTCCTTTAATGAAGTGATGGATGGGATCTGCCCAGCCAGACAAACTCTTCATCTGGAGAGCCAGGCAGCGCAGATCCCTGGGGACGCCTCCCAACAGTCCTGATTTAGCTTATTCTAGGCCACGCAGAGAATTATTAGCTGCAGGAGTCTGCCTCTCTCTTCTCCTCGTTGAGACTACTTTTCCTATTTTAGCTTGGTGCTTTGCTTTCCCCCCACATGAGCTATTTATTCTGTAGCTTTTACACTATAAAATCTAGGAAAAATAAACAGCAGATGAGAGGGGGCTGTGGCTATCAGGGATGGCAGGGATGTGTGCATGGAGCTCGGAGAGGGTGGTAGGAGCCTTCCCTAATGCTACCTCATGGAGTGTGATCCCTGAGCCAGGGCATGCAGCATCTGCCCAGCTTTATTCCTGTGGCTGTCGTGGTTAAGCACAGCTGTTCGTTTCGAGCCCGAGGTAGCAAAACAAACCAGAGCCACCTCATGGAGACAGCAGGCTCATTGCTTAACCCATGGAAAGACTTCACATGATTTTTCTGTGACCAGTCACTTCAAATCTTCCGTGAAATGCCCCCTGGCCATTAACGTTATGCGAATATTCCTGTGTACTCATTTATTAATGAGAGGCCCGTGGAAATGATGAACCCTAAACAAATGCAGGAGACTGTTCATAGAACAATTATATTTGCTTTTCACCAGCTTGTGACCTGGAAAAAAACATCACTGAATTTGGATCATGTTAATCTAGTCATGAGACAAATATGTTGTGTGACTTGGCTTGAGTAATGGGGCTCTCCGCTGGCTTTCCCTGGGTTGGTGGTCACTTTTGGGACTCAGCAAGTTCCAACTCAGCTGACACTTCACACAAGTTGCACTATTTTTCTGTGGACCATCTGTAATCTCAAAAGGCTTCCTCCCTCGTGGGTCTTGTGCTGAGTATGTGGTGGAAAAAGTATGAAAGATACCTGCCCAGGCCTCTTAGGAGATGGTTTCCAGAAACGAAAAGCAAATAAGCTGCAGACCTAATGCCAGGATAGGGACAGCACGGAGCAAGTTCATTGCCAAGCTTTGTAAGACATCCTGGTGAAAGCATTAGCAGGATCTGCTTGGCATCTTACCCTGCAACTCAAAGGAGGAACCCTTCAAATTTCCATGTTCTTCTCTATGAAGAACATGAAACTCATGCACTATTGCCAATTTATTGCCTCAGGAAAGTTTATAGCGAGAGAGGCCAAGTCTTGAGCACAGAGAGGAACAGTCCTCGATCAATAGCAATGATCACTGAATATTTAATGTGATGTCCAGCTTCATAGCATATCTCAAATGGGAAGATCTGTGGACTGGGCCCTCTCTATGGAGACTTTCTGTGGCCAGCTGAGGACTCTTGTTGCCATCTTCGGTAGTGAAGTTCCCTAGCAATACCTGTCTTCCTGCAGGCTACCCAGCGGGGATGACTTTTAATTTTCCCTGGGTGTAAGGCTGACAGCAAGAATAGGTGTTTGGAGGCTGCTCTGCGAAAAGGAGGAGAAAATTCACATTGCTTCTCTAACCAGGAAAAGCCATGCATGAAAGATAACAATTCACTTTTCTGCAGGTGCTTTCTTTGGGAGGCACTGCCTGTCTCCTGCAAGTTCTTGTGCTTCATGGTCAGTGCAGTCCAAGCTGAAAGCTTTTTTGGTGGGAGAACCTGGCACTGGGTGGGGTGGTAGGAATTAGTGTTCTGCAGGGCAGGAGAGGGCTGCAGGGCTTTTGGTAAGTAAATAAACCATTTGTTATTGAGCAGTAAAGAAAATTATAATTGCCACAAAGCTTTTTCTGCAGGAAAACGTTGTCAGCTCATGATGGACGGCCAGGTTTAAGGCGACAGGGAAACTGAGTGGATCGTAAATATATCCTAGCTTACCCTCTAACAACAAACCTCCAGAAACAGCTTTTGGGTGGTTGGTGCTTAGGGACTTTAAAAGACAGAATAACTGAGATGTCTCCTACAGAAGGCATGCACATGAATCAAACTATTTTGCAGTTGTGTTTAAAGAGCTCCATAGAGAGTACAGAAAATGGGGTATTGTCTGGTATTCATGCATACCTTAAATACATCCGTTCAGCTGTGTATTTGCATCCAAATAAATCTGTAATCAAAGGATTGGTAGAAAGGTCTTTTTTTTTTTTTTTTAATGCTTCAATGGAAATACCCCCATGTTTCTAGCTTGTTAGGACAGAGTCAAGAAGGGAATAACCCATTACACACTTCATTATTTTCCAGATAGCAGAGGAAATCTCCTAGGAATATTTGAAATATAAAGGGTAGTATAATATCTAAAATCAAATTACATGAATTTTGATAAAGTGTCAGCATTTGCAACTGGTAATGTTAATGCTGATTTTTGGGGAGCCATTACTAAATCTGCATCTCAGTAGCAAACGAGAGGAGGATTGCCTTATAAGCAGCTGCTCTGATCATTTTCTAAATAATACTACAAAATATGATAAAGATTGATCCCTCTTTTTTACCTTTCCTTATTTGCAAATCAAAGCTTCAGAATTATCCCTGATATTTTTCAACATCAGCCTCTGAAATACAGAAATGCTGAAGCAAATCCCTACATGCAAGCAGCATTTGATGGGCTAAAATATTCTTTATGATAGTCTTAAAACCCGTATTATCCAGTCCAGTACATGCTGAAATTTACAGTGGTGCATTAAAGCTATGACAAACAACCTCAGACAAATAATTTGATCATAACTCTTATTTCAGTACACATTATGGTGAAGCAATGTAAGTGGAAAAGGATGGTGTTGGGTAGCAGTGGACACCAGCTTTCAGTACCAGACTCCTGATTTCAACTTCAACAAGCAAAATGATCTTAACCTACTTTACGTTCTTTCTTTCTTCAGAAAAAAGAAAAAAAGAAAAAGTCCTGTTCATTTTTTAAAGAAACTCTCTATTTTATAATATGTTTGAAACTTGAGAAGAGACTGGATATGCTTTGTCTCCATGAGAACTACTTCATTCTGATAGATTTAGTGAGAATGTGTCTGTGCTCCATGAATCTTCCCCTAAGAAATATCTGAATGTATTGTTTCCAAACACTAATTCTCTCAACTTCTTAAAATCCCTTGGCACTTATTATATTCATTCCTCACAAGCAGTAGTGAAAACAAATGTTCATTGTGTAAACAGATTTTGACAGAATGTGGGAAACTTAAATAAATATGGTTATAATATGGTATAAAAATCAACTTCAAATTTGAAGCAAACTGAAAGTGCATGGGTAAAGAGCCTTGTCACTCATCTTCAAAAAATATCCAAACCCAAATATATCCCGAGATATATTAAAACAGGTAAATATCAGCTCTGAGGCTCCCAACTGCGTCATATGTTTGAAGACATATTTACACGAGAACTGTGTAAATACACAATGTTAAGTAAAACAGTTGCTCCAAAATGTCCTTTCACATAGAACATGCTCTCGTATGTGTTATTCTGCTCCAAGAAAAATGAGCATCCTACCAGTGGTGTTTTCCTCAGCTGGCCAGAGGTGTGGGGTGTAGCTCTTCCTTTGGGGTGGGCAATGATGTCATAGGACTGATGGAAACTAAGGATATTTTGAAGCATTTACATGGCTTATTTAAGTTTGGTGGGGGGGGAGAAAGAAAAAAGTACTTGCTGCAGAAAGCACAACTGGCCACAAAGGCTTTCTATGAGATTGGATACCCTGGGTGGTTTTCTGAGGCATGAGGCCAAAGGCCAAAAGAGCAAAGCCACCCAAAAAGTGTCATAATTACCCTTTGGGGCAATGGCTGCATGAAATGGAACTTATGAATAAAGACAAGGAAAACCCATTAAGTAATATTATTGACATGTGTCTGACATCGCCGATAGCCAATCAGCACTTGCCACTTGTGCTCTGGATTTCTGAAATCATTTCTTAATGGAATAAGGGGTTTCCAATTCATAATGTCTTTCTACAGATGCTAGAGGATGCAGGTTTGCCAGCTATTCACATTCCCAGCCTACATGCTGTTAATAAATTCAAAATTTAGTTGAAGCAGGGTGGTAGTTCTCTGTTACATCAGTATTGCGAACAAGTTTCAGCTTCATGCAATAACATAAAATTGCCATATATCAGCATTTCCTAAGCACCTGTCCCTGACAGTGCCAAGCCACTCTGAGAATTACAGGGGGAAGAAATGAGAGAGACCATTTTCCATGCGAGATGTAGTGCTGCGGCGACAAATATACCTTTTGATTGCATAGTGCAAACAGACTTCTGTGCCAATTTCAGAGGCAAAATGAAGGAAAATAGGGTTCAGATGACGCTACAAGCCTGAAAAATGTGTCTGGACCACATAAGAAAGGCATAAATGGAAGATTTGTGACTCTTTCTAAGCTTTAGGGTCCAAACAGCTGCTTTACTTCCATGTTTAACAGCAAAGCACTTTTAAGGAGAAGTGAAATCAGAGCTGAAAGAGGATCAGCTGAGTAATGCAGTTGTAGAACCAAAGCTGGATACCCATTTACTGGAGGGTGATACAGTGGTCATGCAGAGTGGGGCAGTCCTGAAACCAAGCAATATCTCCCCTCCAAAAGCCCTTCTCCTCACCTGCGCCATGACATGGACACAGATTTTGTTGGGCTGGATGTGGAGAAAACATTTTTTTGGAGGACAACATGTAAGCAAAGTACACTCCCACTGCCTGGGCTCAGGGAGGAAATGGACTCCTCTCTCTTTGTATGTACAGTGAGATGTGAAGATGCTGATAGCTCTAAAGAGTTGATCCTTCTATTTGCAACACTGAGATTCTGCACCTTTAAAAATATTTCTTTTCAGAGCTCAGAGCCAATCTCAAATTTGGTCAATTTAAGGAATTTGACCCTGCTTTTGAGAAGCAATATGGTATTAGTAACTGCAAAATTCAGGTACTAATCACAGTTAAAAATGACACTTCAGAAAGTACGTGACTGTTAATCTTTTGGAGGTGTTTTGGGTGTGCATCTGCTGGGTGAGTTGTACTTCACAACTTGAGTTGGGATGGCCAGTGAATCACAGATGCTATTTCTGAGAGTTTTACTTAGCCTTACTTAGACTTAGCCCTTATACATACGTTGCACCCATCTTAGCACATATCCTGATGGCTTTGCTGTGTCCTTTTGATCACTGAATCAGGCTGCATGATCTGATGACGTGCTCTGCACCAGGAGCAGCTTAAGCACAACCTTTCTGTCTTGCCTACACAGTTGTGGTTGGTGAGATGGCTGCAGATTGAGTTGGATGATATCTGGCATTCTTTGTGGGAGTTTCTGCGCTTCCCCGTGTGCCAAGTAAGACAAGCTGAGGTCTCCGTCATGTAGTCAGGCACGCAAGGACCCAAGGAGGGACACAGCCCTGCAGAGCAAAGGGGATGTGGGTGTGAGACCATCCCATTGCCTCCATAGGGATTCCCAGGCAGACATGGACCCCAGATTTTCATGCCAAGACCCTTCTGTACCTTGCAGGGGCTACACAGTGAAGGGTGGCAGGTGCTCACCCATCAGTACCTCAAAGCCATCTGTCCACAGGGTTTCATGGAATGGAAGGGTGCCCTGAGGGAGAAGGCTAGGGCTGCCTGGAAAGGTGAGGAAAGCCACCTCTTGGACCAGCTCATGGTGGGAGATGGACTTGTTTATCAGCAGAACTTGCCTGGTGCCACCCCTTTTCATTTTGGACCGAGTCAACCCCCCAGACACCAATGAATGAGCTCTTGTAAACAAACACCATGGGTTGTTCCGTTTCTGTTGTTGTTGCTGCTGCTGCTGTTAAATGTTTTTCCTCCTTTTGCAGATAAAACTGCTTTGTCTTCAGAAAACAGGGCAACATAACCTTTGCGGACACTTGAGCAACTTCTGAATGTTCTCAGTTGGGATGGGAGCCTTTGCTTTCCTGGTGAAAGAGGCATGACCATGGGCAGTAAACAGCTCAGGGGCAGTGGAGAGGACACAGTGAAAGGGCATTAAAGATATAAAGATAGACTCAAAACTCTTCCTTGACCTGCCCACCTTTGGTGGCATGTGGGAAGAGGTGCAACAAGGGTGTCTAGTGGAGTCCACAATGTCTTGTCTGTCTCTTTCATCTTCCCACTTTATTTTCCTCTTTGTTAAGTGATTTTTTTTCCTTAATTATTATTGTGCTCTTCTCATG
This sequence comes from Nicator chloris, assembly GCA_013400495.1. Taxonomy (NCBI): domain Eukaryota; kingdom Metazoa; phylum Chordata; class Aves; order Passeriformes; family Pycnonotidae; genus Nicator; species Nicator chloris. The sequence continues at coordinate 267,203 of WAAE01013216.1, forward strand.
CTTGTGTAGCCCTGGTTATACTGATAGCTTCCCTTTGCCCATGGTTGAGCATTAGTGGTAAACAGCACAGTGTGTCCCACCAGCTGGTATATGGTTGGCCCTGGAACTGATGGCTTTTCAGGGTTGTAGTGTCCCCTTCACTGCCACCAGAGTGGATGGGATGCCTCTGGCAGCAATACTAATGCAAGTCTTTGGTTTTCCCTTTTTGTCCTTTCCCGCTCCCTCTGTCAGATCTGGCGGCCCAGGAAAAGAAGTAAGCCGTGTCTTGCTCAGATGCCAGATGCTGCTCTGCATGGGAAAGAACTTAGCTCTTTTTCCCAAAATGCCTGTGCATGCCCTTTGTTTGCGTGGCCACAGCACCAAATTGGAAGTGGTGGGGCCATCTCAAAAATCAGAGGGGATTTTGCCTTTGCACATCAAAGTTTGGGGGTTGAGGATTATGAAACTGCAGATGACTAAACTGATCTCATGGGATATTGCCTTCCCTTGGGTGAACATGCTCCCAAGGGTTTGTTTCATTCATGTATTAAATTGAGTGACTTCACTGTTGTTAACTGCAAAAATACAATTTTTTTTCTATGCTTACTACAATAGCTCAGCCACAGACTGGGAGTTTTGGTAAAGAAGAAATTGCACTTCATTTTAGGGTCAGCCAGAAAAGCTTCTTTGCCACCAGCTTTCCTCTTTTCCTTTTTCCAGTTTTTCCCCTTGAAGCCACTGAAGACCAAGAACCCCAGTCCACAGAATGCTTTTGGCATCAGTGGACTCCTCCTTACCACGCATGGACCAACCCTGCAGCACATGGCAGCTCTGCATCCTGACACAATCACGTGTGAAGGCGTAGGGACATCAAGAAAAGCAAGCTGCTTGTTCCTCCCCTTTGGCTCACCTCTCCTAGCACTGCGAGACACAGAAGTTGAAAGTTAAACTTTTGGGTTACCAGCAATTTCCACTTTGGTGCATTATTGACTTGGCTGCAGCGCTTTTATAAGCCTGTTTATAAGACAATAGACAATGGGAGAAGTTGCTGAGGCTCCCAGTGGACATATGTTGACAATATTCCCCTGTAACAGAGGTCAAATGTGTGTTCCCAGAACAGCAAAGGGTAACTTGCTGCCTGAGGACCGTCACACTGCAAATGGACCGATACAGAAGAGAAGTCTGATTCTTTGGGCCACTGAGTCAGCTTGGCCCAAGAAAACAAATTTTCCAGAAGATCTGATCTCTTTACTTACTGCAGGGATGTGACAACATGCCTCTCCCATTGGCAATGCTTATGTGTATGCAAAGGTCCCTGTAGTCATAGATATAAAGCTGTTTGAAACGACTTGAAGTGTAAAGAGGCAGCACCACCCTGAATGTCATGTTCTTGACCAGGTGCCCCCGTTGGTGGAAAGCCTCTCTCCAAGTGAGACATGAGAGTGAATCAGACAACAGTTTCATGTGGGTGGGGTGGCTCTGCACAGTTTTGGGGGAGTGAAGAAAATATAAAATGCTGTGTCCTGTCTTTAAGAAGTTGTAACTTAGCTTTACTTTTCCCCTGTATGAAGTCTCCTTGGGCGGGAAAGCATTTTTAATGCATGGCTTGGAAAAAGAAAAAAAAATGACTGACCTAGTGGAGATTTCATCTTTTGCTGGCCACTCCAGCTCCTTGCAGTTGCTGAAAAGAATTCAGAGCTTCTTTCTTTCAGTGACTGGAGATACACTGATTGTGCACTGATAGCCAGAGGATGGTAGGATGGCTGACTGAGTAGGACAACCCATAGTCAATTGTGTCAAAGACTAATTGCTGGCAGGCAGGCTGCTCAGATTTGGTTTCATGTTTTGGGAGCCTGTCACACCAAGTTCTGCCCGGTGCTACAGGAGCTGTGCTGTCTGCAAGGTGTTTTGAGTAGCAATGTGAGCACATATGTGAGCACTGGGGCAGACAGGATGGTCTGCACAGGCTCCAGAAGCATTTTGGCAAACAGAAACCCTGTCCTTGAAAAAACATGGGTGTCAATCTAGAGAAAATACATCCATCCACAAAGTGATCCAAAACTGTCTGTGGGACAGTCCAAGTCTCCTCCATGTGCCATCTCCACAGCAGCAGGAAAGTAAAGTTGCTAACGTGCAATGACAAGAATTGTCCTATGTTTAATGCTTATTTTTACTCTTCTTGCCTCAATTTTTCCTGGCACATGAATGGCTGAAAGCAAAGGCACCGCACCCTGGTGTGATGAGGGATATTACTGTGGGAACACATGCCAGGGTTACAATTAGATTCTAGGTCTCTCTTGATTGGCATCACAACAATTTTGTGACAAACTTTGTCTTATGAACATCCAAAGCTCTGGGCCAAGAAACAGGTGTTGGTTTCTTTTCATTCTGGAGCCCTTTAGCGAGCAGTAAGCAGTGGAGATTGGAAGCAGCTGCACTGTACAGGTCATGTTGGTGGGCTAAATACGTTTTCTTTTTCAGAAGATTGTGTTGCTCAAGCCAGTGGAGTCACTTAAAGACCCTGAGAAATGTAAACTGGGACCACATGGCCAAGCTAGCAGAGGACACTGCATCCTGGCCAATCCCTCATGCTGTTGCACAGCTATGCTCGATTTAACTTGCAGACTTGGTCTCCAGTTCAAATGGGCAGGGATTGGGGTGTGAAGAGTGACAGGGTTAATGGTACCTAGCAGAAGAAGTGGAGGGATAGTGTTTCCAACGAAATGTGTGACTTCAGTATTTCCCAACCAAAATATTGGTTCTTCTTGGCTATTGAATTTCTGCAGCCAAATTCACAGCACACCCATCCAGCCCAGTATGTTGACGTCTTCAGAGCAACTGCCTCATTTTGCGCAAAGTTCCTTGAGAGGCCTTTTTTATTATTATTTTCAACAGTCTGGCCTAGAATATATAGGTGGTAAAATAATTATTGGATCTCTGGAAAGATGTATTTGTTTGTGGAAATCCTCTTCTCCCTTCATGAATTCCACTGCTAGTGGTAAGTTTGGCCTAAAAAAAGGAAACTAGCAGTGACAATCATGACCTGGAGACCCCTTTGCTGGTATGGTAACACCTTGAAGGTCTTGTTGAAGGAACAATTTATTTAGGTCTTTTAAATTATCTGCATGTCTGTTTGATGGGGACATTCACTTTCCTGAAGGTTTTGCTGTCCAGCCACATAACACACTTCTCCACTCTGTGCAATCCATGGGAGAGGAAAGCTTTTACGATGCCATGCAGTCTAGTTATAGCAGGTAGCTGATAGTCTTAATATCCTCCTTAGTTTCTATGTCAAATCCTTCACAAAAATGCCAGAATTCTAGGAGGAGTGGAAAAGTACCTGTTAGAAGGTCAAACAAAGCAAGCAAATAAGCATAGAAAGTAAATACAATCTGAAGACCCAGCTAAAACACTGTCCTGAAAAGGGGTTACCCATCTTCATCTTGTCTGAATTGAAAATAATATTGAGATGTTTCTTCTCCATTCCCTAGTAAACAGGTAACAATGAAAATGTTTTGCAGGTATTTAGGCATTAATAACCTACGGAATAATAGAACTGTAGAATGGTTTGGGCTGGAAGAGACCTTAAAGATCATCTAGTTCCAAACCCCCCTGCTATGGACAGGGATTCCTTCCACTAGAGCAGGTTGCTCAGAATCCATCCAACCTGCCCTTAAACACTTCTAGAGATGGGGCTGGAAGTGAAGCCCCATCAACAACTTCTCCACAACTTCTCTGTGCAACCTGTTCCAGTGTCTCACCATCCCTCAAGTAAACCATTTTTTTGCTAATATCTAATGTAAACCTACTCTCTTTAAGTTTGAAGCCATTGCCCCTTTTCCTGTCTCTACATTGTCTTCTAGAAAGTCCCTTTCCATCTCTCCTGTAGGCTCCCTTCAGGTACTGGAAGACTGAAATTAGTTCAACACGAAGCCTTCTCCTTTTCAGGTTGAGCAACCCGAATTTTCTCAGCCTTTCCTCATAGGAGAGGTGCTCCATCCCTCTGATTAACTTGGTGGCCCTCCTTTGGACTTGTTCCAATAAGTCCATGTCTTTCCTGTGCTGGGGACCTCAGAGCTGGATGCAGCGCTCCAGGTGGGGTCTCACCAGAGTGGAGGGGAAGAATCACCTGCCTCAACCTCCTGGCCATGATTCTCTTGATGAGTCCCAGAACACGATCCCTTCACCTGTGTCATTAATGAAGATATTAAATAACACTTACAGACCCCATACAGACCCCTGAGGGACATTACTTGCCACTGTGTCCATTGGGACTCAGAGCCATTGATGCGACCATACAATCATCTTCTTATCCATCTAACAGTCCGCTCATCAAAGCCATCTGTCTCCAGTTTAAAGAGAAGGATGTTGTGGGGGACCGTGTCAAAGGCTTTAGAGAGGTCCAGATAAATGACACCTGTATCCCTTCCCTTGTCCATTGCACTCCATCATAGAAGGCCACAGTGTTGGTCAGGCAGGGCTTCTCCTTGGAGAAGCTGTGCTGGCTGCCTTGAATCACCTCCCTGTTCCCCATGGGTCTTAGCATTTTCAGCAAGGAGTTTGGAATTGCAACCATCTTGGAGAGGAGAGGTGAGCAAAGAAAAAAAAAAGAAAAGTCAGCAATGCATCATCTACTTTAGCCACAAGCATTACGCTCACAGGTCTCTCTTCTCACATCCAAAATGGACTCCACAGATATTTTTGTTTCTGGGACACTACTGTGGGCAGCAACTGTCCCACCAAAGCCACTGATTCAGTTGTCTTGTTGGCTGAGCTGTCCTGTAAATGAGAAAAGCAAAATCTTCCTCTACCCCACCAATGCTTTACAAAGTTGCTCAGGAAAATTTGAAATGCAGGAGGCAGCAGCAGTCTCTTGTTAACTCACAGACTCCAGATATTATACAACCTGAAGCTTTCCTTGCTGCCCTCAATAATTCCTGCCTACACTCACACATCCAAACACTGCAAAATCCAGGGTGATTTAAACTTTATTTTATCAAAATTGAATGTTTGATTTGCAATCAACCAGGAAAATAGTTGCTCCTGATGGTAGCAATTAGTTCAAACCCAGGTCATGGGACTCTGATATCAGCCTCTTGGAGAGGAGGCAGAGGGGGCTGGTGTTGGTGGACACCTTGCTGAAAACCAGCTTTGTCCACCACTGCTCAAGACTCAATGTAAGGATGCCACACCACAGAGACCAGTGACCTCACCTTCAGCTGTCTGTTTGAACTTGGCTTAAGAAAACAAAATCCTTGGCTTGCTCAGCCTAGATGCTCCATCAGTTTTAATGTAAATTAGCTATTAGTACCCATCTATGGCATATTATCCCAAAGCCTCTGTAGCTGGTCTTGATAAGGTGATCCCCCCCAAGCAATCAGACTATGCTGTTCCTCTCTTCTTCTCCTCTATTAGTAGTGGAGAAAGTGAGGAAGATGATGGGTAAGGCTTTCTTGCACTTATCAAGTGAATATGAAATATTATATCTTGAGGAGGTTTGCAGTTACTTTGAACCTCTTAAATTCTGGCCTAAGCTGGTTCTACATTGCCTGTCATGGGAGTAGCTAAACCTTGGTTAAAGAAGATTCTCCTTCCAGGAAACTGAGCTGGCAGCAAGGTTTCCACAGAGGGAAACTGGAATGCTTCATGATCCATGAGCCATGAGATATTTGGGTGAACCGGTTCCTACTGGTTCTTTTGCTGCTGTCTCAAAATCATCCTGTTGCCTGCTGTGTTACTCACCATTTGGCTGAAGGCATCAGCCTCTCTATTCTGTCCTCACCTGCATCTCACCGTCGCCTGTTGGAAGTTATTATCCTTTTTGACGTCTGAACTGCCTGGGCGGTTGCTTTCTGAGCTACTTTCAGTTCCTTGCCAACCAATCTGAAGGGGCAGCATCCTGCAGCAGGAGAGTGGTTCAAGATAGTAAGATGTCCAGCTGGCTCAGTTGCTTTTGGAAGATGTGTGATCGCGCTGTAAATAGAACCATTTCCTGTGATTTTCTTCCCAGACTTTATCTTGTTTATTCATGTGAAAGGTACCTGGGGAATAGCTGCGCCTGGCCTTGTTTTTAATTTGTCTGTATTTCAGCAGCGTCATGTCATTACATTGGTAATGTTGACATTGTAACTGGTACATCAGAGTTGGAGGAAATTCGTGTGGGTGACCTATTCTTGATAGCCCTTTCTGTGTGGCCAGATGGAGCGTGACCCACTGGTGGCCACACATTGCACAGTGAGGAGCGAAAGTTACTGTGCATGGCTGGGAATATATCAGAACTCTCATCACAGCTTGCTTAATAGATGGGTTTTTTCCATGAAGAATAAGGCAGAGCAACCAGCTAAAAAGCTGTAGGGTGTTTCTTGGAGGTCTTTGGCATCCTGATCCAGTGAGGAGCTGCTCTCTGCCTCCTTTCTTCTAGAGGTCTTTGGGGAGCCTTAGGTTAAGCAGATGAGCTGCAAGCGTGACCCTCTATGGCAGCATCTGCAGTGTGACTGCATGTGCATGGGATTTCTGCTCTGCTCTCTTTGTCCCCAGTCATTGTGGCTTTGGAAAACTGCATTTCACTGTGCCAGTTCCCCATGTGTCATCTGTAGCACTTGGAGCAAGAAGTAGCCTTGTGCAGCCATATCTAAGGCACCCACTTTATTAGCATCTTTTCTGCAAGGATCTCAAAACACTTAATACAGGGAAATTTTCTCAGGTATTGCCAAAGGGCTGCCTAGAGCCAAAGGACAAAGTGATCTTTACAGGAGCACTTTCAAACCAAGCTTCCTGAACGCTTTTCCAGGACCTGTTAAGGAACAATGCTTGCATCCATCAGACTCCTCTAGTTCTGGTTCTTGTGGCCACTAAATATTTTTTCAGTGTGTGACTGAGAACCCTCCAGTTTAGGACTCAGGAGAACACTTAACTCATGGACTGCTTCCATGTCACCATGTATCACCGTTAAGTCAAGGCAGTGCAGGAAGAAAATGTTCTGAGCCACTCAGAGGTGAAGTGGGAAGCCTCACCAAATATTTAACAGGGGCAATCCAAAGAGCCAAAGGGTGGCTACCACCTGCTTTGGGAGGCAGCAGTGGGATGGTGAAAAGCTCAGAGCTGCTGAAGGGTGCACCAGTATTGAGGCAGTCAGGAATGCCTTCACCTTCACCCAATATTAGAGGCTCAGGGTTAGAAGCAAGCTGGTTTGTGCGAGTGGCCCTTGTGAGCATGAGGCACAAGACAGCCTTGGATCACTCTTTCCCATTTCATTGCCACCTCATATAAAATGTTTTTAAAGAAAACCTTGGTTTCTGACAGCCATTTAATAAAGCTGTAGAAAGGAAGATAGAGTCCTGCAGCATGTTGGAGAGATGGGATTAGCTGATATTCAACCACTCCAGCAGTGCACTTGGCTCAACACCCCTTACACGATTTCCAGGGCCTGAAGATCTCCTGCAGCTGGACCTACCATAGCGGTTTGTCCCAGGTGATCATAGCAAAACACAACTTCACTTTCCAGGATTAAACTCCATGATTTCCTTGCTCTTAAGCAAGTTGAAGCTCTCTGGGGTCAGCAGCAACTCGGCCAGATCCTGCTTTCAATTGCATACAGATGTAAAATGCAGGGTAACGTGGTGCTCTGCTATTCCCCCTGGGCTGAGCGGCTCTGCTGTATGCTGTACCTTTCCCCACACATTGGGAGGCCAGACAGATCCCCTCAAAACAGCACAGTGACCCACTCTCCAGTGTTGCATTGGGACACCGTGCGCCTCCATGCTGTCTGGTTCTTCCACGGCTGGGAAAGGCTTTGGATAGAATTAATTCATTGCAATCAAAACCCAACAAGTACTGGAAGAAAGTTCAAATGTATGTGAAATAGCTTGTCCAAAAAGCTGGCAAAGGCAGCTTATTTTTCCTGTCTTACAAGAAGTTATGCAATCAAGTGATTAATTACCCGTGGCACAGTCTGAGAGGTGAAAGATTAATATTCCTGGAGACTGCTGCTGTTGACCTTGTGTTATACCCAGCATGGGAATAGCCTGAGCTTCCCAGCAGAATAAACCTTGCCCAATGGTGGGATTGTCTTCTCACTATAGTTGAGTGAAGAGGTTAAAGTTCTATTTTTCTTCTAAATTCTGTCCATCCAGCAGGAAATAGTACCATCAAAAGTCTCCCGCCCATCTCCTGGAGAAAAAATAAAGCTCAAGTCTTTTATAATTCCAGGGCTGTGCCTCAGCCAGCTGCGGCAGTGGAGTCGGAGCCCAGCCTTGGACATGGGGGCAGTTGGGAAGTGCTGTAGAAGCACTGTACGCATTAACCAGTTTCCACACAACGCTGGGAACCATCGCAAACCATTGCCCTTAGTCCTGGGGGGACGAACGTCAAATTCACTCACAGCTGTAAACATTGGTCCTTGCCTGCACAGAGTGCTCCTTAGTGCGCACTGTAATATGATTTCTTTCCTGGGGGAAGAAATGCTGGGATGTGACAGGAGTTAAATCTGTGTGCGGTTGCGGCACTCATTCATTCATGCTGCTTGTCATGTGCAGCCCAAGGGTGCCACGTTTCTGTGGCGTAGGAGGATGTGCCTTCTCCAGCACATTGCTCATTCCACCTTTCCTCCTCTACACAAGCCCATGTGCAGCAATCACTTTCTGCTGGAAATCCTGCACTGGCTTGCTGTCAACAATCTTAGCTTACACCAAAAGTTATCTGGTACTTTTCCTAAAAGGTTGCTTTCCAGTAACTTTTAATTTTGCCAAACTAAGTGTTCACTTCAAGATGAAGGTATTTAGCCAGGGAAGGGTGCAGTAAATTGTCAGTCATTTTAGTCACTTGATGTGCAAGGAATAAAGTGTAGCTTTCCCTATACATAAAACCTTGTCCACTTTTTCATTAAGCGTTTTCAGCACTATTCTTTGGAGCATATCTTATCTTATCCTGCCTCTCATGGCTGAATTTGCAGTGTTAAATGCTCTTCTAAGAAAACAAATGGTCATTATTGAATTTTATGCTATACTCAGTATAGAAAGAGGGAGGAGAAGAAAGAGCTCGTACAATTTTTCTTTCTCAAGTAGTGGTTTCCATCAAAGCAACTTGGCATGTGAAAGCTCCTAGTGAAGGAGAGAACCAAACATAAGAAATAAACCAGAAGAAACAGGGCGGGGGTCAAGGGGTTACTTCATGTGCATTATAAAAAACCCTCTCATAATCTTTGGTCTTGTGAAAAGATCCATAGTGCTGGTGCCAAATAATTCCCCCCAGCAGGAAGACAGGACAGCAGAGAGGCTTCCGGGGCCAGTGGGCACCTCTCAGATAAAACAAATGGAAGGGATGAGGCCAGAACAGTGAGATGGTGAATGGGGGTGGATGGAGAGCATAGAAACAGACAGTGTCAACAGCCTCCAAAAATGCTGTAACAGAACTGACTTGTTGCAAAGTGGAGCTCACAGCTCCTCACTTAGTCAAGGATGGCACTGGTGGTATGACTTGTGTCTCACTGTCAGTCTAGAAGAGCCCGTGCCTATGGCCTCTTATCCTGCCACTGGGCATCACTGGGAAGAGTCTGTTTCCATCTTTCCTGCCCTATCAGATATTTATATATAGTGATAAGGTCCCCCTGGGCTTTCTCTTCTCTGGGCTCAGCAGCCACAGCTCTCCCAGTCCCTCCCCACATGATAGATGCTGCAATCCCTTAATCATCTTTAGGGCTCTTTGCTGGGCTTGTTCCAGCACATCCATGTTTTTCACTGGGACACCCAGAACTGGCCACAGCTCTCCAGGGTTGGATCACCCTCGTGGACCTGCTGGCAATGCTCTTCATAATGAAGCCTAGGATGTTTTTGGCATCTTTGCCATGAGGCCATGTTGCTGGTTGACAGTCAGCTTGTTGTGCACCAGACATCAAGGTCTTTTTCTGCAGAGATGTTTTCCAGCTGGCTGATCATCTCTCAACCCATACTTCTCTCTGGGGTTATCCTTCTCCATATTCAGGACATCACATTCCCCTATAAACATTGTGAGATTCCTGTTAACCCACACCTCCAGCCTCCTGAAGTCCCTCTGAATGGCACCACAGCCATGTGCTGTTTCCATAACTTGCCAAGGGTGTCCTCAGACCCATCATCCAGGTCATTAATGAGGAAGTTAGACAGTGCCAGCCTCAGTATCAGCCCCTGGGGTGCACCACTAGTGACTGGCCTACACATGGGCTACATGCCACTGACCACAGCCCTTTGATCCCAGCACTTCAGCCAGATTTCAAGCCACCTCATTATCCATTTATGTCATCCATATTCCATCAGTTTGTCTGTAAGGATGTTATAGGAGACAGTGTTGAAAACCATGTTAAAATTGGCATAAATAACATTCACTGCACACTGAGCCACTCATCTCATTGTGGAAGGCTATCATGATGGCCAGGAATGATTTCAGCATATCAAATTCACCAGAGCATGAGGTTTTGAGAAACTGGAGAAAGGGAACCGCACCTCATCTCCCTCCGGCCTTGGTTTTCATAATAGTTGGAGGGAAATTGGTGTTTCAGCTTTTGTTGTAACTAAGAATGTCTGTCTCCCTTCTGGGGAGTTTTGTAGGAAAGGCAGAATTTACTGTAAAAGCTTAGTTATGTGTGCTAGAATTTTAGTCTCTGCTTTGGCATGGATTTAGAAAAATAATAATCATTTAAAAATAAACCTAGCTATTGTATTTAACCTTGGCCCGTGCAGCCAGTGATATTTTGTAAGACGTTCCAGCTATCCAAAGATCCTTTTCACCGAAGCTTCCCTTCAGGAAACAAAATAAATTAATGATACAAACAGGAAGCAGCTGTCTTTTCCTAAATAATAATTAAAATGGGGTCTCCTTAGCAGCGAAAGGAATAAATGGGAGGGGAAAGACCTGAAGTATTGTCGGTTTAATTTTAACCAACCTTCAGAGGACAGGCTTAGAATAATGACACAACCAGTGAGGCTGGGAGGACTTATTTTCTTATGAGCCATTTTTGGATTTGAAAAACAGATAAAGGTCTTCACAAGGGGCAGATGAGCAAGACAAAGGAATGTTGCTCTCTCAAGGCACACAGTCTGTCCTCTTTCGGCAGTATTCACATGGAAAGAAACATTAATCATTGTAATCATCGATGCTGTTCTTCAGCGGCTTTCATCTGCTATCAGCAATCACTAGGAAATTCCAGGGTGTTCCTGGATGTGCTTTTTTTGTTGTTTGGTTTGGTTTGGTTTTTGGTTGTTTTTTTTTGTCTTTGTCCCAGACTGTTGACTTGACACAGTTCCTTGAAATTCCACTTTAAGAAGGAAGAAGGACAAGAGAGATGGAAATTCTTGTCTCCTTCCAGCTGGCTGGGAGGAGGAGGTGGTAGCAAAGAGTGTGGTGGCTCCTGCTGTGGCCCCAGAGCTTGGCCTGGTCAGGGCTTCCAGATGTGGAGGGCCCTTGCTCCTGTGGGCTTAGCAGCTGAGCCTGTGGGTGACCGCGGAAACATATTGGCCACAGGCGAGGAAACCATGGGAGAAAACCTTGGCCAGCAAAAGCCACAAGCAGCACACGAGCTGCCACTTTTTATCTGTCATTACCACTGGGTGAAGCAGTACATTGATACAACATGGCAGTGTTGGGGAAAGTGCATTTCTTAACAAGGTGAAGTCACACTTTATTTAAAACTAGGTTTGAGTTTGCTCCATCTCAGGAAATAATGTCAGTGTGTAGCCATATGACACGGCCCTGAGAGATGACTTGGGACGCACTTGCAGTTGGTGTTCTGCCATTTCCTTGAGTAGGTGGGACTGGGTGACAAGTGGCACTGGTTATAAAAGGAGTGGTTTAATGTCAGTTTCTATGACTGCAACCAGAGAACCAATGCAGAAAAATCTGTGCCGTAAACCCAGTGAGTTAGCCAGTGCCACCTCCCAAAATACAGAGTGGGTGGAATAAACAAGGCTTAAGACTTATTTATAAGATTTCACGAATAGAGCCTTCTGTCCATTCCCAAACATATCATGGAGTTGCTGGATGTGGCATGGATTTACAGGCGGAAAAGAAGATGGCAGAAAAATGGGTGACATTCCTTATGACTCCCTCTGGTATTTGAGGGTACCATCAGACTATCTTAGATCTTTAGAGGCACGGAAACTCCAGAAAGGCCTCACGCCAGACTTTTGTCCATGAATCAGAGTTGGCACTAATTTTGACTTAAATTTTTTAAACTTGTTTGCTTGTAAATGGGGAGGCAATAAAGCATCTGGACCTGAAGAAGATTTTGACATGGTCTGTTTACTCTGCACTCAGCAATCCTAATATCTATACAACTTTTCTTCCATCTTTTTCTCATTGTACCTTGTCAGAAAAGCTGCTATTCTCTGAGTGAAATGAGCAGTAATACATGTTCATTTTTAACTGGGCACAGCAGTCTCCTGCCAGTCACACGTCTTTAACACTAAGGGGACAGAGCTAGTCTTGTGGCAAAACTGCAAACGCTTCTTTTAGCAGCACAGAACTTAAAAGTGTAAGAAAGTTCAGCCAGGACTGTCCGAGACACTTAACAGCCTTCACTAGGTCACAGGGAAAACTTTTCCATGGAAAAAATTATCTTGAGTTACTTTCAGATAAAGATGGTGTACTCACAGTCACCAGGGAAATTCCCATCGCTGTTCCCTGTGTGAGAAGGGAAACCTGTTATGGGCCTCTGAAGGAAAACACCACATTTCAGCGTGAGGTTTTTGTGACTCTCTAATGGAAGCACAGTCCTGTCCCCGCTGTAATATCCTGTAGTAGTTAAGATACTGGCTCTGCATCTTTCCTGCCATAAGGCACACTGGAAGAATAACACAAGCCAGGGATTGTCCTTCAGATGCTCAGAAGGAAGGCAGGTGAGCTGATGTGTTATGGGTAAGTGCAGCTGTCAAGACAGAAAACTTCAAGGACAACAAAAGGAGTTAATATTTCCTATTGGTGTGGAAGTTCCTCCACAGGGTCCCAAGAAACTGAGCATCTGGCAATGCGATCACTTTTGGTTTTGCAGATGCTTGCACATGTCACTTGCACAGGTGAGGTTCCTAGTAGTGGTAAGCTTCTTAAACTTGGCAGAAATTTTCAAGAAAAGACATTTTAATCAATGTTTAGATTCACTAAAAAAAGAATAGTATTTAAAGGGAGACATATGTCATTTGAGGCCTCTTCACTCCTGACAGCACATGTGCCCTCATTTTTAGTTTAAACTAAATTAATCTATTAAGGTACAGAAAACCTAATTTCACATCTGATTCTTCTCAGGCAGACGCTGGAATACCAAAAAAGGCAGCTAGCTCTTTATTCCAATGTACAATTCAAGGGAAGTGAGAGGTATTATTCATGTGGGTGTGACCTGATGGCCATGCTGATTCACTCTTCCACTCCAAAGCCCTCCCTGTCCTTCCTAAGCCTTGCAGTTCTTGGCGCCTGCCCTTACAAGGGTCCTTATTTGGTGAAGAGGGCTACATATTTTGGCCTACTCTCTTTCCTCCCTGCTACAAGTTATTGTTGTGGAAATGGCTCACAAATGGGTGGAGTTTTGTCTTTTTTTTTTTTTTTCTTAAACATTAGGGTCCAAGCTGCTAAGAATAGCTTCTGCCATTATTTGAGCAGCAGCAAAAAGTAATAAGAGTATCAATATTTGAATATCACCTGAGGCAAGAATCCCACTATACCCATTGTGACAGTAGTTGACTTTTGGAGATCTCCGAGTGGTGCTTGGCTAATTTTGAAACTTCCTCAGTGGGCATCCACAGTTGATGTGACAAAAAGGATGTCAAAGTTCGGGCCACAATTCTGCATCAAGTAATCCCTGCAGTGCTGCAAACATGCTGATACTTGGACACCGTCGGCCCCAGCAAGTTTTGAACTGCAAGAGAGCTAGGGTTTTTGTTTCCACAACAGATGGCTTGCTATGAAATCCCAAAAATCTTGATGTATTCATCTCAGAAGATAGTTCTTGCTGTAGCCATGCATGCTTCTCCCTCTAACTGTCTGGGAGAGAGAGGAGGGTCAGCAAGCTACAGGTACATGTATTTTCTCATCTTCTTTCTTTTTTTCCAGACCATTTTTCCCTAATTCTCCTTCAGAGGTCACTGCCATTCTTCTTCCTTTTAATTTGCAGCAGTTTCTCAAAGCCATAGTGAGAGACCCAGGACAGGAGGGCAGCTGAGAAGAGGGGAAGGGAAGGCTAACAAGGCCAGTTGGTTGTTATTCAAAGGCTCATCCTTCAAATACTGTTTTTCAGGAAAGAGAGGGGTGAGAAAGGCTCTGAATATTATCACTACAAATAAAGCCTTTAAAACATCTCCCAAGCAGGATGAATAAAGTCCCGGAGCAGTTCATCTGAGATATGTGCAGATTTACACTTCTTGGCAGCTTCAGCAATTTTTAACACAGATGTCAATAGGGACTCAATTTCCATAGACAAACCTAGTACCAAGTGTTGACCAGAGCAGAATTATAATTCACTGCAAACAAACAGTTGGGTTCAGAATAGTTTTGACACTCTTTGCTAAGATGGGAACAAATAGGGCATCAGGGAGCTGAGAGAGGTAGCGGTGACTGACATCCATGTTATTGCCAAACACTTGATAGCATCAAACCCCAAGAGCAAACGTATTTCAGGCATACAAGCCTTAAGCTGTTAAAAAAATCTGTCTGCCAGCAGTCAGGGTCTTCAGCTGCTCAGTCAAATGCAGCCTGGAAAAAGGTGTGCACGGTGCTTGAGCTGTGGTGAACAGTGGGTGAGGATGCTTGAGGGTGGTGGGCTTTGGGAAGGAACCACGCAAGACCCATCTTTTCCGTATAGGAAGTTACATAAGGACATAAAACCAGCTCCACTGGGTCAGACTAAAGACTGTCTAACCTAACATCCAGACCCAAACAGAGCCTGTGAGTAGAAGCCTAGGGAGAGTAAGAACAAGGGCAAGCATATATAATACTCCGCCTCAGTGTTCTCCCAAACTCCAACTATTTTCAGCTCAGGAACTTCCTGAGCCAGATAGAGTTTCTATGTATTTAGTAATTCTCAGAGGATTTATCTTCTGTAAACTCTCCTTGAATCCATGCAAGCTTCTCATATCCACAACATCCTTTGGTAAGAAGATTCACATGTCTACTGCCTGTTGCTTGAAGAGCCATCTCCTGTTTGTTTTTCAGCCTGTCTCCTACTAATTTCATGTAATGCTGCCCACTCTTGTACCAGAGGAGACAGCAAAGCTTGACCCATCCCTGCTCCCAGGCCACTCACAAGCTCAGAAAGCTTTCTCATATACCTCCCAGTCATTCCTGTTCCAACCTGAAGATACCTGACTGAGCTGGGAAGGATGCTAAACCATAAGGTGGAACTAGTGAAGGACTTGGGCTGTTTTATTGTCCAGCCTCATCTGCCTTCAGACTCCAAAGGGTCTTGTTGCATCTTGCAGATGTGAATGAAAGCCTCCAACTTGCTCAAGGTTTGTGTTCTAGCTCTAATGCTTCAAGCACCCTGCACAGGCAGAGCTTTGAGAACATAAATAATAGCCTGCACTCAAATTCCAGGCAGGAACAGTTCCTAACCATGCACAAGTCATTCCTGGAAGTTTTCCATGATCCCATCCTCCCTTACACCTCTCCAGTTTTGCCAGCAACCCATACTCCCAGCTTCTCTTCCAGGGGTCTTGTGAGGTTATTCATGTCTACAAGCTGCACTTTGTAGACTAAATTGTGGCGTTTCTGGCAGTGACCAGCAACTTATCCTTTTCTGTCACTGTGCTGGCATGTAAATCCATGGTGAGTGCCCAGGGAAACCAAGAGCCTGCCACCTGCATAAACATTACAGAGTGCCTACCAAAAGCATAGCGTGCTCTCCCCTCTGTGTGTGTGTCACAGTGACCTCTAAGCACACCATCTAAAATAACCCCATGCATGGAACCAAGAATAGAAAGAAAGGAAGGATGCATTTTATGTAAATGTAGTCAGAAAGTCTGCAAGACAAATTGCTTGAAGTGGTTCGAAAGATGAAGAAATATGACTCACTTCCAGAAGGAACTGTTTTTGCTGGGCTGGACTGAGAGTAGCATTGTGACTTAGGCATGTATGTGGTTGCTGTCGGGGCTTTACTGACATCCACGGGGATGGGTTGGACACCCAGGAAAGCAGAGCAGGTGTGCTTCATGAACCTGAACGTGAGGGAGCTCTGCAAGCAGAGGATGCACTTGTTTATCTGCAGTGCAGATTTACACATAATATTTCCAACCAGTGGTACTAACATAAGGATTCTTGTCATGCTCTTGACAGAAAAAATTCTGCAAAGGACCTTTTTCGAGGCAAGCAGAAACTGCCTGAATGGTTCAGAGCAGTGCTGTATTTAATTAAACACTGTAGAGGATGAGGTAAATGTGTTCGGAGACTAACAAGCTGCTAGCAGAAGTCTCCTCTGCCCCCCAAGTTATCATCACTTAGCTCCCCCGAAGCATGAGGGTTTAGTGTTGTTTATCAACACTTCCCCTGCGAAACACAGCTCTGTGTACCCTTATTTGTCACACAGGCAGCATTCTCTTCCCAGTGTTTTTCTTCCACTAACTCCTTGCAGCAACGAGCGATTTCACTGAATTAATCTGTGGCTGTTGACGACATCGGGTATTTTATTTCAGACCATCTTTCCTCTCCATGCGTCACTGCCTGCCGAAACCAGGGTTGCTGTTGCATGTAGGAGAGCTGAGAGATGTTCTTCATGTGCAGCTCCATGGCATGTCCCTGCCCCACTGTGCCGAGGGGACAGCAGGGGCAGGTCCTTCCTCCCCGGCCAGGTATGCGGTTCTGGAAGCCTCTTTTGGCTCAGGTGCGTGTCTAAGCAGGACCCAGCCATCGTTAATTGCCGGCTGCCTTGAAACAGACCAGAGTCTGAATTTTCCAAAGCCCTGCTTCCATACACATGCACTGAGGACAGGAATGCAAGTTCACCTGGCAACTGCCTCTCCCTTTTAAGTGAGCACATTTCTGAGCTGGTTAGGTATTTCCCATCTCTAGATGTCACATTTTTTCCACCGACTCTGCAGGCAGAGCCAGGAGTTTCAGCGAAAGCCTAAATCCATCAGCGCACCAGGAAGCGCAGGAAGCCAAACACCGAAGCTTTTCATCCCATTTTCAGCAAAGGGGTCAGAGCTGTCTCTGCCCTGTGGCGCGACGACCGATTTACCGTCATCCCTTCAGTGGCGGGACAGGAAAGCGCTCCCAGACGCGCTCCATCGCCGGCGCCCCCAGCCCTCGCAGCATCCCCGCCCTGGCGCGGGCGCAGCCACCGAGCTGCGGGCGCTGCCTCTCTGAGCACGGGGGTTTTTCCTTTGCCTCTTCCCTCCGCCACCTCTGAAGATGATGGCTGAGCCAGGCTCTCCCGCACATGCCGGGGCCGGTGGCAGGGTGGCACAAAGCCGGCATTGTGCACGCTCGCCGCCCTGAGAGGCGAGCTAATTGTCTTTCCCTGCTCCGAGCAACAATTTGCTGGCAGCCAGACTTGTGTCATTATATAACGGGAGATAGTCCGACTTGTAAACGGATCTCCAGAACATGCCTCTCTTCCCTTATTTTGGAAAAACAATAAACTCGGGGCTGGCTGACACCTTGATGCTGCTTGCGAGGTCTCTCCCCCTTAAAGGAAGAAATTCGTCCAGAGTATCACCTCCTCTTATCCGAGGCAATGGGAAGTCATCAGGGGAATCCCAGGAAAGGCAGGAGCTTTAAAAATAAACCTGGAGATCTGCAGGGCTCCTTCAACTGCACCTCATGCAATGCAGCAGGCTTTCCTCCGACAGGGAAAGGAGCTGTGCAGGAAAGCTTTCGATAATAAACCTGGAGGAGTCCAGAGAGCTAAAGAGGAGGAATTTGATTTCCATGCTCACTTTCCCTCCTCCCCCTGCGCATCTCTATCCTAGGCTAACCGGCTGGCCATAAGCAGGTGAGAGAGAGACAAAAGCCATCCTCACCTACTTTCATTTGCATTTCCATGCATGACTTCCAGGATGGTGAGAGATGCCTAAAGACATCTCCCAGTGATCGCCGGAGTTGAAGCTGAAGGGCATCATGTTGTCACGATCACTTTTGCTCCTTAGGCTCCTTTTCCCCTCCCCATTCTGGTTGCTCTGAACTGCTGCCTGTATCCTCCTCGGGAAAGAAAAGAAACTGCTCTCCCTTTCTGAGTTTCATCTTTCCATGCTTCTGCACATGGTAATATTGGTGGACAAAATTTATACTCTGAATAACTGCTTCTCACTGACTGCAGGAAGCAAATTAATCTTTGAGTTAACTTCAGTGCTGGGCTCCCCAAACAGCCATTTTGCTGACTGAGCCTGAAACAGGGAACGAGGATGGGGCATCTTTATTTATTAGGCTGGAAACTCTGAATTTCCTGGGTGACGACTAAAAAAGCTGAGAGGAAAGGACTGCTAGAGCCTGGTCAGAGCCTGCCTGAGAGCAGGTGTCTGCATAAGGACTGCACCTGAGTATCCCAGCAGCAGAAACGGGCTAAATACCTGGTAATGATTCCTCCTTGTGACACCTTTCCTCTGCTCTCGATTCTACTAAGCCTGTCTCTACTGTTTCTCTCTTCTGCCTCACTTTCCTGGGGCCTCCAAAGCTCTGATCATCGCATCCCTCCCCCAGAAAGAGGATAGAAAAATACTGGGAGACTGATGCTCTATTATAACTTGGCAGCTGCCAGCTCTGCGCATCCATCTTCCTCCACTCCTCTCTCCCCCACTGTTTGATTCGATTTCATAAATAAATACCCTGAGTATTGACGTCAGTGCAGGCCTTGAGAAATAATACTCCTGTCGCTCTCTCTGCTATGCACGGGGAACAGAGGGGACAGGGAGGAGGAACAGAGGCAACAACATCTTGGAAGATGAAGTCTTAATATTCTCTTAATTGCCTTCCTCCCTGTTCAGCTATGCCCCAGCTGCAAAGAAAACAAAGATTACCATTATCAGTGTGCCCTTCTGGCTTGAGACAAGACAATCAAGTATCCAAAATTCCTGTTCCTGGTGATTTTTTTTTTTTTTTTTTTTTAGTGAGAGAGGATAACGGGGAGAAATCTCTCCTAGAAGCTGGAGGGGTAAACACCATAGGTCTCTGTGGTCCTCACATGGAACTTAAGAAAAGTGTGCTCAAAATGCTGTCGCCTTGGTGAAATGAAGGCATTGGTTCCTCCATCGAGGGAGACAACGCAAAGACAGGGTTGCCATTAGAATAGGTGTGATCATAGGTGGCTTTATCTGGTATTTAGGAAGTGGTTTCTACCAACCAGAGGTGATTAAGTCACCATGGGCCTATCAGTAGAGGCAATGAGACAAGAAACTTGGATGCTTTGGGGGAAGATGTCTATTCATAAATTATTTTTTAAAATAATATTTGTTTGTAATGACAAGCCTTGTAATAAGCTCCCTGGCTCTTGATTGCCTTTCTAAATCAGTTCCTTTCAAGTTCGGCACAGCTGAAGGATGTGGTCTTGTGCAGAAGGAGCATGACCTTCATTTAAACAAGTTGTTGTGGGGACAGGGAGGCACAGAGACTGTGCCAGTACTTCTCCCTTGGAAAGGCATAAAAACACATTGTTTTACATTGTAATTTTGGTATCATTTCACCTCGTGGACTTAAAATGGTGAACTGTGCTCTTTCTAAAGCTGGCCAACAAAGAAGCACAAGCATGTTCAAGAACAAGATGCGAGAGCATTGAAAAGTCAGCATAAGCTGAATTAATTCCTGGTAATTTTGAAAAGTGAAACAGGTATTTTACTGTGGGTGACAGGGTGCAAGTTCTGCGCTTACCTCAGTTGCTCTACCTGTGAGTTACTCAGGTATTTGAATGGTGTCTTTTTCCATCTAAAACTGTGAAATGTTTAATACTTTCTGGTCAAAGCAGTGTGTCATGTTGCCCTTTGCCGAACACACACGAAGATGGATGTGCTGCTGTGGGGCTCTCCTCTGATCACTGTTGCATGCTGTGCCTGTCCTGGAAACCCCAACTCGGAGCTGCAGGCAGCCCGATGAAGACCAGAACAGCCCGTTTTACATGTCAAGTTTGAATTCCCATGCTGCCCAAGTCAAAAAACACCCTAGTTCAGAAATTTCCTGCCTTCAGACTATTGCTGGTCCCTGAGCCAGAGCCTGGCAGGTTGGAAACCTCAGCTTTCAGTCTGCTGTTGGCAGGTACAAGAAGAAGGCAGGGAAAGAGGCTCTTGCAGGGCTCTTTGCAAACTCTGACATGATTTTAATGAGCAAGTGCATTCCTTGGGCCGTGCACAGCTGGGAGCTCAGCAGCAAAGCAGGCCAAGATTCCTGTCAGGACTTGTGTCTTTCCAGCAGGTTGAAGTTATGTCTGCCACTGCACATCGCCTGCTGACAGTCAGAGCATCCTTCAGCAACCTGGGGGAGGGTGAGCCGATGCTGGCACCTTGGTGGCAATGACAGACCCCTCCTAGGACATGGGATCTATTTATCTTTGCAAACCAGACTTCCCCCTTTGTCTGCACTGGGAGCGGTGGAAGGGCTGTGCTACCCCAGCCTCAGGGTAGTTTATGATTCACCTGCTCTTTAGAAAATAAATAAAGTGGAAGGGGGAAAGTTATCAGCTGCCAGAAGATTGTTAGAAGTCCTTTGCTTCATTGATGCTTTATTTTCATTTATTTTATAAATGAAAAGCACAAAAGGTGCAGAAAGCATCTGAGTCTTGCCTGCTGCTGAGTGCATGAGTGAAATAATCCATGGTACAACAGTACCTTTCTCCGGTCTCCTCACAGCCACATAAAAAATCCGTGGACAATTATAGATGCAACAAGGAAGTCAGGTGATTTTACAAAACAACAAACATGGTTTCTCCGCTTCACCTGCTGCAGCTAGGTCCTTCATTTAGTGCAGTGACTCACATCACTGGAAGACCTCTGAGAACAGAGAGGATTGAAGGGATGAAGCTGGTCTGAGATACAGAGGAACCAGTTTGGAGGCTCAGTCTATTGTGATGGCACTAGTACAACTCACTGAAAGCTAGGTAACAGACCACAACTGCATTCTCAATTAAAAAAAAAAAAAAAAGCTAAGAAATAATGTAAAATGTGGAAGAATAGGGAAAAGTATCTGTCAGTTAGTGATGTTTTTTTCTCCTGTGTTTCCCTGTATCCAGACAAATCCAGAGACACTGATTTATATACCTTGAAAATACTGTGGCCACTTCCACACAGCAAGTTGGACCTTCTCTTTCCCAGTATCCCTCTGTGAATCACCTGGGAAAATGAGATATTTTATCACCTCCAAAGAGATATTTTATGCAAAAAATCATTTGCCCTTGGCTGCCGGCAGAGCTACATGATAATGCTGAGACCCAGGGGCCAGAGCTGGGGCTGGGCTAGGATGCACGGTTAGCTTTCCCAGTTATTCCTGGGTCTCTAAGCAGCATTTAAGACTTCTCTGCTGAAACTATCCTTTGCCTCGCCACCCTCTTGCATGTCAGCAGAGCAGTGGGTGGAGGTCCCTGGACCAGCTGGGCTGCACGTGGAGGTGCATTAAAGCTCAGACATGCCAGCTGTGCCTCCCCGGGGATCACTGCCCGTCACTGCTGCAGCCTCCCATGCTCCTGCAATCCCGCAGCTAAGCACTCGGAGCTGTGCCTGCAGGTAGAGGCATCATTACAAAAATCAGAGCCAGCTCTGCCCAGCCATCTGAGAAAACATGGCAGGCTTGGGTTTGTTCTCAAGCCTGCTGTCTGAGATTCCCAGGCTGAGCCCATGAGCCTTTGCAGGCAACAGAAGATCCTCGAGACAAAGCAAAGGTCCAGTTTCATCCAGACTCCCATCCTCTGGCCAGGATGATGCTCAGAGGCATCTTCTGCCTCTCCTTGCAAGTAAAGGCAGTCCCTGGCAAGCCAAAAGGCAAGATGGCACATTTTGAAGTCTCTTGATGTCCAAAGAAATGAGCTGCTCTGGTCTGGCTCCACGGTGACTCCTGACAGGCTAAAGCAAAAAAGAGGGTTTTTGAAGAGCCGTGTTTGGAAACATCATCATCACCCTTATGGTGCTTCCAGCTTGGCTGCTTTCCCTCCTGGGGAATGCAGCAAGATATCTGGCTGAAGATTTTCCTGCTTTTTAATCAGCGCTAAACATCACCCATGACAGTGGCTTACACAACAAAGAGCAGAAAAGAAGCCACAATAAAATGAGACCTCACTCTTCATAGGGACACATTTTAATGTGAATGAAATCTGTGCCAGGTCTTGGAACATGGTCAGAAAGGCAGACAGATCCTTTCCCCACCTGCAATAAAGTACATGTCCAGAGGAAGCAGTCAGCCCTAGATCTGTACAAAAACTTCCCTGACCAACAACAAAAATCTCAAAAGGAAAAACTGTGCAAAATTTTTGTTGTTGTTGCAATTTTTTAAAGGAACTGGTTTAAAACATGTATTTTCAAGGGTCAAAATCAGTAACTCCAATTTTGGGAAGGAAAATCTTTTCCAATCCAAGTCATCTAGGAGAGGAGGTTGGGCTTGGCGAGGTCCTTGCCCCACAGCATGGGAGGCCTTGGCCACGCCAGTGCGGCTGTACAGTCAATGTGGTGTCTGATTTACCAGATTAGGGATGCTTGGGCACTGTTTTACCCACAGTCGCTCTACTACCAAACTGGAACTGCAGCATTTTACCTCCTATTTGCAGTGGTGCATGATGGGTGTGTGTGATGAAAAGCAGAACTTTGGGATTCCTAAAAACAAAGAGAAGTTGTAACTACCCCAAGAAACCAGAGAAACTCCATCTATCAGGAAACCTAACCTAGACACAACATTTCTTGTTCTTTTTTGCCATCCTCAGTTCCCATCCAGCCTTCAGGTCCCTGGGAACAGCCCAAACTGGTAAAAGGTAAGTAAATCCCTACAGCTGCTGGGAAATAACCCCAGATCTCACCAAGAATCACTGGGCAGAAAACTGGGGGGTTCAGGGGGGGCATCTGCCACAGGACTGAGGTTTCATGGTTGTGTTTAAGGGTACCGCATGCTCTCTTGCAGGTTTGAGCTCCAAAAGAGGAGCTGTGGCGCACTCTGTTCAGCCACAGGGAGTGGCTCTTGGCGTGGCCTTCTTCCCACCCAGCCCTCACCCTAGGAGCAAAAATAAATGAAAAGTAAAAGAAAAAGTCAGGCTTCATATTCTGGATGGATATTTATTTGCTTAACAGGTTTTCTTTTTTTTTTTTAATTTTTTCTTTTTTGGTACAAAGCATCCAGGAAAGCTTTTACTTCTCTTTTTAAAAAATAAAAACTAAGTTTTTTTAAAAAAAGACACATGAAAAGGAAAAAAAAAAGGTCAATTATTTGCAATTTCTCTGTTTTCATTCTGCCTTCCCATCCCACCCACTTCCCTTCCCCCCTCCCTAATTTGGACTGGTTTTCATTCTTTTCCATATATATTTAATAAAATAAATAAAGGATTTTCTTTGTCGTGTATTGCAGTGCCATTTTTTAAAACAAAGGCTTCATGGCTCAACATTGCAAGGTAATAACAAACAAAAGGATTATACATTAAAATCCTCCCCCTCTCAAGACTCCCCCTAGCCCTCCCCTCCAAACCACGAAATAGAATACAATTCAAGTAGTCTTTTTTTTTTTTATGTTTTAAATGTATGGATATATAAGACAAAGCAAGTACAGAACTGGTTAACAGAGTGTCCCCATTTTATTAGCAAGTGAGAGTATATTA
The DNA here is from genome assembly GCA_013400495.1 of Nicator chloris. Classification (NCBI taxonomy): domain Eukaryota; kingdom Metazoa; phylum Chordata; class Aves; order Passeriformes; family Pycnonotidae; genus Nicator; species Nicator chloris. Next base: position 290,904 of record WAAE01013216.1, read on the forward strand.
GGGAGATGTAATTGATTCCCCCCCTTTTACGGTTCCTAGACAGATAATATATATTATTTTAAACCCAACCTATTTTACAGCCCTCTGCCCACCTCTCAAACCCATCTGCCCACCGAGTCCCGAGCCTCAAGCCAGAGACTTGCCGTTCCCCCCCATCCCGTGCAGCAGTCCCAGCCCTGCGGCCGCCCCGGGACGGGTGCAGCCCTTCCTCCTGCGGGCCCCAGGAGGGCAGGAGGGCAGGGGACGCGGGGCAGGGACGCCAGGGTCCGGCGAGAAGGATGCAAAGGGCAAGAGAAGGAAAAGGAGACGGCAGGGCGTGGAACTGCTGCTTCTGCAAGGGCTTGGTGTGAGGGCTGCCTGCCCGCCGGACCATCGGCACTCGAGCAAGGACAGGGAAGAGCAAGATTCCCCGTGGCTCGGGAAGCCAAGCTCCAGGGAGTCCAGGGGGTCTCCACGGCCAGGGGGGTCCGTGCAGCAGCAGGGCCTCGAGTTCTAACTGGCAACACCGTCACCGTTCAAAATGGTTTGTCTCCAGAACAGTTCCCTTTTAGTCTAAGTTGCGGTGGTTGTGTTTTGTTTTTTTTAAACAAAAAAAAAGGATGCGTGTCGATGTATTCTGTGTGTGCGTGCATCTGTGTACATGAGTAACAGCCAACTAGCTCATATGGTCATGACCAAGCTATATTTCAGAAGAGAAAAGAAACACATTTATCACACTTTTCCTAAAACGAAAAGCTAAAATTTCAAGTTCAGTATTCGCTATCTTGTCCTTCCCTCCCCACCCTCCCTTGCTATTTCTGGGTTTTTTCCCTTCCAACTTACTTTAGCACCATAACACATTTTAAACATTACAATCCCTCTTCAGATACTACACAAAATGTCCCATAAAAATAGTGCTTTTTTGCCAAAAAAGTTATATAATATATTATATATATAAATCAACTAAATCCGTGGCAAATGTGCAATGCAGACGCCTCCTCCATTTAAAGTGAGCATCAGCTCACTTTTTTTTTTTTTTCTTCTTTCCCCTTTCCTTTTCCTTCTCTCTTTCTTGCTTTCTCTCTCCTCTTCCTCTCTTTCTCCTGTCATCGGTGATTTCAAAAAAGGTGCAAGTCGATTTGGAATCTTGTAATGAAGCACACACACAAAAACGCAGATGGGGCTCCTCGGAACTTCTTCTCAGGTACGTTTTTCTTTTAAAGGTGCAAAAGAAAGTTATAAAAATAAGAAAAACCAAAAGAAAACAAAAAAAAACCAACAACAACAAAAAAAAAGAAGAAAAAAAGTGAGGTGGGAATGAGGCAAAAAATTTTTATCCCTCAATGTTTCTCCCCGTTCTATTGTTTTTTTCACTTTATTGTCAAGAAAGACACGGAATGGACGCTTCTCGAGAAAAAAAAGATTAAAAAAAGAATTTAACTTCATATCCTTTTTTCCTCTTTGCTCTTTCTTTTGTCTTCTGGCGTTGGCACCGGGGATGTCACGCAGCATCCGGCAGCAAAAAGTTCAAGTGCCAAACTGTCCCTTTGCAAGTACAGGTTTGGAAATACTGGGAGCGCGGGGGAACGAAACAGGTGCGGGAAACGAAACAACCCTCCCCCCCACCCCAAAAGGAAGATGCCGTGGGAGCGGTGCTACTCGCCACCGCCGCCGCCATCCCCTCCTTGCTGTGTCAGTTGTTTGGTTGGGGCCAGAGCGGCGTGAGGGTGCCCCGCCGCCCCGCTCCTCGGCTCAGCGGCCCCGGGGACGGAGGGGCTTGGGGGGCGGGAATCGCCAGTCCTCCCGCCCTTCCCCAGGAGATCAAAAATCGAGACAGCTGGTCAGGGTTCATTTCTGGGGGCCAGCCGTTTCCGGGGAGGCTTGTGCCGCTGGGGGCCTCTGGCTGGGCAGGGAGATGAGGGGACGGTGCAGCGCCTTGGCTTCCTCGGCCGCTTGCAGCCCCTCCGCCTGCCACCGGTACTGGCGAGCCCGCAGGATGTTGGGCGCGTCCCGCTGCCGCCGCTGGGAGCTCTTCTTCTGCCACACGTCGTACTTGGAGTACTTGCCGTGCGAGGGCTTCTGGAAGCTCTCCTGCAAGGAGAGGGATAGTATTATTAGCCGCCACTCAAGCCTGCCCACTCTCCAGATGGGGATTCCCTTCTTGGACCTCCATCCCTCCCATGGAAATATTGCCTCATCCCTGGAAACAGTCACAGAAAGGTTGGACAGGGCTCTGAGCAACCTGATCCAGTTGATGCTTATTGCAGGGCGGTTGCACTAGATGACCTTTAAAGGTCACTTCCAACCCAAACCATGCTACGACTCTGTGACCCAGCCCACCTCTGGTTCCCCACCTTACTAAGAGCTGACCTTTGGCAGGCTGTCTGGCACGACTTGCCAATGGTGGCTGTCTCTCAAAAGCTCTGCAGAAATATCAGACCTTGCAGCTGGGGTTTGTTCTCTCCACCCACAGCCTTCCCGTCTTTTCTCTCTCTGTTTATTTCAAAGGAGGGCCACCATCCCTGTGCAGACTCCTCACCTTACTGAGTGCTGGCAGGCCCGCCAGGGAAGTGGCAGAGAGGTCACGCTCTGACTTGACAGATTTGGCGCAGTATGTTTCCAGCAGAGCCAGGTCGCAGCTCCGGAAGCAGCACTCCTCCACGATCCCTCGGTTGATCCGCCGGTTATTTCGCCCCACCGGTCTACCTGCAACAGCAGAGACCTTGGCATTAGCCACCAGCCTGGGCTGGACCCTCTCCCCAACTCCTTGCAGGCATCCCTCCACCACCAGCCACCAGAGACTGGTGGGCTCCACATCCTTCAAACACAGCAGTGCTTCTCCCAGACCAGCTGACACGTGCCCGCAAACCAGCCAAGTCTCACGTTAAGACCTTCCCAGACAAATGCTATCGATGCCAACACGTGCCTCCAGCAGTAGTTTAAAGGCACTTTAAATGGTGGAGGTTTATCTCCCTCCTGTATCTCTGGCACAGGTGGCCTTCTCGGGCATAGCTGAGGCGAGGAAGCTCGAGCCCAGCCTGACTGCCAGCGCTGCACCGATTACTGCGACTGTCTCCGATGTTGATCCTGGCAAGCGAATTTTATTAGAAAGAAGCAGCACAGCATTGTGGCTGCCAACCTCCCTCCGCCAGATCAACACTCAGGCAGGTGAAGTGCACCAAGGCGGCTGAATTTTACCAGATGGGACAGCTCTGAGACAGCTGCAGAAAGAATACAGGCTCCCGCACCTGCCAAGAATAGCTATTAAACTTAATCTTTTAATAAGGGTTCCTCTCCCATTTCTGCCTGCAGAAGGATGCAAAAGCCCACATCTGGTGCAGAAATGACCAAGTGCATCTCATATCACTGCTTAATGATGGCCGAAGCGCTGCAGAGGAAAAGCTTACAACAGTTTCACCATGTTTCCTCCCCGTCTTGAAAGAAAAGAGACGGGTAAAGTTGAATTTCTCATGCAAAGCAAATTTGCTTGGGAATTGTACCCTCCAGAATGTAAACTGGCCCAAAACAAAAGGATTTTCTCCGTGTTTTTGCATGTAGCATGTTATGCTCTTGTGCTGTTGTGGGGTTTGCAGGCAGACTTCTGCACACTGCCACGAGCACCTCTTCCCAGCGCAAGGTGCTCCGAGGGAGGGAAACAGAGGCTAGCAACGGTGGGGCTTGCAAACAGGATCCGGTACCACATCCCAGCCAGGAGATTTTGGGCTTAGGGAAGGCCGAGAGTGAGTGGTGTAAGCACAATGCCTAACACTGCTCACTATGGCATGCCGAGCCCTCACCTCCCAGCTGGCCCGCAGGAACACACACGACTGTCCACATTGGCCCCTGCGCTCCCGATGAAGCAGGCGCTCAAGTCTTAGGCCTTGGTGAAGACCTAAGGCTGGCTTACACGGAACTGACCACTTTCCCTGGAGGGTATCCCACCCTGGATGCCCACCCAAAGTGCCTTGGGACAAAGTGCAAAGCACAGTTCTCTAGGGATACGGTGCAACCCCACATGTCAGAAGCAGCCCCAGATGTGCAATACAGGTGTGCACGTGGGATGCAGTCCTGTGCATTCAATGCAGCCCCACACGTGCAAGGCAGACATGCATATTCAACACAGTCCTCCACGCACAACGGAGCACTGTGTGCACAATGCTGACATGCAAAACACCACGAAAATGCCTCGCTGCTGCCCCTCTAATAGCCCTGGCAGCAGGGCACCTGCTTTCTGTTAAAATCAGTTGTGTTCCCATAGGCCAGGAGCCCTCTGGTCCATGCTGGTGCATTTCCACCATACTCAGAGGTCACACAAACAAACACAGCATCAGTGTGCTGGTGATGGGGCAGCCGACCCATGCCATGAGACCTGCCTTTGGGAGTAATTTCAAATGCTTTGTTTCCCACATTCATCCCCATTCCTTTGTGACACCACCTTCCTTTTCTTCTTCTCTAGTAGAATTTCAGGCACAACCTTTAACCAGCCCCACGGCGAGATGAGAAGGCTGGTTCCCATTTGGCAAACGTGCATCGAAGGGAAATCTCTTAGGAGTTTAATTTTCTGTCTTGTGGTCAATAAACACAGTGGATTGGGCCCTCCCCGCTGAGGGGCAGGGCAGATGTGTCGGGTGCCCACAGCTCAAGTGATGCCAGAGTAGGCAACCTGGGTGGTGATGGCCAAAGCAGACAGGGACAGGAGCCAGCTTAGGGCCAGCTGCATGTATTCTTCTCTGTGCATGCAACACCCAGTGAGATCCGTGGGAGAGGTGCACTCCACCAACACCCTGCACCGCACATGGCCCCTGCTCAGCTCCTATCAATCCCAGTGCCCAACTCAATCCATGGCAGGCTGCTGAAGCATTAAGCTGCTCCACAAAGGCATCCTGATATGGGCAGAAGGAGTGTTTAGAAGGAAAAGGGAAAAAAATCAAGTCACCCCCTCTTGCTAGCACATCCCCTAAGGGCTACATTCACACTCCTGCTGAACAGAAGGTTGCACAAGTGATGACACACATGGTTTGAGGAGAAGTTGAGGTTTTCAAAGGTTACATATCTCCTCTCAAAAACAGAAGTTTCCCACTTGCAGTTATGTGTTTGTTTGGAAAGAAGAGGGGAGGAGAAAAACGAGGAAAGCAGGACTATATTCACTGCTGTGCTTTCAAGGGCAATTTCTGGCATGGGTATCCACGGGAAGATCATGTCAGCATGTGTTTGCAAATGCCCACGTGTGACACCACCAGGGTGAGCTCCCAGCAGGGACCACCATGGTGACACGGCCTCTTCCTCCCTGATTGCTGCCCCTGCCTGGCCATCAGGCACACGTGTGGCCATCAGGCACACGTGTGGCCCCCAGCCACAATGGGCTGCCCTTTCTCTCCTGCATAAAGCTGCTGCAAGCCGCTCCCCTTGCCGGCACCACTGCCAGCTCCACCGTGACTCTCCGATAGGGCACGTTTCCCATTACATAATTGTCCGTACGGACCTTGCCAAATGCCACTACAATCCTCCAGGGGGGAGTTACTTTAGGAAAAAAATAAGCAAACACAACAAACAGGGATTTAGTCTCAGAAAGTACCTGGATACAACAGGACATTGCTGGCTAACAGCAATATTGCTGCTGACCTGGATTGGGAAGAGCGTTTGTTCTGTAATACAATTTACACAGGGACTAAAGGCTGAGTTTCCTGGCTTTTGCCCATGGGTGGCATGTCACTCTACCGCCACTGCCAAACCCAGAGAAGGTTTTGCCGCTCTGTCCCTCGCCCGCAGGGGAGAACTGTGTGGGCAGCAGGCTGCGGCATCGCCGGGGCACGCGAGCCACTTCCCATCACAGCCACGACCGCTTCCTCCTGAGGAAACACGCTTCCTCTCCGCCTTCAATGAATGGCTAGGCTCCCTTTTTCCCAAAACTGTGCTTCACCAAAACCTTTTACAGCGCTGCTGAGGGGACAAGCCCTGAGATCCAAAGCCCAGTGATGCAAAGCCCAGCAGCGTGAAGCCGTCCAGCTGCCTGGGGTTATTCCTGCCTAGGTATGGGCTATCCTGACAGGGCGTCCCAGAAGCAGCACAAAGCCAAACCTGTCCCTGGGAGAACCCAGAGGCCACGTACCTGCATCTCAGCTATGCCACAGTGCCAGAGGCAGTGGCACTGCCACTGCCATGGGGAACAGGAGGGTGCCTTCCCTAGCATAAACACCCCATTGCTCCTGGCTCCCCACTCTCACTGGGGCCGAACAGATGCTGCAGGAAGGGGTGCGCTGTGCTGGTGCCACCCTGGCTGGGTCCCCTCTCCTCCGGTCAATCAGGCGGTCAGCCGAGTGGAAGGGGACTTTGGGTGTAAACAGTCCCCGTGCCCCTGTCGCAGGAATGTTGGGAGCAACAAGGGGGCCTTTGTGCAGCACCGGGCCCCGTCCCAGTGCCCCCGGCCTGGCCCTCCCCCACCCCGGCAGCGCACTTTCCCCCCTGCTTTTTCCTAGTATTATTCGGGAGCGGCGGGTGCGCAAGAATGTGCCCCGTCAGCACAAGCGGCTGCAAAGAGCTAAATTCTTATCAGCTGTTGGAAAGGAGGAAACAGGAGCTGTTGTTTACAGAGAAGTCGGCCGCCTCTCCCCCTGCAGCCCCTTCTCCCTCCCTGCCAACGCTGCATGACAGCAACTTCAGGGCTGAGGCTTCCTCTCGACCTGCCCTGCTTTTCGCTCCAGGCTGGACTCAGCATCCCTCTGTGGGTCATGCCGCTGTCCCTGGGTGGGTGCTGGGGACCAGGGGTACCAACCCTGCCACAGTGCCATGGCAGGAAGCCACCACCTTGACAGCACGGCCAAGCCAAAAGCCTTAAAAGTCACAGAGAGGAGGCATCACCAGTGCAGAGCAAAGCGTGCCCAGATTCAGCTGTAGCTCGCCCATGCATGCCTGGGATAGATACAGAGTTGGCACCACCATGTCCACCGTGTCCCATGGCTAGGGAACCTGAGTGCTGCTGGCCCTGCCCCTGTTAGTGCAGCTCTTCTGCAGCCCCAGCTCTTGGAGGCAGCTTCAACATTCTCAGCCCCAAGCACCTGCCAGCCGTGGTGCCCCCCAGGACACCATCGGTACATGCATCCCCCTTGCACTGATGCAAAGATCGCTGTATTTCACAGCCAGCTTCGCTAGCAAAGTGCTCTCTTGCAAGAATGCAGAGCATCACAACTTCTTAAATAATTGCTTCAGCAAAAAAACCCAACAATGGATTTTCATACCATTTTTGTTTTTTCCAATATTACCAGTCAGATGCTTCAAAAACCCTCATCCAGCAAGCAGACCCTCGGGTACGCACAGGACAAGGCTCCCCAAGACATTTATTTCCCGTGTGAACAGCTGCTTTAGCACAGGCTGCTCACCAGGTCACACATCCCATGCTGGGAGGTTCTCACTACAAACCCAGGCCTAGTTTTAAGATGTAAACCCACGAGGGTGCAACGTAATTGTGCCCTATTGCATCTATGGTGACAACAGTGTAGCCATGGGGGTTTAGGAGTGAAGATGAGCATAGTCAAAAATAATCGCTTATGAAGTCAACTGATGGAGGTAGAGAGGGAAAAATTAAGTGAAATGGGGATGTCCAAAACCTTCATCAAGTAGAGGCATTGCCCAAATGTCTTCAGCTCTGCATGGAACAGGCTGGTCAGATCCTGAAAGGGTTAAAATATTGGACTGTGCTTCATCCCCAGTATCTGGGCTCACCAGAAATATTCAAAAAGGTGATGCAGGGAAGGGGGACGGGAGAGGGCAAAAAGAAATAAAGCAAGAACCCCCTTGTGAGCACCCGACTGGCCACTTGGCACCAAGGGACTTGTCTTCCTTCAGAAGTGTTTTTATTTTGGCCTGGGCAGCTGGGTTATTTGAGGTGAAAGGAGGTCAGTTTGACCTTAAAACAAAAGCCCCATTCCCTTTCATCCCCAGAGAGAGGGAGGAGGGAAGAGAAAGCAGGGAGAGAGAGAGATGATCCTCTCCATATAGAGGGAAAGGAAGAGCTTTGAGAGCAGGAGAGGCACTTGCCTCCTTGCCATGCTGGTAAGGGAAAGGGGAGATGAAAAGAGGAAGGGCAGCTGACACGCAAACCCTCGCTGCTTGGCTCCATCATAGCAAGGAAGTGCACCCAGAGCACCCCAAAAGCTCTGCCTGCCCACAGCACCCAGGGAGCCATGAGAAGAACCCGCTGCTCAGCCAGGATAGGGCAGAGGGATTGCCCCCAGAGAGCTGCAAAGCCACCTGCAGCCCCACCACCCACCCAAAACTGAACCTGAAGCCCTTCCCAACCTGAATCCTGCGCTGTGGCTGAGTGTGGGATCCCTGTGCCTCTCTCTACCCAACATCAGCAGGCAGTAGGAGACAAGTCTGGTAAAGCACCCAGGTTGGGAAGGGACATCCAGGTTGGGAAGGGACATCCAAAGTCGCTTCCTAACTTTGCAGCACCCCGTTGTTCCCTGCACAGGCAGACTGGAACAAGAGGGAGGCTGGCTCTCCACTCCACTCCTCAAAAACACACCCTGTTTACTTGAAAGTGACTTTTTAATTCCTTTTCCCAAGGCAGAGGCAAGGCTGTCAAATGCACCTTGTGCAGCTGGTATCTCCATCCTCTTCCTCCCCATTTGGCTTTGCATCTTTCCTGTAGTCAGTCACTCTGTGGCTCAGACCTCAGTGGGGAGCAAGACACAGTGTCTTCCCACTCCCAAGCAGAGCAGGGGACCGAAACACCAAAAGAAGGTATCACACGGGAGGCACCTCTGCCCACAGATTACTGAGCATCCATTGTCACTGGTTTACTCCGCATCCTCCCTGTTTACACCACCTAATCCATTGTACTGCCAATGGCCTCAAGACCCAAAGCATCCTGGTGGAAAGCCCACTGCAGCCAGCTGCTCTGAAGCCATCTGCGTGCTGCGCACAACAGCAGTGCTGCATTTTTTGCATTAGCTGCACTGCAAAGGAGTAAGACACCACTCTTCAGCAACAAGTTCACCAGCAGTAGCTAGGAGGTCACAAAGCTACGTCACAAAGTTTTGGGAGCAGCTTAGAAGGTGCTGCTATACCCAAGCAAAGCCTACCCGGGAGGGGAGAGTGCTCAGCTTCCTGCCTGCTGTCAGGATGCAACGCTTAGGCAGCAAAGTTTCAAAATAAACCAGGACCCAAGCTCAGCAGAGCACTGGCTGCAGACATCCTCGTTATTGTAATGACTTGCCCTTATCACTGGTGAACCAGCCACAGAACGTTCCCCAGAGACTTTCCTGAGCATCGTATGCGGGGCCCAGCTTCCCCACGGCACCAGACAGTCCCCAAACCAGTGCCAAGTTGATGCACGTCACCCTGAGCATGTCCACTTTCTTGCTCCTCTCCTGGCCTACTGCCACATACGAGGAAATCACGAAAAGCACCAGGCTGGGAAACCCCTCCTTTCCCTCCCAGCCGGCTCTGCTGAGGCAAGGCGTGGGGTGGGGGCAGCATCCTGCCCGCTGCTGGCAGCTGCCCAGCACTTACTGAAGTAGAAGCCCCTGTCCCCGCAGACGAACTGCAGCGTGTCCACCAGCTCCCCGCCGCACAGGGTCTCCGCCGTGCCGTACGCGGCGGCCGAGTCCAGCGCGTAGGCCAGGAAAGCCAGGAGCAGCAGCAGCATCCGCCTGGCCGCGCACATCCTCTGCACCTGGGGACAGAGGCACAGCGTTAGCACCGCGGGACAGACCCCTCTCTGCCACCTCCCACAGCCCGTGCCCCCCCGCCCGCGGCACGCCGGGGCGGTGATGCCCAGACATGTCGGGATGCTGCTGCTGCAGGGAAGGACCGGCAGCGCTGCGACAGCCGCTGGGGTGAGGCCAGCTCCCTGCGCTCGGCCCGCCGGGCAGCAGCTCCGGGCAGACAAGGTTTGCATTGAAGCAGTTTTTTCCATTGGAAAATCCCACTTCAGCCTACCTCTAAAAGGCTTGTATTTCCCCTGCTCTTTCAGCAGCGTGATTTTTTTAATTTTCCCCCTTTTTGAAAGGGAATTCATTCAAATTACTATCAGTAGGTGTTTTTTTTTCCTCTTCTGATGACAGGTTTTCATGCCCTGTCTGAAAACATGTCCATGCAATGCGAAATCAAGTGAAGCTTCAACCTGTCGTAGAGCTGCTTTTGAGGAAAGCAGGGAAGAGCAGCTTTTGTCCCGGGCATGTGAGAGAGATGAGGCTCAGGCAATCGAGAGCCTGACTGCACAAGCTGTGTTTGCTGACAAGAGTTGGGACTAAGACATCCCTCAGGAATTATGTGGTCCCATGGGAAACACACCTGAGGCATCACTAGGGAGGGGCAAGGCAGCGTCAGACAGTGCAGAGCATTGAAAAAGAAACTCCCTGGGTATTTGCTAACCAGCCCAAAGACTCGGCTCCAGCAAACAGCTTTACCTCCATATCAGCTTCTGCAGGTGTAAAGCAAGGGTGCTATTGCCCCACTGGATGGGGCAAAACCCATGAACGGTTCGAGGCATTACAGTCCCCCAGTGATGAGCCTCACGATACATATACAGCCAAATGAAGCTGGGTTTTGACCAGACAGGTAAGCTCCAAATGAAGAGAAGCATATCAAAATAGCAGATGGTGGGTGGTAACCCTTGTCTCAAGCAAAGCATCCCCTCTCCTTGCTAATATTCAACCAAGACACTAGGTTTTACATCCAGCTTTCATCACCATAGCATCTGAGCAACTCGAGAATAATATCAGTTAATGAATATTACCTCACCCCCCCGGGATGCTTGGAGATGGAGCCGAAGCCCAGGATAGATTAAATGACTCGCCCAAGGTCACAGGGGAAGTCTGCAGCGCAGCCAGGAAATTAGCCCAGGTCCCCCGAGGCCCCACCACGGTCCTGCCAGCAATAAAGACACCCTTGCTCCCGAATTTTTAGTAGCACATAGCTCAAATTGTCACTGCTAGAAATGCATCATGCTTACAAGTCATGAGCTCTACTGAGCAGCGGAAGGGCAAGGATCAGCAGCAGGAAAAGCCAAAACAGAGGTTTCAAAGTCTGGGTGGGCTGTGGGCGACGTTCCCCCTGCTTGAGTTTTGATGGCCGTAGTATTGCTCAGCCTGTGCTGGGAGAGATCAGCAAGACTGGCAGAAGCCCTTCAAAGCTCTAGACAAGAGAGGCAGCAGCCCTGGGAACAAACTGGTCTCAAATCAGCAAGTGACGGGACAGGACCAGCTTTTCCAGTAGCAATGCTCCCTTCAGCACACTGCAGGGGCTTTGTTCTGTATCACAGCAGGAGCAAAGGGATGGCACCAGGCTCTGACACCATGTTGCCAAGCTGCAGTGTTTTACCACCAGCACCTTTTTACCTCGATTTCTTTAATCAAATGACCCACAGTTGTTTAGTGGGCCTCCCCAACAGGAACACAGCATCATTTTCACTGCTGAAGTCATGGCCCTAGTGCTGCAGCATCAGAAGCCAGATCTCCAGCTGACAACAGTCCAACCCCCTTGCTCCTGTCCCCTTTTCAGCCTTTTTTTTCACATGCAAATCCCAATTGCTGGTGTCCCCAGGTCTCAGGTAGTGCCAGCACTCATTGCCAGGGTGATGGATTTGCCACCAGCCAGTGTTGCCATTGAAGGCACTCCTATGGGACTTCAGGACACCCACATGATCCCGTGTCCCCAGTTAGGCTGGCTATGAGCAGGCTGCATGCTGGCCTCCCCCAGCCAGAGCCAGCTCTGGCACGAAGGGGTTGATTGGTGGCACAGGTGACAAACACCATTTTTCCTTCACATTCAGTCTAAAGAAAAGGGTGAGATGCTCTGAAGCAAGGGGAGAGCGAGATTTTGTCAGCAGGTGATATTTGATGCTGGGGAGACCTGACACCTTCTGTGGAAAAACACTTGTGCTCCTGAGAAAATACCCACTCCTGCACAAGCCGCACTGCAAGCCCCTGGCAGCCTTCCCTGCCTCCACTGCAAGCTCTTTCCAGGTGCCCACACACCCTGTAACTCTGGCCAGGAAACGCCCCTGAAGCAGCAGGAACAGGGAGAGCCCCAGTGCTGTCATCCAGAGCACGGCTAACTAAGGTGGAGGTGTGAAATGCAACTAAGGCCACCTTTGCCCGTGCACCAGCCACCAGCCCTTCCCTCTGCTGTCACCTTGGCGTCTCCCTGCTCCTTCCAGTAGCCGTGTAATGAGAAACCAGGCAGCAAAGCAAAGAGCATCTTTATTTACTACCCAGTGCTGCAGTTTCTCCCCAGCTTGATGGAGCTGCAACCCAACCCAACCCCGTAAGCCCTTCCCTCTCCCTTTGGCCCCACTGACTCTGCTAATGAAAAGCCCCCAGGCTTCACACAAAGGCTGCAGAGGCTCCCAGGCTGCCATCACTGGTTCAACATGTCCCAACAGCCTTTAATTGATCCTTTCCTCCCTCACAAGCACGGACGAGCAGACCCATGCAGGAGAGCTTGCACCCACCTCACCACAGCTGCCAGAGCAGGTGCTGCTCCCCAAAACAGGGTGTTATGGCACAGCTGGGTACCTGCAGGCCACAACCTGGTTGGTGCAAGCACCATGCCAGCTGCACAGGTTGCAGGAACTGAATGGCTGCTCAGCATGATGAGTCTAAGCCCTGTGAGTACCTCCAAGATTTCATTCTCCTCTGGAAACCTGGGACAGCACAGCTTTCAGTTTCTAGTCCCAAGCATTAGGACAGGCATGGTATCCTCAGCTGTTGAACAGGAACAAGTTCACACCAATGGTTGGAAGGACCTTCATATTTTATCAGAAAGCCTCTCTTACATGAAGTGGAACAGGAATAAGGCAGCACGAGGGAAGTGGGCCACTTCCCTAAAGGACAAGGTCCTGTCTCTGCTAGAAGAGAGGCTACAGCTACCGCTGTCCCATCCCTGCCAAAGCAGGTTCAGCCAGCCATGCTGACTGCTATTGTCCCACATGTGCCCAGGTAGAGCTCAAAGGCTTTAGAATGCAGTGGGAATGGCAGGGCGAGACATGCCAGATGCCCAACAACCTGAGCACCAAATTCCTCCTAAGGAGGGCTTGGACCCCACACAGTGCACAAGAGGTTGATGCAAGAGGAAATTCTTGGTTGCACAGGTGACCTGTACCATCCTGGGAATCACACTTGAAGCTTCTCTGAATAACCCACCTGAAGCAGCATTATCAGTGCAGAACAGGCTCACAAAAGGTATGAGCACATACTGCTGGCCTCTCCCATCCTGGAGAGGGTCTGCTTTGCTCTCCATCCTTCATGCCCCTCTCATGCCTTTCCAGCATCCACAGCACCCCATGCAAAGCCAGGCTGCCACTGGAACCAGCTCAGCTGCAAGCTGCCATGTGCAGGATGGTCCTGCCTTGGAACTCCTGTGCATTCCTGCCTTGCAGCACACATCACTGCACCCATGGCCAGGAACACCTCTTGGCAGGCCCCAGCCAGCAGAGAGGTCCAACAGAGAGGGTTCTCTCTGAGTGGCTGTGGTGTGCTGGGAGTGAGCCCCAGGGCAGGTCTGCAGTGGAGTCTCCCTCCCACCTGAGATCATTAAAGGATTTTTCAGGATCTGCTGCTGAGTCAGCTGGATCGACAGTTTCTGTCCAGCTGTTGGAGAGTCGGGGGCCAGGAGGCCACAATGTGCTAAAAGGCCCAGTTGCCAAGTCCCAGAGTACAGCTCAGGCATCCCTTGCATCAAGGCTTGTGCTGAGCAAACCAAACCATGATGCCTCTTGGGCAACAAATATCTCCCCAAAAACAGAGACAAAACCTCCTGTCTGACCTAATTCCTTCTTCAGTCTGGCCTTCATTGCAATTTAATATGAACAGAACAACGTAGGAGGGAATTGACAGATGGCCCAGTCTGTAAAATTTGGATTTGGACAGCAAAAAGAAAAAAAAAAAATCTTGCTTCTTAGTGGAGCAGTGCAGCGTTGAAAAGGGAGCATGGCAAAAGAAGTCGTCGGCCCAACCCCAGTGGCACCTGCCAGAGGGGAAAACACCAGTTTACACATCCCAGCATCCCTCACACTCCACCCCTTAAAAAAAAAAAATTAAAAAAATTAAAAAAAAAAAAAAAAGGGCAGACTGATGTTTCTCTGCTCTGACGATTGCCTGTGAGAGATGCTGAACATCTGCCCCTCTGCATTGCTCCTCTCCGTGGACAGCCGCAGGAGAGCGGCGAGCTGACCCGGTTCTGAGCGTGGCAATCCCGAAGGAGCAGGATGTGGGCATGTGCCAACCACACAAGTGCCAAGTGAATGCCGCCCCTGCCCACAGGGCAACCCAACCTCACACAGGGCGCTGGGCCATGATGCCCCGAGGTGCCAAGGAGCAAAGGGATAATGGAAGCCAGTGTGAGAGGCAGGTGCCTTGGCAGCTGAAAACCACCCAGGAGCCACATCTTGGGCAGAGGCACAGGGATGAGGTGCCCAGCAGTACCTGAAGGCAGAGGAATCACCTCATGCCGTGCCACAGAAGAGCCTCTCTTTTCATCTGAAAGAGAAAGGAAATTTCTGACCACCCACAGCTTGGAAGAAGCAAGCTTCAAAACACAAAACTTTTGACCACTGAGTTGTCAGGCGAATAAAAATGACTCAGGAGGACCGGGGGTTTTGCTGTTTAGCTCAGGCTTGAAAAAAATAAAATACCTTCTGATTCTTGGCACCTGGCTCGCATGACATTCATATGGCTGAGGCTGGCAATACTGCTACTATTTTTAGCTCTCACTTTTTTTTTGTCTTCACTGCTCGTCCCCATCAGCAGCCCACTCTGCCCCACACCAGGGGTCACCTTTCTGCCTTCCAACCTGTGAGCCCAGAGAGGCACCTGCCTCCTCTGCCTGTGGGACAGGGGCCGGGGCAGGCAGGGAAGCACTGCCTGCACCCCATGTCTATACGTGCTGCAGGAGAACTACTGTGCCTGTGGAAAAATCAAGCTGAAAGAGGTGAATGGGGTATTCAGTACCATTTACTCACCCCACTGGGGAGTAAGAGTGTATTGCATAAATTTTGGTATGCAGCCCAGAAATATTTGATTTATTGTATATAAAAAAAAAAGGGAAATGCAATCTTGCTTAACTCTTCTAAAGACAGCTGGCAGGACCCAGTGAAGGGATTTAAGTCCGTTTTAGTAGCCTCACTTAACTCCTTTCTTTATTGTTCCTCTCTCCTTTCTGCATTCCCTTCCAAAACCTGGAGTATATCAGGGAAAGTTAACAGCAAGTTAAGCTGTTAAATCAGGAACTGTGGTGACTGGAGTCTACTGGCAAGTGATATTCCCACAACACGTTGAACTTGCTTTATGTCTTGGCAGAGCAACTTTAACCCTTTCAGAGCCGGGCTGTAATGCCAAGGCAGACTTCCTCTCCTGGTGCCCCCCACCTCTCCTGACCCCTCACACAACCATGCCGAGGGAGGCCGATATCGCTTTCCCAGCTAAGACACTCATCAGCTTTTAAAAGCAAAGACAATCCAAAGAAGGATCGGAGAGGTCAGCCCCAGGACACAAGCTGGGAGAGGGTGGGCCACTCACAGTGCTCGTATGCACTGCTGGAAACACACCAACTCCTCGGTCCCTCTAAAAATAAGACCTCACCTGCTGTGTTTGCTTTATTTAAAAAAAGAAAAGTACAGAAATGCTTTTCTCTGGTGCTCCGTGAGGCAAACTGGGCTCGTGCTGAAGCCTATAGGAATCAAGGGGAAGACACGCACTGACAACTCCGGGTTGACTGGTCAAAGCAGCAACCCTCCAGCCAGGCTGAAAAAAAGATCACCTGTCAAAAAGAGCGCTGGGACACACACGCAGACACATTTTGGCTCTCAAATTTCATGCAGCGGTGGGAGGGGACTTGCAGTGTCAAATCTTTTATCCCTTAATGAATTTTCACAGGAGCTGGGATAGCCCCTTTGAAAGGCTGAGTGAACTTGTGTGGGTGCCAACAACACGGAGGAAGATTTACAGCTCTGACCCATTCACCCCCACCAAAATTGTCAAGTTGGGTCCAAAACAGCACAGTGGAACTCAAATCAGAAGTGTCAGTCAGTTTTATACCTCCAGATGTCCTTAGCACAAAGTCATCCTTAACAATACCCCACGACCCAGGCTCCTCAACTCCACTCTAAATCAAGGTAAGAGGAGGAATAAAAATCCCAACACGCAGAACCCTGCAAAGTAAAAGGAAAAAAAAAAAAAAAGCCAACCACATACACACACAACCTGACAATAAACAAATCCAAAGAAAAACAGGCCTCAGTCTCCCAAGCACATCCCAGCATTTGGAAAAAAACTACAGATTTTGTATAGGAAGCCTGGGTTGAAAGCAGAGGCTCTCCCGAGGTGTCTGTTTAAAACCACCCACACAAACCTTGTTTTTACACTTGATTGCTCCACACCACCCTAGCGAGACCTGGCGTATCAGCAACCCTGCTGAAGTACCCCTGGCTGGAGGCGAGGCAGCCACATCTGCTGGTACAGTTACGCTAAATCCGAGTTCCCTCATGTGCCCCAATTCCCTACTGCTCAATTGAGTGCTAAAACCTTTCCAAGTTGCGCTCTTAAAACAATTACTGTAGGGAAAAGCAACTGGGAAGGAAGAAGAAAAAAAAATTTTAAAAAAATCACAGTCGAAGGCTGCACGCCAACCATTAACTCTCACTCCATTTTGGCTTCGCTTTCTTGTTTTTCCTCTCCGTATTTTTATCCCTCCCGAGACCAAACACACCGCAGTGTTTTGCAGAAGAGAGTTTAATAATCTCCCCCGGTCTCCGGAGCCGGAGAACCGCCGGTCCCCTCCCGGCGCGTCCCTCCGCTCCCGCGGCCGCCCGGCGCGGAGGGAGCTCCGCGGGCAGCCGGGGGCCGCGCAGCCCTGCGTGACCT
>WAAE01013216.1:307846-355780 GCA_013400495.1 Nicator chloris
AGGGAGGCACCCCGGGGATACCCCGCGCACCCCACCGCAGCGGGGCCGCCCCGCCGGCCGCGGCTGGGCCGGCGCTCGGGGTCCCTCTAGTGACACGCGTGGGGACGGCGGGCAGCGCGGCCGGCGCGGCTCGGGATGGCTCAGCGGTGCCCGGGGCGGCTCTGCCCGGCGCGGCGCGGCTCTGCCCGGCACGGCGCGGGGAATCCCACCGTGCTCTGCCCGCGGAGGAGCAGCGCGGAGCGGCGCTTACCTTGGCACTGCCGCTGCTACTCTCAACTTCTTGCGGCGGCGGCGGCGGGCCGGGGAGTAAGGCGGGCTGCCGGCAGCGCTCATCCGTGTGTGCCCCGGCGCTTGACATGCTGCTCTCCTGCCCTGGCAGCGATCGCGGCTTTGGCTTGCCTTCCCCGCACCCTGGCACGTTCTCCTCGCCTTGCCTTTTTGGTATGTCAAGTCCCTTACTGGATTTTGTCTGAAGGATGTTATTTTGTTACGATCAGGTATTTTGTTATTCTAGAGAAAGAGCGAGCGAACGCTTTCCTTTCCTCTCCTTTTCCTTTTTTTTTCTTCTGGGTTGTTTTCGCCTTTTTTTTTTTTTCTTCCCTTCTCTTTCTCTCCTGCTTTGGCTGCCCCTTGGGTGGCTCTCACTTTTGTGTTTACTGAGTGCGTCCCCTTGGTCGGGGCGAAGGGGCCGCTGCCTCACTGCCTGCTACTCCCGGCTGCTGCCCCACGAGCGAGGAGACAAGCGGGGCGCTCCGGCTTTTATACCTTTTATACCCCCCCAATGGGCATGCTCTCCCGGCGAGCACCAGCCCGGCCACGCAGCCAATAATGTTGCAGAGCGGTCTAACCCCCTCTCTTCCCTCCCTCCCTTCCTTTCTTCCCTCCTTCTCCCTCGTAACCCTCCGGAGTCCAGCTCGGGAGGGAAGAGGGGACAGAAAGTTTCTGCCGCACGGTTTCTTTGCGTGCTGCTACCCGAGGTGGGGGCTTCACCCCCTCTGCCGGCCCCGGGTGGGAGGGGGGCTACGCGCATCCGCGGCCGCCCCGCAGGTGAGGGGAAGAGCTGTGGATCCGCACCCCGAGCCCCTGCCCAAAATACCAGGGAGCACCCCTTGAGCGCCTCGCTGCGAGGTGGAGAGCCCCGAGTCCCGGCGAGGTGGGAGAGGGGAGATCGCCCAGTCCGTCCTCTCGGGTCCCCCTCTAGGTGCACACGGGCACAGGTGTCCGCGCCGGCCGCCGAACAGCTCGGAGGAGCTCCCCGGCAAAGGCACGGGCATTCCCGCCCGGCCGCCCCGGCCCCCGTGCCTGCCCCGCTGCGGGCAGCCAGCCCCGCCTGGGCGGCAGCGAGCCCCCGCGGCCACCCCTGCGTGTCCGTGTGGACAACATGGACGCTGCCCCTCCGCACCCGGATCTTGCACCTCGCAGAGCACCTTCCCGCTGCGGTTCCCGCTGGCCGGGTCCCCTCTGCTTCCCGCCGGCTCCTGCAGGCGAGGACTGCTGCCTCTAAGCCAAAGGGACTTCTCCGAGGCTTTGCCGTGCGTGTGCAGCAGCGCGGGCAGAACGCGCTCCCGCTGCTCTGCGTGGCTGCCAGGCAGGCACACCGGGCTGCATCGGCCGGCGCTCGCCCGCTCCCGAAGATCTGCCTTGCAACTCTGGCCCGGGGAAGGAACCCCGCTGGCTTTCAAAGGCAGCCCCCGGTGCCCGCACCCTCACCCCTGCCCCGGAGGGTGCCCCTCTGCAGGGGCACGCGTATCGGGCTGCGCCACAGGCGCGCACCCTTGTTGGAGCAGAGAGCAGCAGGGCTGCCTCAGACCTGAGCGGCAGGTTGGCCCACCTCAGGTAGCGCTTGCCATAGCTGGTGGTGCGAAAGGGCAAGGATGCAGCAATCCTCACCCCAGCATGCAATAAAAAACCCTTATTTTTTTTGCTTTTTTCAAGTTTGTACTTTATTTTTCCCCCAAAGGATGGGAGGCTTGGTGCATCTCTCAGCAGTCGGAATTGCCCGAAACGTGCCCAAGAAAACATGGGCAGGATTATCCTTTCTCACTAGGCTTTGGGCATCCTTTTCTTTCCTTCCTAGCATCCTTTTGCTTGCTGTGCTGTCCTCTGGGGTGTGTTGCTGCACATCACACCCAGCAATCCTGGTGTCAGGGCTGTAGGCTGCAACCGAAACATCGGCACATCTGGGGGATGCTGAGGAAGCAGGTCCGTGCACATCAGACTCAACCACAGGCATCAATTCTCAGCTCCTACACTGATATTTAAACATGTAAAGAAGTGACCTGGCCGTCAACGAGACTGAGCATCTGCCGGCATGTGCCAGGGCTCCAGATTTCTCCTTGCCTTGGGCTTCTGGAGTTTCTCCTAGATGCCCAGGACTTAGTAAATCTGAGTTGTGGGTCCTTGCAAACTGCTCAGCAGAGGTGGTCTTAACAAAGAGCAAGCCACCTTTCCTCCCTGCAAAAGCAGAATCCCATCAAAGGAAAGGACCCAACCTTGGCAGGGGGGTCAGCAGGGCTGTAAGCTACTGTTAATAGCTGAAGGAGCCCAGCTCCCTTCCCCCAGCTCACCACAAGGACCTCCTGAGAGTAGACAAAAGAAAGCTTGGAGGGTTAATCTCCCTGAGAAAAACAAGTGATTTTCCAGTAAACAACTGCAATAGCAAACAATGGGGGTGAAAAATAGCGATCATAAAAAAGTCGGTTTGGAGGAAGAGGCGACCCAGTGCGAGAGGTGTCCTTTGGCTGGGGGAAAAACACGGCAGCAGTTTGACGAAGGTTCAGCAGCAGCAGCAGCAGCCACAGCAAAATAAACCCCACAAGTTGCCACTGGATCTACTTGTGTTTGTGCCTTTTGATCTTTTAATTGCTTCTTAGTTATCCTTCAGTGCAAATAAATAGTGCATTGTGTCAAGAAAGAGGAGGGGGGCGGGGAAGGGAAGAAAGAGACACAAAAGAAAGAGCTGTCGCCCTGAAGAGAAAAGGAACAGGTTCTTTCCCCCCACCTTTAAAGAAGTGAATATATCTGTATTGGGGGGGAGGAAGGGGATAGGATTAGAAATCAAAGCGAAATTGGAGAAAAGCACATTAAGCCTCGGGCATCCTTACAGTAGGAAGAAAAGAGTGAGGTGGTAAACCCCTTGGGGAGTTTATTCGGTGAGTTATGAGGGGATCCACGAGTGTAATATTGTTAAAGGTCAGCCGAAACCTAATTTAAACTAGGGATGTGTGACCTCCGCCCTTCATTTAATACAGTCATAAGGAACATTACACTGCAGATAGCTGGAACAATAGCTGCCTCCACCCCAAACTCCAGCCCTTGGCTTTGCCTGCGAGGAGGGCCGGCAAGGGGGAGCAGGAGAAGGACCAATAAAGCCAAGGACGCAGCAAACCTGTAGACAGGGAGGCAGAAAAAGAGGGATAGGAAGGCCTCTAGAGCACAGCACTGACCACCAAGGATCTTGCAAAATTCCAGGAAGCATTTTGATTTGAAAGTGGATGGGGCTGCAGCAAAGCATCACCTGAAAACATTGACAATACAGTATAAATAAACCACTGCCTCTTGCATTTGTCTGACCTCCGTGGCAGTCGGTGCAGTTCAGGAGAGAAATTACAGCTGTGGGTGCCCATTAAATTTGCAAGGAGTGAGGACAGTGCTCACAAAGCAATGTCAACCAAAGCTAGCTGAAACTAAGTGAAGCTAAAGTGGGAGCTCAAATAAAAGCAATATCTGAAAGGTGCCCTGAAACGACCAGAGGATGTCAGGGACTCGGAGGGAAAACCTGCTGCTGCAGCAGCTCGGAAGCACTGGGGCAGACTGCAAAGCCTCCTGGCGGCACTGCCCATCTGAGCTGATCAAAGCGTCTCGTGGGTGGCCACCAACATGTGGCGTTGGGCCGGAAAGCTTTCCAGGGAAAGCGGGAAGAACCGGAAAGCTTGGGCCAGCCTGGACCTTGCAGACGGGGATGTGAACTTCAGCAAAGGCAGAGGAATGTAAATAACTGCAGAAATGCAGTGGTCCTGGGCCAAGATGGATGTTAGAGATGCTGCTAGGGAGGTGAGCCAAGGAGATACCTTCACGGAAGGGAACATTCACATGACTTTTCCCTTCGTCTCCCACCTAGAATCCAAAGAGAGAAGAGGTCACCTGATCCCAGCCCAACCAAGACATCCTGTAATGCTCATTTGGTTTATTTCACAATTACAGCCCAAATGACAAGGTGGGCAGAGCAGGGATTTGCGGTGCATGGCTCAGGTGCTGTGCCTGCAGCACTACAAGGGTGCCCCAGTTTGTATTCTCATATGTCCCCCTGAATTCTGCAATGCCAACAGTGAGGACAACCAGGAGAAACCAGACTGTTTTACTGATGTGCCCCACAGATCTGGGTTGAGATGTCCAAGATCAGCCGAAAGGAAGCTGTGGATCACTGAGGACTAGAAGAAGTCATCCATAGTGAGACTGGAGAGGCATTAGCCAGAGTCCTATATGCAGCTGTTTAATGGCTGAGGAGTACTTGGCCCAGAGCATCTTTCAGTGGCTTTAAGAAAGTGATACCTTTTGATTTGTACAACCCAGGAACCTGACAATAACACCGTGTCCTTGCATGCTGAGATATATTGATCCTAGGGCACACTAAACTGTTGGAACGGGAAAGATTCACTGGCAAAGGGGGATGTGATATATGGAAGGTCCCTGCAAAAAAATTGAAGCCAAAGAACTAAGAGTGAGAGAAATAATTCACCTGGAGCCCTTGGTCAACAAGGAACAAACAAAAGCAGAAGCTGGGTACGTCTGTTTTAGGACTCCTGGCACCCCTGGGTAGCAAGAACATTTTGAGGCCATGCTCCCAGCCCGGAGGGTTTCTGCTGCAGGATTGTTTTATGGGCAGGGAAAAAGCCAGTTGCCTTTATGGCATCAACAGGGCACCTTTTCTGGCATGTTCAGAGAGAAAGAGGTACTCTTATATCAACTGCTGCCCAGATCTACTGGTGCCTTGGAGCACCTACTGGACTAAGGTGTTCAGGAGAGGTGTTGGCATTTGCTTCCTAAGGACCTGGAGGTTGCTGAACGTAGCAAAAATGAAGTTATTCCACCGTAAGTTATTGCTCCGTGCCAGAGGAATTTGTGACAGTGGTAGAAGGCACTGTCAGTGAAAACAGGGCAGTGTTTTTACCCCTGTTTATATGGAGGACAAACTATGCATTTTTTATGGGCTGGACAGACTTGATATTCCTGTAATGTCTTTTACAATTCAATGCCCCCAGTGACTAGAGAAAAGCTCCAGTGTGAGCAGCCTCACATGGCTCAAGAGGCTGCAGGAAGGAGCATGTGGGGCAGAGAGGTGTCCCTGTGGCCAAGTGTGAGGGAGGAATTGAAAAAGCACAAATGATATTCAGCAAGTGAAGCTCGGTGGGTTTGTTTGTAGGGATGCTGTCTGCACCGTGGCCCAAAAGGAGGAGGTCAAGGGGTCCCAGGGTCAGATGATCCCTGAAAGGGAGAAAAGTGTCTCCTTTCTCCCCATCATCTGTGGAACAGCGAACATCTCTTGGTTATCCTTTGTTGCCAAAGAGGACCCCAGCTCAGCTAACAGCTTCCTGAAAGGAATTTCCAAGGAGGGTAGAATAGGGTAAGAAAGGAGAAATGCCTCCCCTCTCCCCAGCTTCTTTTCATTGCAGAGAGAGCCCAGAAGGCTCCAAGTTTTGTCTGATTATTTGTGTCAAAAATGTGCAACAAACAGAGTAGCAGAGAAGTAAGATGTGTCTGTGCCTGTATTAACAGCTAAGCACATCACCATTTCCTGTTTTCCTTTTTTTTTAAGCATTGCCATCAAAATACCCATTGGAATGTCATGGGGAAGAAGTGGTCCAAGATTGTTTAATGACCAATAAAAGCTCCAGCAGGTACAATTAGTTCTTCCAAGTACCAGGGGATGAAGTTGGCTCTTTACAGCATTGTACAAATATGGATCTGTCTACAGAGCAAGCTCAGAGTCAAAACATCCTGCAAATGAAACATGTTAGAGAAGATGGCAGGAAACCCTTTGGACTAGGAGTTCTTTGGGGTGAGACTGTGACCCCTCACTGTGTCCCTGCAGGGATGGCCCAATGAGAATGTTCTGGGAAGGCAGCACTAGTAGGAGGCATCCCTGTGTTTCCCAGGGAGGAGCTGAGCAGTGGGAAGGTGGTGTGCACGGATGCCACTTGCCTCTGAGCAACCATGTCCTCTCAGGGTGTCTGTGTCTCATCTTCCAGCGAGGCACCCTCATCCACACCACTTTCCTCTGTTTGCACTTGGAAAACTCAGGGATTACCCTTAAAAATATTTTATCCTGCTCACAGGAGTGTCAGTATGAACTGGTCAGTCTGGCTGCATGTTGCTGGATTCATGAGAGAAAACAAGTGAGCTTTTAGTAAGGTCTTTCCCAAAAAACGAGAGAGCAGCTGTTTCTGAGATCCTCTCCAGCAGCTCCAACAGAACAGCCATCACTGGGTGGCCAGTGGCAATGCCAGCGATGGGCTATGCCTGAGGTGATTGAAGTCCTTGTATGTGCCAGCATTCCCATGGTGCAGCTTCTTGAAGACCTTTCCCTTGGCGTTGTTGTGCAATCAGCTCAGAAAAGCTGCCTAGGTGATCAGGGTGGGATTTCCAACCCTCTGCCCCTGTGGATGCAGCTCATGCATTTCAGATGCACCCCTGGGAGGTGCACGGTTTGAGCACCCTTTCAATACTCTGCAGAAAATCAGACACAAGAGCCAGCTGCAGATACCACCATGGGATGGGTTATTTTTCCAAGTGCCCAAGGGAGCTGATGGCATGGAGCACAGAGGGTGACGCATTTTAGACAATAAATGTGGGGCCCTTATTTGCCGCAGAGAGGTGGAGTGGTGCAGATATGTCTCTGTTGTGTAATTAATGGCTTTGAAAAAAAAACCTCGAGCCTGTTGGCTAAGCCCAAATACCTCTGAGGGGTTCTGGAATCCCAGCTATGTATCTTTCAGGCATTTCTTCCTTTTTTTTTTTTTTTTCCTTTTCTTTTTGCGTTTCTGCTGTGCTTCAGTGCTGGTCTTTGTTTGCAGCTCTCATTGTCTTCATTTGGAGGGTTGGGTGGCAACATCTCCTCCAGGCCAGGGCTTCACACCTTATCAGGGATCACTGCTTCAGGCTGGGGCTTTTTGGGCAGGATAAATGTGCTGCCAGGCCTAGCAACTGATGCCCTCATGTCTGAGCTGAGCAGTGAAGACCCCAAAGTAGGATGTGGGGCTGGGGTCCCATGGGCAGGTGGCTGTGAGCATAAGGACAAGGGGCAGCATGGGGGTCGTACAGAGCCTTCCTCTGCCACCGCATCCACACGTCACCTTGGGCAAGCCACTTAATTTCACTCTGGTTTTCATCCCCATGCACCAGTTCATGACAGGGATAAGTCTGTTCCCTGTTGCCTCCTTGCCTTTTAAGCTGCGACTTCCAGCACCTACAGCTGGCAGGGGCTGTACAGGAGTTTGCACTAACTTACACCCTCACCTCATTCCCACTCCTGATGCAGGTGACACAGGGACACCCTGTGCCCACTCATGCTGCCAGCGTTCCCTCCGGACCACACTGCCCTTGCCCTGGGTGATGGATGCCCAGTGGGGAGAGAAGAGGTGTGGACAATGTTTTCTCACTTAAACAGGACTCTCTCTCATAATCATAGTGAAGGAGGGGAGGCAGCAGCTCTTGGCAAAGCAACTCACACTAAGTGCACTTCACTAGAAATGTTTATATTCTGCTGCTGAAAAATTCACTGAGCGTGGCAATAGTGTGGCGTGGTGCTGGCAGAGCCAAGCTGGGTATTGTGCCCTCAGCCAGGTCCCAGCCAGGGTGGGCCTGGGGGTGTCACAAGCTCATAGCTATTTCACCTTCAAGGACAGGTGTATAGCTGGGGTTGGCATCTCTGAGTAGTGTCACAGGGCAAGTATGTATAACACAATCCTGTGTGCTGGGGAGGAGGGCTTTTTATGGTGCCAGCTGTGTTTCAGAAAGGTTCTGATGAGAGAAGCAAGGATTTTCCCCAAGATCCCAGCCCGTCTGGAGCAGGAGACCTCACACAGGGTAGGACCCTTGAGACTGCTAAGCTAATTACTAATTGCTTGGAAGGTAACCCTCCCCAAAAACCCGTGCATGTAAGCTTTTCAAAACAGCAGGTGGGATGCTTGCGTAGCACGTGCAGGGGTGTGTGTGTGTGTGCGTGTGTGTGTGTGTGTGTGTGTGTGTGTGTGTCCAAATGTATTTTTGGGCTGAGGGGGAAGC
This sequence comes from Nicator chloris, assembly GCA_013400495.1. Taxonomy (NCBI): domain Eukaryota; kingdom Metazoa; phylum Chordata; class Aves; order Passeriformes; family Pycnonotidae; genus Nicator; species Nicator chloris. The sequence continues at coordinate 316,130 of WAAE01013216.1, forward strand.
GAGTGCTTGTCTGAGTAGGTAGAGCCAAATGGCAGGTGATTCAGATGCTACCCCCTGTTTCTGGCACCACCCCGGCGGTGTCGCTTGAGGCTCCGTCTCTTCATCCACCAGAGGTAACAGGCTCCAGAGACACCCTCTGTGAAGCCAACATGCAAAGGGTTAACTGAATTCCCAAGGCAGGTGGGAGCTCAAGTCAAACTGGGTGATATCGCAGACATGTTATTTGAAAAGCTAAGAAATTGTGGAATTCCTCACCTAATCCAACTTCCCCACAGTTTAAAGAAAACTGCAGGGAAAGATATCACCACAGCCAAGGGAGACCCCCCAGAACGTTTCCCTGCATAATCCATGTGTGGATATAGGCTCCATCAGCCACCTCCCGTGGTGTGTGTGTTCCCGGTGGGGCTCATGGGAAGCACACCCTCGGTGCCTTGACCCCTTTGGGCTGGAGGTGACTCCCTGCCCGCCTGTGACACTGCTTGTGTGCAAGGGCCTCCCTAACCCTGTGACAGCCCCTCTGCCTTTATCTGAGCCGACTGCAAGGGCGTGCTGCTGAGACAGCGGTAGCACAGGGTAATTAAAACACCTGCATGAGCAAATGTTCAGCGAGACAACACAAAACTTACTGGAAATAATAGTTTTGACTTCAGCTGGTCCCAGTTTAGGGCATCCCTAATGATGGGAGGCGGCTGTAGTGAGCCCTTGTAGCTATGCAAATAGCTGGACATATCTAACGATCAGCAAGTGTATTGACAGTGATGGAAATCATGTCCCTATGCCAAATCTGCCCGCCCCTCCTCCCTTCATTTCTCCAGGCAGGTCTCTTGCTGAGCCGTCTCAGTCCCCCAGGTAGGTCTTCCTGCCAAAGAAATTTTTGTTTTGCCTGAAAGTAAGTTGTAGAGATTTTTGTTTAGAGTTTTTTTGCATTAAAGGCAACCATTTCAAATATGTAGAGATCACACGGGTGTTTTTTAGTCAAAACAAGCACGGCAACCACAAGAGGTGCCAGACTGGAACAATCTCTTCTCCATGAACCTATTCAAAAGTGAAACAAAATAAAAATATGTTTTCCAGAGATGGAATGAATTCCTTTGTCTCAAAAAACCCTGCAATGGATAGCAGGCATCCCCTTTCCTTTCAGAGGAAATTTGCTCTCCCTCCAAGAAACTTCAGTGTCCAATGTAGTAAATATCCAAGGTGGGGAATTATTTCAGGCCAGACCTGCTGGGTCCCACTCGGGGCTCCTGTCATTGGAGATGATGAGTGCCTGCAACTGCTGATTCCTGTGAGCTGCTTGGTATCCCTTTCTGGGGGAACCTCACTATTTCCAGTGAGTCAGCCCAGGGGCTTCGGGCTCATTTGGGCAGGCTGAGTACTACCCTTGCTCACTAATTAACTTGCATGAGCATCATCTCAGATTTGTCTGAATCACTGCGGTGTCTCAGCAGCTCTCATGCCAATCCATTGAGACCCCACTCATGCAGGGCAGCAGGTCCTGCCTGCCCTAAGCCACAGCTGTCTTGGGGAGGGAGATATCCCTGGGGATGCCCCGTTGACCCCCCCAGTGCAGCAGTGCAGTTGGGGCACAAACCCGCTCCGGTGGCTGACGCTTTGTGGCCGCTTTCCCCCACCCACGGCCGCCCTCGCCGTTCCCAGAGACCCACATGAGAGCAGTAATAGCGCTGTCGGGGTTTACAAAGTAAAAGATGACTCACTGCTAAGCCTTTGCTCCCACCTTCGGGAGGCAACCAGATAGGGAGTAATCTCCTGGGGAAGGGGGGTGGAATTTAAGTCAGACTGATTTTTTTTCCTGAAAACCTTTCATTTAGTCTAAACAACCAGCTTGGGATGTTGGCGCTTGGCTTTTAAATCAAGCATGCTTTTCTGGGCATGGCTCTGCCAGGATAGCAATGGCTGGAGCCAGGTTCTGGTCTTCAGAGTGGAAACAGCCCCAGATCCCTGCAATAAAATGGAAAACAGCCCTTGAGCTTCAGTAACTGCTTTGAAGGGTCTGCCCTGGCTGATGGGTAACTCATGGGGGTTAGATCCAGGGAATGGTGATAGTTTGCAAGTGGGCTACGTGACCTGCACAAGGCCACCAAGAAAGCTGGGGCTGAGGAAGCCTCTTCCACCACACTTGGAGGGTTTTGGTGGCGGTTCCCATCTTCTGGGCTGCTCTTATCCCTACCACTACCACATGGCCTTTGATTACCAACATGCCAGCCTCTGTGTCCTGCCTCTCTCTGCCCACTGGTTTCCAGCACCAGGATTGATCCTGTGGTGCTGTTGCAAGACCATCTGATGGGGGCAAGAACCCCCTGAGGTCTTAAGCCCAGATGGTGGATGGAGCTCCCTTGCAGACAGCAGCATCTCTGCATCCCAAGTCCAGCTGCTCCAGGCACAGAGTTAGCTGTGGGGTGGGAGGTGGAGGTACAGCAGGATGCAAGAGCCACTCAGACCAAACAGAGTGGGCCATGTAGTGTGGGCACTTCACTTGGTTCAACCTGGCTGTGCTCTACCTGGCTCCAACGTTCAACATCTGCCTGAGAAGACACTGCTGTCACACATTTACCCAAACAGCATCAGCTTTCCCCCCTGCCTCTTCTCTGGTGTGGCCACAGCAGAGGCTGTGGGGAGCCAGCCTCCCAGACACAGCCTTTTTTCATAATACAAGCTGCTCCAGGGCTCTCTGACAGACAGCCCTCTCCCCCACGGGCTGTTCCTGAGCTCTGCCACCCTGCTGCCGTTTGTGACTTTGTCAGGAAGGTAAAGCAAAGCGTGCAAGCCAGGATCCTGGACGGAGTGGGGAAGGACAGCTCTGCTATGAAGCTGGGAGACCTGCAGCCCTGACAAGAGGTTTTTGTTAGGAAAGCCCTGGGGTGTTGAACCTTACTGTGCCCCAGTGAGTGCCCAAGCTGGAGCCCACAGAGTCTCTGCTGGGCTGCCCAGAGGATGCGCTCTTTGGCGTTCAGATATAGTTGAATAAAAGGGTTTGCAGCAGAGGTTGCAGGGGCAGGGTGTGACAGCCAAGGGGAAAGGCACCATGCCAGAGCTCTCACCACCCTGCAGGATGGAGTTTTCTCCTGCTTCTGCACCAGCACCAGGTGTTGTCAAAAAGGGGATTTGCAGTAGCACATGGGGAGGGTATTACCGACTAAGACTGATTTTAGAGGACTGGTCCTATCTAAAATGGATTTACTGACAGCTTGGTTCTTCTTGCTGATTTTGAGTTAATTGTAATAAAAGTCCAAATGAATCACTGCTTGAACCCTTTTGCATTGCCTTTTTTCCCTATTCCTTCATTGAACCTGACACAGGATTGGCCCTTCCATCTTCATGAAGGCTTCCCAGTCCTGGTTTGCTGTGAATGAGACAGGCTCAGCTTTTGAAGGAGTCTTCCACATCACAAGCAAGTGCTGTCTTTCCTCTCACATTTATTTTGAGTAACTGTAAGCTGGAAACACCAGGCTGTCTTGGGTCAAGGCATCTCCACCCACAGTCTGGGACCAGCTCACAGCACGTGACAGAGTTGGTGGGACAGTGACTTCTGCTGCAGAGCTGCATGAAATTTCTCCTGACCGGGGAGGAAGACTGAATTGGAAAGTAACTGCAGGTAGGAGGGAACATTTCCTTGCTATGGATTTATTCTCCTCATTTGATCCTGGCTTTGAGAAGGGAATAGTAAGATCAACAGGCTGCCCGGGCTGGTGGCAGGATTCACTGCCACATCTCAGCTGTAATGGGGTATGGCTGCAAAAGGGAGGGGTTTCAAGCAGAGACCTTCTCTGGCCTTGGCTCTGTTCCACAGAACGTGTCACCTTCCATTGATTCAAACCCTACAAATCGTCTCTGTCGACAGCTGGACTATTCCTCTGAGTAGTTGCCTCTTGCCCACCAAACACCACTCCAGTCCAGATGGCTTAACTTCACCTTCTAGACATTAAATCTCAGAAGGCATTTGGCCACTGTGCACCATCAGGACTCTTCTCAGAACCACCATCTTGGTTGTCACCAAGTCTCTCTCAACTTTTTTTCAGATATCTAGAGCAAACTTCCTTGCTGTCCAGTGGAAAAGCAGGTTTCAGGCAGGTCGGGTCATTCCTGCTGCTCTTTTCTGCTTCTTCGTCCAGCTCCCAGCTCCCTTTCATGGCTGATGTATTTAGTGGTGAAAATGTGTCCCATTGTCTTTTATCAGGCTTGCAATAGGGTTTGCATGCAGTGTTAATCAGCCCGTGGTGGTGCTCACCATGCACAACACCTTCCTAACACTCAGTGCTAGGCTTTCCCCACTTAAACCTCACCCTGCAAGTGATTTAATGGAATTTATCCCATCCACATCAGAATCCTCTCATGGGCTTGTCCTAACACAATCCAGAGACACTTGACTTCGTTACACTGCCTTTAGTTATTGATCTCCTTAGAGACAAGTTGCAAAATTGCCCATTGGTGCTTGAAATGCCTTCATTTAAAAATCTGGGGAATCCACACCGTTAGGAAAGGACCAGGCATGAGTGTTTGATGGTGTGCATTTGGGAAACTAATTATATTTCTAAAATTGTGTGTGAATGGAGGGCCCAAGCCACCACTGAGGCATTTCATGGAGAATAATTTAGACCCTTTCCCTAACATAAGAGACTATTACAGATATTGCCAGATGTTAAGTCCTTAACTCACTACATTGATACAAATTGCTCTGTTTGGCCTAAAATCAAACGAAGATCTGCTTAAAATGTTCGTTTGGTGGGCAGAGCCAAGCCTAAGCTTCCCATAAGTCCCAGCCCACAGACTGCCTCCTGATTCCAGCACCTATGTCAGACACAAGAACAACTGCTTTGGAAATAAAATGCTGTAGGAGTGTGTCCTTACTAATTGAGGTGCAGCAATGACTTCATTTGAAAAGCCCAAAGCCCAAAGTTAACAGCCCAAAGCCAGAACTGAATGAATGGGGGGATTTCACTTGGCAGTTTAGAACAGGCTCTGCAAAATTCCTCAAGTTTAAGAGGCTCAAGCATGTCTCTCACTGTGGATCCTCATCTCTGGCTCATCCAGTACCCGAGGTTTCCAGGAGGGTTCATGGCAGATCTATTTCCCCATCCTGTCACAGCTGAGTGTCACCAGGCTGGCAGCTGAGCCAGCCAAAGGGAGAACCTTTGTTTCAGGGTCCCATCACTCCCGCCCTGGGTTTAGTACATTTTCTCAGCACTTCCCAAGCTGTCCCTGCGCACCCTGAAGCTCTGAGCACTCCCTCTGCTGGCTGTAGCATCATTCATAACCCTCATTAGTGCCTCATCCCCCGTGAGGAGGTGCTGGCTGGGGTATTGGCTGTCCCCAACAGCACAATAGCTGCTCAAAGTTGTATCATGGCCGAGGATGAGGACCATGATCCCATAAAACCTGATGTGTGGGAGTGAGGATTTGAGCACCAGCCCCGTGGCAAAGCTGCGTGGGGAGATGTCCCAGTTTGAAATTTTAATGTTTCCATTCAGGATATATATGCATGCTCTGGGAGCCCTTCAGAGCCAGGGCAAGCCACAAGAGCCCAGGGTGTTGTTACACAGCACAGGTTCTTTGCAGCTGGAGGTTATTACAGACCTAAACCTTGGTCTGCTCAAAGAGGTGATTTGTGACTTGAGAACACAGGCCCATGCAACCCCAAAGGGGTCATAGCCCCTGCTGCATCGGAGTAAATACTGGGCAGAGTGCTCAGAAAGGAGGTGGTGCAGGGTGACAATGAACTGCTGCTGAGGATGCCCTGGACTGTGAGAGCCAGGCTGGTGGTCCCAGCTCCAAGGAGCTTTGGAAAGGCAACCAAAATCTTCCCTGAGGGAATACCACCTTTAAACAAAGAGAAGAGCAGCACCGGCAACCCAACCCGTCATCACTGCAGGTCTCTGGCCACGCCAGGAGCAGCCTGTGGGCAGTTTGTTCTCATGGCTCCAGCCATCTCCTTGCGGCCCCTGCTCTGCTGGTCCCATGGCCTTGGTGCGAAGCCTTACCCCAGCATCACATCTCCAGGGAGTTTTTCTCCAACACGGTCCGTATTTTTCAGTTTTTCTCCCCTATTTTTGCGGGTCCCCGGTGGCCGTGCCACCGTGCCCTGCCCCGGTGCCGCCGGGCAGCTGCAGGCAGCGGTGCGCGATCCAGTTGTGGGCTGACCTGCGCTCCATCCCCTGGCAGCAGCTGGGACTGCAGGAGAAGGGAAAGCCGTCGCAGGAATCTGCCTTTAACAGATTCCCAACATTTTTGTGTTGCCCTATTTCAGTGACAGAGCCACGGATAATTGCTTTGCTCTGAACGGATATGTGAAACCTCGGAATCTTTTCCAGGTTGTGAGGACTGTGAAGCCCAACAGGAGAGGATGAATTCCTCAGGAAGGGTTCCAGAAACTAAAACTGCATACAGGCTAAAGGGAGAAATTGGGAGGTTAAAGTCTTTTTGGAGATGAAGAAGGCAGTGATGTGAGGTTAGCAAGGTACAAGGCAACTGGCTTGAAAGTTGTTCCCAGTCCTGTGTTCTTAAATGGGATGCACAGAGAAATGGGGCAGTCAAAGCAACAGCTCCACAGGGTGAGGAAGGGCAAGCATCTGGAGAATGATATCCGGGCTCTGTAGTCAAAACCATAAAGGAAAAATGGGCATGATGTCAGTGCTCAGTGCTGCTTACTGTTCCTGGGCTGAGGTCAGGGATCTTGCAGGGCAAAGGAGCTGCCGCTGGAGGAGTGCTTAACAAGAGGGACTTCAGCCTTTGGTGGTCCTCCCACAGGCTTAAGGCATAAGCCGGTCTGAGCCAGATGACCCCTCTGCACCCTGGACGCAGGGGCTGAAGGGTGACCTCATCCTCTCCCTGTCACGATTTCCACACCTGAGAGAAGCACCCGTGGTTTGGTGAGCCAAAACGCCGTGGGAGCACAGGTTTGTACATCAAACACCTCCCTCAGAACATCTGCACCAGGACTAGGACTGAAAAATAACCTGCCCACATTGCATCAGAATTTCATAGGGGCAGGTTTTTTCCTTATTTGGGGTTGAAATTCATTATTTTGGGACAAGATGCCAGCTTTTGGAAAAATGTGGCCAGGTTTAGGCTGCAGACATACTGAAAAAACCATTTCAGAAGCAGGAGAGGAGCAGGCTGTGGTGTGCAACCTGGGCGTGCTTTGACTAGGTCTTGGTCTTTTTCACTCGGCGATTTATTTTTCTTGTCACTCAAATCAGTAGAAGCCCAGGGGCCAAGACAGAATTCATTTGGGATAAGTTTTAAAAATCTCCCAAAACACGTAGGAAAAGCTTGAAACTTGGGTGTGCAAGACTTGCTGACAGGCAAGTCTGCAGAGCCAGGACCCTGCTGGGTCTCAGTCTCCAAAGTGGAGGAGGTTTCTGATAAGGGGAAAAAAGGGTAGAAATTTTTCCATTGAAACTTCCACAGAATGGTTTATCGTCCGTGTAGGGTGGGTGGTGTCATTTATATTTGATTTTCCGTTTTCTGATTAGAAAAGAGGAAGCTGCATTATTTTCTGACAAAAAGTTACATTTCAGAAGTTGGCAGTTATGTAAAACACCCCTACTGCCAAAATCCAGCATTACAAAGCCCAAACGACAACAACCTGGAAATCAAAAGCCAAATTTATTTCTGTTATCCATTTTCTTCCAAAATTTGAAAACATTTGTGAGAAATTTTAGTGTGAGCAACCACATGCATTCTGGAGATCCTGGCAATCCTGGCGTGTACCAGGCATGAAAAAATAAATAAATAAAGTGGTTTTTTGGCTGTCTTTTTTCAGCAACAGAAAGGAGGTTGGAGGAGTTCAGGAGGTTTGCCCACCTTTTCTTGACAGTCCTGAAGAAAACTGGGAATGGAGGGCAAGGGTTGAGGGATGGAGGGAAATGGTTGAGGCTCAGATCATTTCCTTGTGTGCTCCTACGGGCTTACTTCGCTTCCCGTTATTGTCCTGGATCTGCTCCTGCCTGCTCTGCCCAACAGGACTGGGGGGCAAGTGAGAGCCAGCCTGGCATTGGGCTTGGAAAAAAACAGCCACCTTCATCCCCACAGCACGCAGGAATAATTCTGCCAGAGACAATGCGCTGGCAGTGACTTTCCAGATCAATTTATAGCCTGACCTAAAGTTTTCTTCCTGCCCAGAGTGAAAGGAGAAGGAAGAAGGACTGGTTTTTTGTTCAAGATAGGTGCCTTTGGTGAGGTTGGTCTAAACCAGAGTGAATTTTAGGTCCTAACACTGAATCTGCTCAGTGCATGCTTTCCAACTCAAGTCATTGTTGCAAGTCTGTTATTAGGGATCACTCTGCAGATAAGGAGAGAGGCTGTAAGCAGGTTTAAAATTTCCTAAAATGCTGATAAGATGGTTAAAAAGAAATAAATCCCAGAGTATAGTCTGACTATTTCTTAAAGTGAATCTCTTAAGTTCCCAGAGTAACAGAGAGCTCTCTATCTGTGGTTTCCCGGAAAGGAAATAATACAGTCGGATTAGCTCCGGGAAAGTGGCAGCCTTCCCTTCCTCTCCAGATAAGCTGGAGCAGCAGAGCCCATCCAGCAACCTGGGGGACATGATCTGCCACCCCATCACCAGGGACCCCAGTGGCCAGTGCCCTGCAGAGGCTCCCCTCCATTCCCATTTCTGTGCACATCTGTCCCCTTTCCTCGAAACCATAGCACTGCCCTTTTGGATGAGGGTGCGTGCACGTGGCAGACAGGGGCAACTTCGGTCCTTTCTTTTCTAGGCAGTGTTAACAACTCAGCAGCCCAAAGAATTTGCCTTGCAATCCCCTCTGCGGCTCAGCTTCCTGTTCTCTATTCAAGCAGCATGAATGAACCGAAGCCTTTATTTGCATTCTCTTCAAATTGCCCTCCACCACGAGCATGAGACCTTTGGAAGTTTGTTGCAAGAGTAGCAGAGCCAAGATATTTTACTCAGGCATGATGCCCCACCACTACCGCAAAAATCACTTCAGAGCAACTGCTGAGTCAGAATAAAGGGGACTGGATGCATTTGCTTCCCAAAGATCACAATGCAAAGTCTGGCAAGACGAGCAGCAGGGAGGGAGGTCGATGGATGCGGCATTCCCTGTCCTTGAATCATTTCTCCTGCAGGAATTCATAGGATCTGGCATCTCCCAAGCACATCTGAGAACAGGGAATGGGCCGGGCAAGGGCACAAGGATTTGAGGGAGGCTTTATAAAGAAATTTCATCCTGGACTACCATTAAAGATGTAGGGAAGGACCTTAAGGACACCCAGTCTTGAGTTTGGGTGGGGTAGGGGGCTAAAGCTGCCTGCCCTGCCACAACACAGGGTCAGCAAGCCAGCAGCATCACATTTGCAAGCCAGGGAGCCATGTGCTCCATTGTGGAAGATACACAGGAGTGCCTTCAGGCTTGAGTTCCAGTAAAAGGGGGAAAAGCACCTTTGTTCTCCTTTGGCCTTCACCTTACTGCAGCTTTTAAAAAGAGCTGGCCCTTTATGTTATTTTCAGTTCGGGAAAGCAAAAGTGTAGAACTTTTTTTTTTTTTTTAGGCTTTCTACAGTTTTAAAATTGATGCATTATTTTCTCCTGCACCTCCTGGAGAGCAGTGTAGCTCACCCTAGACCACTCATCACCAGGACAGCTCTTGCTTTGGGGAGAAAGGAAGCAACAGCACCTGTATGTGCTCTGCAGAGCACTCAGACATGGTTTGCTCACCAAACCATGGGTGCTTCTCTTGGGTGTGGAAGCCGTGACAGGGAGGGGACAAGGTCACCCTTCAGCCCCTGCATCCAGGGTGCAGAGGGGTCATCTGGGTCAGCCTGGCTTTTGGGTCCCGAAGGTGGACGTGGGGACATCCGTCCCTCCCTGACTTGGGTGGTCACCTTCTGGAATCTTTCAGCAGAAGCAAAAGCGTCCACCCGTGGGTAGCCCAGAGCCTGGTGATTGGCTTGTGGTCTTGGGCAGTTGGATGCAGAGGATGAAGAGCAGGCACCTGAACCTTCTATGTCTGTTTATTCTTTCAAATCCTGCCTTGCTAAAACCAGTCCGGTCCTGCGGGGTGTGCTGATCTTGATGAATCAACATTTTCCAGCAGAAAAAGTGGCATTTGCAATTTCCCAACAAGTCCTAATTGAGAGCATTCAGAAAAAGCAAACAAACAAAGGATCAGACCAAACAATGGCAGAGGGCAGGAAATGAGCTGGGCAGGTCTGAAGAGCTGTCCTCACCCGAGCAGAGCATCGCTGCCAGGGCAGGAGTGCCAGCAGATAAACAGGACCATGCCAGATGGAGGAACCACCATGGCTGGATGTCCTTTCCCTCAAGAACATCCAAGCAGACCTGAACATCTGCCTTTTGGACCAGAGTGGTATCTCCTGGACGGATAGGACTGCTGGTGCTTGGCTGCATGCCTGAATATGTTGGTGGCCTTACAATGAGCAATAGTTCTGATTTTTTTTTTAATTTATTTTCTTCTTCTTTTTATTTTTTTCAGTAACACTTGTCCTGATCTCATGATTCCCCAGGACAGGTAGGAGAATTGCTTTGAGGGAGTCCCCTCTAGAAACCACTGGAGCTGTACACTGTGAGGTTTGGTGGGAGCCAAGTAGCTCAGGAATAGAATACATCTTGCTGCGCTTTCATAACCACATGATTTTGGCCCAAAGCTGCTTGTCACATTTGAAAGCTCTGCTGCTGGGAATATTCAGTGGGGCCCAGCAGAAAGGGTGATGGAGAGGGATGAAAAGGTGGTCAGGGAGGGCAGGACTGGCTGAGTAGCACTGCAGCACTGGTGTGGCACCTGCAGGAGGAGGCCCCTGTCTTGGGCTTTTGGGAATCAAAGGAATTTGTATGGAAGGTCACCACAGGGAATCATGAGTGCTTTCTGATTTTATTTTTTATGTCTGTATCTTTTTTCAGCAGCTCCTCCAGCTGCTCTTCCAGCTTTTCAGTTTGTAGTGGTTTGGCCAGTTTTGTGCTTGTGATAGGATCGGGAGTAATGCATCCTGGCAGGGATGAGATGGCAGCTTCCATCTGTGCAGCTCCACTGGAGGCAGTCGGAACTGGTTTGGGAAATGAGGCTGTTAAAACCACAGGCTCCTCTCAGACCAACTTTCAAAATCTGTCACCAGCAAAATGCAGCCTCGGCTGCTGCTGTCACCTCTGCCAGGCTGAGCCCATCTCACAGAGCCCCTCTGCACGGCTTTCAGCAGACTGCCACGGGAGTCCCTTGGCAGAGGGAACACAGCCCTTCCCTACACTCTGGGACACTCTGGCCAGCTGGCACTGCTGGGCAGATTTTCCTCACAGAAAGGGGCAATTTTGGGACCTGATACTTGAATGAGGTTTGCAGCACCAGGAGCAAGGATACTGCCCCGCACATGGCCAATAGATTCAAAACTCCTTCTGGATTAAACCCACTTTCGGTACATGGCTGGTCATATCCCTGTGAACAACAAGCACATCCCACAGCACGGACTCTCCCTGGGCCTCCCACAAGCAGAAATAGGAACTAGACACACTTTCTGATTTGGCCATGGTGGTCATCCATGATTTTTCTGAGTACAATGAATAGGTGACATAATTCTTTGCTTAATCTTTACTGTTTCCATTATGTAGCTGAGGAAGTTCAGTCTCCAGCTGCCTGGCTATATTTGGGTTATGAACTGCAGGAAGTTGATCAGCATGACATTGTTACAGATGTAATGTTTCCCTAGCAAGAGAACCCTTGTTCAAACCTCTCTGCCTTCTCGTTCTCGTTCTCCAAGCACGGGGGGTGCCAGATGCTCCATATACCTGCTCCAAAGATCCAACCCCTCCCCTCCCTCACTCCCATGGAGTTCATTTGTGTGGCAGAAGGATAGTCTGAAGGGAAGGCTGAAAACTGCCTTGCCCAAGCATGGACACTGACACTCTAAAGCAGACAAAAAGATGTGGACACATGAACCAGCGCAGTCCTTCCAATAGATCCACAACATTTATTCAATTGCTTTGAAGGTGCAGTAGCATAAGTGCATGTTTCTGCCCACAGCCCACGAGCTAATTGCAGTAGTTTTCCAGCTGGTAGAGGGAGCAGGTGTTGTGGCAGCATTGCTCAACGATCCCTCGCTTCACTTTCTCAAACTCCTCCTGCTGGAAGGGCAGCTCTCCCAGCTCACCGTGCAAGGGACCGCTCACTGCCAGGGAAGAAGAAGAGAAGTTGTGGGACATCACAGAGCACCAGCCCTGGCCCTTGAGCCCTGCAGACACCCCCTTAGCAGGCACCAGATTTTTAATCCAGAGTTGGTTGGAAAATGGGAAGGAAGTTGCACAGGTTTCCCCAGGCTGATGCTGCTTGTAGCACCTTCAGGCTCCCTGTTTCCTCTCCCAAAATAGTTCTGTGGTATTCAGGAGATGCCAAGCTGACTGGCTATTGGCAGTGCGAGGGATAAAGGGATACAGGGGGATACTGGGGGAGCTGTGTGGAGAAGAAGAGAAATCCTGCACCCTCCCTGGGGTAAGCAGCTACTAAGTGAGATGATAAAATGGGATTGTCTGCTCTATAGAGAAGAGTTTGGGACTGCAGAGCCCTTTGGGCAGTTACCCAGTCTTCTGGGAGCCTGGGCATACAACTGGGATGTTCGTGGGATTGCGGGGACAGTCCAGTTGTGAGGCTGGCTGCATTTCCCAGCTGTTCCTGAACAGCCTGATTCAGCTGGCTGCCTGGATATAGCCCCAAGCTGACAGCAAGTGCATTTGTGTGTGTCTGTGTTCACAGCTGGGGGCAAGTTTTTAGAAGCAATGATAAATTAGGGTATTTGGGCACGGCTAACACTCAGCAGAATGTCTTGTTTGCTGGTGAGAACTTGAAAACTTGTGCACAGATCTGTTCAGGTTTTAGTTGCCCAATATGGAAAATGGTAAATAAATCAGCGAGTTTTTCCTGCAGGAAGAAAAAAGGCCTTAACAACAAAGAGAAAATGCCTGGAAAGTGAGAATGAGATGTGGTTTCTAGGGCAATAGAAGTACAGTACAAGATGCAAAATCCCCAAGCTCCCAAAGCGTGAGGCAATGAACAAGGCACAAGAGTAACACAAAATCATTATGCTAGTGTGCTAGAAGGGAAATTTGGGGAAAATTTGGTCCAATTTAAAGTAGAAGAGGAAATAGCTAGTCAATGTTTCATGATTTACTTGTCTTCATCCTTCAAGCCAGCTGTGAGCAGACTGTAAACATAACCAGATTGTGTGACAAAGAGGTGGTGGCTCAGGCAAAACTCCTGAAAAAAAAAGAAGCCTCAAAAGAAGGATAGAAAAAAGTAGAAAATCCTCGAATACTTGTATTCTGGTTGGCACAATTAAAATTCTCTGTACAGTATTTAGGTAATTTGACTAATGAAACCTCCAACCTGTTTGTGGTGGTCTCCAGAAATGAATAATCAGAGAACGGAGCAAATTACATCCCAAACAAATCATGGCAAATCCCCTGCTAGGGCATTATCTTGTTTCACCTTACAAAGACCCCTAAGACTGTTTCACAGGGTGGTAACATACACAGGAGAGGGAATTGGATATGAATGAAAACAGTATGTGATGGGAAGAGAAATGGTGGGAGAGATGTATTGTAGTCAGGGCATGGTTAAGTAAAGGTCACTCTTGAAACAAGAGGATTGAAATGGATGCAATTTGGACGGGGGTATCTTCATCTATTCACAGTCTTGATTAGAAGCTTGGCAGACAGAATGTTCAATTTGCTTCTCCAGGCCTCACCAGTCAGCAGTGATGTAGACAAATGCAGAATTGCATGTTTAGAGATCTAGAAAATATGACCTAAGAAGGCAGTAGGGTTGTGTGCCTGAGGAGAGGTCAAAACTAGACATGGGAACAAAACTCAAATATTTTGAAAAGCAGACATAAATATGAAAGGGCTAGGCTCTTCCCCATGTCCACTATTGAGAAGACAAGAAATAATTTACAGCAGGGGATGTTCAGGCTAGATATTGGAAAGAAACACTCAAGAAGAAGGTCAGTTAAGCTTGGGAATGGGCAGCTCCAGAAGGCAGAAGCTTTCTCTCTGGAGGTTTCTATCAGTGTACGAGACAAACATGGCTAAGAAATACAATGGAGACAACCGATCCTGTCTTAGGGCAGAAAGAGGCTTCTTGAGTTCCTCCCACCTTTATTTTCTATGAATACTCCCAGGCTGCTGTAACAACCACACAAAGAAATAGACGAGTTTGAGCTTCTAGGCACAATTCCTTTTGCCTCATAAATCCTCCCTCCCTGCCTGCCCTCCCATCTGCCTTTTTAACCTGAAGAGCTTTTCACTGGCCGTGTGATGCTGTTGGTATGCCGAAGGTATTCCTGGCATTCCCCACGAGGGACACTCCTGGTGTCACTGTCAAAGCCCGGCGGTTGTTGCATCTCGCTCCACACAGCGCGCGGCCGCTTCCGCGCTCAGCCCGACTTACCGAGAGGCTGCTCAACATCCCGCCGGGCCTTGGGCTGGTAGAAGAAGCCCCGCTCCCCACACACCAGGTACAGAGCTTCCACCAGGTGGGAGCCGCAGAGGTGCTGGTTGACAGCCGCGTGGCTGCTCCCGGGACCGGAAAGGGCGAGGAGGGCCAGCAGGGGCAGCGATCGGATCCAGAGAGCCATGGCGGGCAGGCTGAGGCCTAGGGTTGAGAGGCAGAGGAGACACAGGAAAGTCTAGGAGGTAAAAATGGGTTGTAGCCAAGCATCTTATGTCTTTCAGCTCCTCTGGCATGGAGATGAGACCAAAGTAGGAGATGGACCTTCTAGTTTGAGAAGGAAGGAGAACTTTCTGCACCAGGATTTACAAGGGACAGTAAATGACTACTGACGATAACCATAAGTCCATCTCCATGCTCCATCAGTCTCAGGCTCCCTGCTGTCTTGCCTCAAAAGGCTGGCAGAGCCATCCCACCAAGCTCCATAGTGCACCTGCCCCCGAGAGCCAAGATCAGCAGACCCTCTCAGAGGGAAAACCCTCTCTGCCCATTCAGAAGGGGCTGTAATGTGTGATGATGGCCCCAAACCACTACAATGTTCTCAAAGAGCTGAGGCGGTCTCATTTTCTTGGGTCAACAAGCCACACTTGTCACTGCCTGCTTCATCGATGATCTTGAAGGTCTCTTCCAACCTAGAAATCCTGTGAAATCAGCTTAAGAAGACAGGTCTGCCCAACAGGTAGAAAGTGAAAGGGAGGCAATACAACTTACCCAAGAGGTGGCAGCAAGAGGTGGAGAGAAGTTCACTCCGAGGGATGAAGATGGTTGGTAGTAATGTCCCCATTCTCCCTTTCCCATATTTATGTGCTTTATGTTAGCCCAAGTGACACAAGAGCTACCAAGAGCCCCTCCTCCTTGATGACGCTCCAGCCGAAATTTTGCCACTTGTGCAAATTAATTCCCTCTGCATAGCATCCACGGGTCTTCATGCAGGTTAAGGCAGAAGCAACTGTTTGCAGTTTCCATCTCATTTAGTCTGCTCTTTCTGATTCCCCGAAGCCCTGTCCTAAGCCATCAGTGACCCTTTTAGCAGGAGATAATGGTGCTATTACAGCTGCAACGACTACTAATGACACTAATGCTGGCAATAGACACTGTTGGCATTGAGGTGGTTCAACAGCTGTTTCTAAAATGTAAAATTGAAAGCAAACATGTTAATCTGTTTGACTTCTATCACCTTGGAAAGTATGCAGCAATGGGACCAAGTGGTTGGTGAAATCATGCCACTGTCAGGTGTTAGGAGAAGCAAAACACATTATAGTGCTCAGGCTCACCGGCCACGCGGGTGCCCAGCGAGAGACACGCGTCCACAGCTTGGGCAGGGGGAGGAGTAACATCTGCATTCTGCAGGAGGCCTTGGGCGGTCGTTTTGGATCAGCACAGGGCCAGAGTTTGAGCATTTGAAATTGTGTCTGGGAAAAAATAAATAAGCCTTTCCCCTTCTCCCACTGGAAGGCAGGTTCCCTCCTTCACCTGCCCCTTCAAACTCCTGTTTGGTATTAAGCAGAGTGAAGGCTCAGTCTCTGCCATTTGCAGGTGGGAGCTCTGAGTATCTCAGCTCTTCCCTCTGGGGCTCTGTCCAAAATGGTGTCTTCACCAATAAAAAACGTTTCTGGTAAATCCCAGTGAAAAGCAGGAGATACCTGATTATCCCCATTCTGGCTGGTAAGCTTGCTTTTAAAAGGAGGTAGATGGTGGGTCAGCAGTGGTCCACTGGCTTTTATGGGTCTGATTTTGGCAACAGATCTATCTCTTGCTCTTTTTCACAACCTTATCCAATTTTTGAGTACCTTTGTGCTCAATTTTTCTGCCACCAATAGCGAGTTTGTACTTTTTTCTACTTAAAGTATACTTTCGGGTTTTTTTCTCCTTTTACTTTTTTCCTGCCTGAAAAGGCCCATTTTAAATGCTGGGGATGAGATCATCTTCAAACTTCCCTTGCTCCAGCTTTTGAGACTGTAAATGCTCGGGATCACTGAGCAGGAGACATTTTCATCTGTTGGAACTGTCATGCTTGTTTAACTTAGAGTAAGCCTGATTTTCCGTACACAGGACAAATCAGAAGGAAGTTCACCGAAATCAATGCAAGGCCTTGAGGCTCGAACCAGGCCTTTGATTCCTCGAACAGCCAAAGCAATTCCATCCATCAGCCTTTGGGAGGTAGGAAGTGCCATATGCCCCCGTCACGGCTCTGAGTGTGAAGTATCATATGTTTGCTAAATGACTGTGATTGCAAAAAGGCTCCTGAGAAGCGCTAAATCTCTGGTGAGCGCACGGGGACGGGACCCATTTGCTCAAACGGATGCAAGACAAGGTTATCAGTTACATCCCCTGCCATGTAGGTCTTTCAGGGCCCTGCTAATAAATCCAAGTTGTGATGCTCAACTACAGTTAATAGCATTTCTGCACAATGTGTAACACTATCTCTGCCTCTCTTCCCCTCAAAAAAGATATTGGATGTACTTGAATGACCTAGTGGTATACCCATGGAGAGGAGCTCAGGTTTCAGCAAGATAGGAGTTCAGAGAATTCACTTGCTGAGATCTCCTTACTGCTGGGTAAAGGTGGGCAATTAGCAGCTACATAGGATAAAACCTGGCATTTTACCCCAACTGATGTAGGTTTCCAAAGCCAGCAGCAGAAGTCTTGTGTGACTCCTGCTTCCTCCAGAGCAGGGACCTTGCACCTGGAATCTCACATAAAGAGGGCAACCCTCAGAACTGCCCTCCAGATCCCCTTGGCAATCATTTTACCTGCAGTCATCACACTGCTCAAGGTTCAAGGGACCTCCCTGGAGTGATTACCTTGGAAAGGCTCCTGAGCAGGGTGTTCCCCAGGTTAATCACATGCTGAGATTTGCCATTTAGGGCTTTCCTGCTTGCACTTTTGGGTGTTACCTGAGCTCACCTGAACTCATGTTTTATTGACAGAGGGACTTTGTAAGGAGGGTCCTCCATCCACTATTATCTCCCCTCTCGGCAACTTCCTTGCCAGACTCTCCCCTTCCCTGAGGCTTACACCACTGATGTCACAAAAAAAAGCTGCTTTATTTTGCTTTGGAAGTGCCATGTTCTTAGCTCGTTTCTTCTCCTACTCTTGGCTAACCAAATCCTGGAGGTAGCTTCCAAAAGCTCGTGGCATTCCTGCAGCATGCCGCAGCAGGGGAAGGGCTGACTGTACCCGAGCGTTCAGGAATTCCTCTTGGCTCACTGTAGTTTGGGTACAGAAATAAGCCAGAAGATTTATTGGAAGGAAAAAAGATATCATGCTGGCTCAATGTTCAGCACAGGCCAATTTTTTTTTCAAAAGTTTCCTACTACAATTTTTTCCCCCTCCCAAAATATGATCACTTTGATTATTTATTGGAAAACGTATTTTCTTACCATAAATGGTCCTCTGGAATATGAAAAATGCTAGCAGTCATATAAATGGATATAAAACGGATACAAATTGCGGAAAGTTTTGTCTTAGAGGGAAAACTCCCATGTCAGCAGTGAACTGAGAGAGGGGGCCAACAGGGGAGCCCATTTCTAGATGGAAAAGCTTATTCTACAGAAAAATCTCTGCTAACTCCTTCCAGGCTGGGCTTCCCCATGATTTTCATGTCATTAGGCCATGATGAGCCAAGCACTCATCCATTGTTTCAGCTATGCATGCCTCCTGTGATCCCCCCAGATCCTCAGGTCCACATAGGGCTCCCTTGGCTGAAGGGTGGGAGTGGCTGGGTGGGAATGGGCTGCTCCTGCCCTTCCTGCTAAAGCACCTCCAGACGTGACTCAAAGCCACCTCCCTTCCTCACAAACCCCCCAAAGCCTGAGCAGTTGCATCAGTGGGAACGAGGTTTAGGCAATCCCCAGTGTCATGTAATCGAGTTTTACAGTCCGCTGCCAGCACAATAAAATCTTTACTACTGTAGATATCTTGCATTTTCAAACCCTGTCCTGAAAAAATAACAAGCCTACTACAGGGGGACTAGTTAACAAGTTTGTGCAAGTTTTAGTGACAGCAAAGGTCAGGGCTGAAGCCAAGCGACTTCAGCACTCAGGGACCCCAAAATGCCACCCACATCCCCCTTGATGCTCTGATGCCCTGTGGTCACTGCCACTGTCCTTCCCATGCCTGCATGCGCGTTGTCCCAGAGCAGCAGCAGGGATCCACACAGCAGTGACCACACGACTCCTCTTCCCTGTGGGGTAAATTTGGTGGCTTTTGAAGCAAACAGCCCCAATGCTCCTCTGTGCTGTGCCAGCAGCCTGCTTAGAACACAACCCCAGTCACCCTGAGGGGTCTACATTCCCAAGAGTGGGTTTTGGGGGTGACAAGCATCCTTGGTGCTCCCTGTTTCCATGTGGTTTCCAGCTGCTTTGGTCCCACTGACATGTCCAAGCACACGTGCAGTTGCACTGGTGTGAGATGAAGGGCAGAGAGGTGAACCTGGCACGGAGGAGGGGGATTAATCTGAGAATACTTGCAAAGATGCCTGCGAAGGTACATGGCCTTGGGGAGAGAAGGGGCTGCTATAGCAAAGGGTGAGGCTTTGGCTTATCTGGAGTCACCCAGCCAGAGATGCCCTCGCATCAGAGGGGGCATTGTGCAAACAGAGCAGGGGGATGCTCCCTGGGATACAAGTAATCTTGGCTGCTTCCATAAACTAATCCGGGTGCTGCCTGGCTGCAGGGCATGTGAGCCACCCCCATTGCCCCAGTGGCCACCAGACTCGAGCAAGATGCTCCTGCTGGATTGTGGACTTCACAAGCTTCCAGGCTCCTCCAGACCAGGGACATTATCCTGCTGTTTAGAGCATGAAGGATGGGTTTATAAAGCAGCAGGGGGTATCCCAAAGCTCAGTGTAACCAACCAGGTCTGACCCATCAGTTCCCATCAGATCTGGGTTGGCTGCGAAGAGCAGAGATGGCTGTGACTACCGGCACACCCCTGGAGATGCAGCTCACTGGCACAAGATGCTCCAGAGAGCAATTCCAAAGAGCCAGTAGCTTTCCTCAGAGAGCAAGGGAGGTTCCAGGTGTGCTGCAGCTCTGAGAACAGCCTCCTGAGGCTCAAACCCTCTGGCCACCCCTCCTGAGTTCATAACGCCTCTCACAGGGAAATAGTGACCTTTGGCAAGCCCGGCTCACCAGGGACCACAGAATGTGCAAATTAGTTTGGCTGCACCTTGCTCAAGTCCCCCTGGCCTCTGCAGGCTCAAACCTCTCCACAAGGACAACTACTCAAGTAAGTTCTACCAAATTTAATGATCTCCAGAGTAAAGCTCCCCAAATCTTTCCCATCCGCTTTGGGCAGAGCATATGCAAGGTTATAAATAGAGATGGAAAAAACAGCTATGCTTCTTTTAACCCTATGAAAATATTAACAGCCACATGCTTTTTGAGAAGGTAAAGAAGAAAATAGCACCTAAGAGCTGTTATTAGTTCCTAGAAACAGCTATTAGCACACACAGCAGAACAAATTAGTTTGTTTATCAATGAGGAGAAGATTAAATCTGTGGCTATTAATGGCCCAAAAGTAATCCTTGGTGGAGATGGAGAAACATTAGAAGAGGTGATGACACCCTGCCAGAGGACAAGTACTGAGAAACAAAAGTAACAAATAACTTCCACTGAGTGGAGGAGCTCTGGAACAGTAGCCTGATCAGCACCAATCTAAAAATACCCATTTTCAGCACTGATACATCGTCTGTCCTTTGTGTCGTCGAGCCCACGAGAACAGAGAGGATCTTGACCCAGTCCTCAGGAAACAGCCATGAGAGGGGGACTGAGTCTGTCAGGCAGTTTTCTCCAGTGTCCAGAATTGTAGGCACCAGTCTCATAGTGCCACCACCATGGTTTCCACAGCAGGTGGCATCACAACTACCCCTTGGACCTGGAGAGGCCTTTGGTAAAACAGAGGAGAAGATGACCTGGTCCTTGGTCACAGTGCTGGAAAGGATGGGCAGACACAGCAGAAAGTGCTGGGTGCTAAAACTGCGTGCTATAAGCAGTCAAAGCAGCAAGTGGGTAAGGAGGGAAATGCCAAAAACAAAGGAATGTTTTTTACTGGCTCAGACTGGATCTGTCCCCGCTGTAAAGTGGTCTCATGGATTGAAAATAAATCCTCGTGTCACATACTTCTGTGTTTTTCACCACTGCACATTGACCTAAAAATCCCATTTTTCTCCATGACTTCTGGAGGTGCTGCTTGCTCCTTCACCTCCACAAGGGTATACCTCGAGCTCTAGCACTTCAGGTTGCTCCAGCTGGGTTGGGACCTAAGACAGGAGCTGTGAGCTTTTCCTACAGCATCATCCATGTGGCATTTGGTGTTTTGCTGGCTGGCACCGCTCTGTGGCAAAGCACCTTTCCTTTTCACCGCATCTGGCAGTGAAAAGAAACGCAGCTCACCATTGCTCTGGGAGCTGTGGTTGCTCCCAGACCTCCTTCTTCCCGGCATTGTCATTCCTCACTCCCAGGATGCTCCACTGGGGCCAGGAGGTGCCGAGGACTTGCAGAAGGGAGTTTTCCCTCAGCACCTCCTGCCCCTTTTTCTGCTTGTGTTCGGCTGGACCCCACTGTAGAGTGTTGTGGTCTCCCCTGCCAGGGAACAGGAACTCCCTGGTCTGATACCATTAATTATCGCTGGGTAAGTGGATTGTTTTGAGCACTTAAAGCTACTTTAGGGATTTGGATGCAGATCGGTAACTAGTCCATAGGCTTTCCTATGGGTTCCTAGACAAGGAGGTGTAAATCCTGCCGATAAGGCTTGTTAGTGATAGGGGGCTGGGGAGGGGAAGAAGGGGGGTGTTTGGAGCCAGGCACAGGGATCTCCAAGGCCGGGAGGGTTAAGCCCACTGCTGCAGCCCCCCTCCTCCTGCTGGAGCGCCCCTGGCTGGGGGGAGGCACTGGGGTGCTGCGGGCAGTCGGGGTCAGGCTGATTTACAGCAGCAGAGGAACCGGGGCTGTTAATTCAAAGTTGCCGCTTATCGGTGTTTAGAAAGCAAGCTCCGATCTGTTGGTTAGCGATTTGGCCTTTGCTGTAAATAGAGGGGCCCCGTGCTTTGCTCTGACATTTTTGTCTTATTATCTTGTCTCAGCCTCCGAGGGAGGTGGGAGAGTTATTTAAGGCTGACCTTAGTGGAAGGAAAATGAACAACTCCCTTACCCCACCCTGTTATTCTCTCACAGTCCTGGGTAACAACTGTTGCATTGAAGTATCTGTGCGAGACACTTAATCCTCCACCATCCCTGAAAATATTTTGTAGATCAATTCACCCTGCTGTGCCCAGAGAAAATAATCACAAAGACACCAAGTAGAACTAATGTCAGGAGTAAAAAAAGGATTTTCTGTCATTATTCCTCCAGAAAAATCAATGAGGATGGGCCTTGAATCCATCAGAATGGAGTTCACCACTTACCCTGTTCAGTCTTGCATTGCTGTAGTTTGGGTTTAATTCAAATCTTTGTATCATGAGTTTGAAAACAGTTGCTTCATCCCAAGCAACTAAAGATAAACTTCTGAACATAATATACAGAAACACATATACAGTGGCTGGTTGGAGCTGGACAGAGTATTCTGGATTTGGGAAAATTTAGATTGAGACCCCAACCTTCTACACCTCTGGAGTAGAGCTTTCAGGGGATGCACAAGGAGTCTGTGTGGGTCCCACCCATCCCTGTTGGGATGTGCATGTGTTTTGGGAGGTTTGCTGTGTGCAGAAGTAAATATGTGCATGTGCTACAGCTGCCCCAGAGTGATTCACACCTTACACAAGATGTTCAAAGTGAATTGCTTAAGAGACACGGGAAGAAATCCTCGTCCATTTGGAGCACAGCACTTGCTAGACTGAAAAAATCTAATCTCCAAATGCTGGTTTTATTGACCTGTCACCGCCAACCCCACCAGCTGCACAATGAGAGTGCTGCAAGGCTCCAGCAGCACATCTGGGGTGCAGACACGTGGGGTTTTTCAATCCCTTACCTAATCTTTGTAAACATCTCTATTCAGTTAGAAACAACAAAACCAGAACGAAACAACAACAAAAAAATCACCACCCAAAGCCCCCTCCCGATCCGTTTTCAAGGCATTTCAGATATTTTCTTCTTTCAGCTGTGCCAGAAAAATGTCAAAAGATCATCTTTCCACCTAGAAAACCTAGCGTTCTTCCAAACATTGTAACGAACAAGTGTCGGGAAACTGAAAACGAATTCCTGTCGGTGGAAAGTGCAGTACCCATTCAGGTCCCTGGGGAAAAAAACGAGTCTGCTTTGAGCTGGATTAGCAGCACGAATGACAGCTCAGGTCAGCCGCAGCCTTATCCGAATCAATTCCCCTCTCCGGGGAGGCGGTGCGTGTGTGTGCGCATACCTGCGGCTATAGGATTTGTAAATAATTGAGTTCTTCTGATCCCTACCACCACAGCACAAGAAGAAAGATTTGGTCCTGAGGGGGCTGACAGAGGTTCAAGCCCCAGATCTGCCACTTAGACGCTTCTTCCCAAAGCTGTTTAGGCATGTAATTACTTTTCCGGCTCTGTGCCTGGTCTGAGTCTCTGATTCTCTGCCTCCTTTTATCTGTCAGCTTTTTACAGGGACAAGAGTACTCCTCTACCTCCCAAGCATGTAATGAAGATGAATTCATTACAGCTGTAACACTTTAACGAGCACTCTGAAGATACAGGGTATCCTTACAAGTCCTAAATTAGGAAACTCCCTCTCAAAAGTGTGCTGGGGTGCCTGGATGCAGGGCCCAGATCTGTGCCAGCAATATATTAATCCACCTCTGTGCGTGATTCTGGAAGGGGTTTTAACAAGAGAAAGGGTCTGGCTTTCGTGTAAAAGACAAGCTTGCAGTAGTGACTGGAATCAGTTTCCTTTAACATGAGGATAACTCCGGAGCAGGAAACACTTATGTGATTGGGCATATCTTCTGGTCTCTGGATGTGCATCCCAATTCCTGGGCATCCTGTACCCCATCCACTTGGATGCAGCAGACACAGAAACACTGACAAATGCTGGGAGAAAATGTATTTAGTGAAGGCAAGTCCCCTGGTGTTTTACTGTTTAAAAGAGACCTCCCAACTACTGTTTCATGCATAATTGTGTAATTGGTAATATCCTGCCAAAGAAAGGCTTAGATCATCTCGTCTGCAAAGCATTTTCCACCTCCAAATAAACATTTTGCACAAGCACAAGTTGCAGGTCTTCCACCATAATGTGCCCCAGGCTGGATTTTGCATACTGCTCGCAGGCAAGGAAGCCGACCTGAATCCGGACAGCAGAAGGATGCAAGAGTCGAACTCAGGATGCTAGACCAGAAATATATTTTTTTATTCTTAATATCATGTGAGCAGCAGCACAATTACAAAATGAAAAATAATTCTGTTTCATATTTCTTTACACAGAGAGACAGACAGATCCACCCACAGCAGCAGCAGCAGTGACAACAGTGAGACCGCTCAGCGAGGCACTGAGACAGGCACACACCAGAGGGGGTGGTGGGGCCTGGCTCTGAGGAAGGCTTTTCCCCCTTCTTCCTCCCTTGCCAGCCCATGCTCCATCCAGGGGAGGGTTTCACCTGGGCTGACACATCACTTTGGTTTTCCCTAGTCACTTTTGGTAGGGCTTGCAGTCACGTTTGGTGAGGTCTGGGGGTACGGTGTGAAGGATCCCATGACCCACCCACAGGACGTGAGCTCATGCTTAGCTCTAAGCAGCCATACAATCCTACAAATCTGCTTCACAGTTAGGAAAAGGGAATTCATAACATCTTTTGGTGAAAGGTGTGACTGGGTAGATCCTCAAAGACATTTTGTCTGGGTGATTTCGAGGCCAAGCTGTATGGACTTCTGAGTAACCTGGTCTAGTGGAAGGTTCCCTGCCTGTGGCAGGGGTTGGAACCCAAACCATTCTGTGATTCTATGACCTCGTCCAAGGCAACTCTACAAACCTAGCCAGCCTTGTGCACAGTACTTGAGGGATACCTTAAGACAAAATTGAAAGCGTGGGAAAAATCCAAGACAACTCAGGAAGAAGCCTAAAACCAGGTATACTGGAGGGCTGCAGGAAATCCCAACAATGTCAGAGATTACAGCAGGGGCTGTGGGCGCCTCTCTAGCCCACAGGAAGCCAATGGGTGATAGAGACCAAATGTTTCCCGATGTTAGAGTGGATGAAAAGAGACTCAAGGATTCACCACTTCTATTAGCAGGAGTGTTATGGGAAACAGCAATAATCTATACCAAGGCAACATCAGAACATCAGCTGCTTCAACGGGAAAATTGTGTTTTGAAAGGCTCTATCCGGTGACTTGAAATAAGCTTGTCTTTAGAAAAGGAATACCATCTAGTGGCCCAAAAAGGCAATAAGGGCGTGCAATGGCAATTAGAGAATCAGATGAATTTAGCAAAAGAGAAGGAAAAACTAGAGAAGTAAGGAGGGTGATTAACATATATAGTGCAGTGATTCACCCTGGAGCAAGGGAGAGCTCAAAAGGGACCTGATCATAGTAAATGCAAAGCTAAAATTAGACACTTGCAAAAGCAGATTGGGATGCAAAAATTAAAAATAACTGCTGGAGTTCCAGAAAGTGGTGTAGAGAACTGGATCGGGAGCCATCACAGGAAGATGATTTCAAGGATGATATGGGCAAATGGGAAAAGAAAGAGAAGTTGAGAATAGCAGCCTATCCCACAAAGACTCCAAATGCTCTCCCGGGGTAGATGGGTATGGCAGATCAAACTGCTGTAGCTGTTAAAATGAAAAAAAAACTTACCCCAAGGCAGGTAGCTGCAGATATGAAGCCACTGAAAGGAAGTAGACAACAGTAGAGAAACTGCTTATATTTAGAATTAAATGGGGATTAAGTGGTAAATTGATTAGAGTGTGTGTTCCACCAGGTTTTATCCTTTGTACATCGAGCACCTCCTTGATAAACCTTTAATCTTGCCACCATGGGCATTTAATCAAATTGCCCAGCAGGATGGTAAGACAAGGACCCAATTGGCACAATCACTACCAGCCCGTAAACTCGAGGAAGATGGAGGGTCTTTAATAAACTGATAGGGACCTGCTTGAACGTCGTGGACATGAGCAGAAGGACGATACCATGGAGATATCACCCACTCCCAGTGGCACACAGGTATCTCCACGGTCCCTGGCAGCCCTGAGGCTGAGTCAGGCTCCTTGGACAGCAGATAAATTAGGAGAGGCAGTGGCACAAATGCACCCCCACGATTCACACCAAGCTTCCATATGGCAAAAATGCAGGGGAAGAAGCAATTGACAGAGTTGCTTTCACATTAAGAGACAAACAATATACCTTTACTTGCATCCCACAGGGCCGAGCACCTGCCCTGCTGCACATGCTCGTGTGAGCAAAGGGTCTGAATGATGTGTGCGGGGGACAAAGAAAAGAGATTGCCTTATGGGATGGTATTTGGGGAACTGCAGCTACAGAAGAAGAGGTACAACAGACATGTATCTGAGTTTTAAAATCACTAGACCAAACGGGATTTAATGTCAAGTTGAATATGGCACAATTAAAACAATCTTGAGTTAAATGCCTGGACTCTGCAACTGGTGAAACAAGAAGATGGATAAACGCTAGAAAGGTTAAGCTTTCTGTGAAATAAAGACTCCCACTAATCAATCCCAACTCTGAAGAGTGCTGGGAGAATTTAATTTTTTATGGCAGCATATCTATAGCTGTGCTTGTATCTTATGGCAGTGTATCCATCTTTGCTAATAGAAGCAGAGCATTATGGAAATGACAGGAAAAGAGTCAGGAAGGGAGCTGGAGCAGAGACCAAAACAGTGCTTTATCTGACATGAAAGAAGCTGCTTGAAAAGCTTCTGCACTCAAATTCCCAGTTAAAGGAAAATTATTCATAACAAGCATTTCAACACAAGCTGATACTGTGGGAGCAGTGCTGTTACAGAGAAATAGTGGAGGAAAATGGATACCAGTAGCACATGAGTCCTTTCCAGTGGCTGGACCAGAATTTCCTTGGCCATGGGAAAACCTGGTTAGAGGCAGTCTGGGCTGTGATGCAGTTTGAGGCTTTTCCCCTCGATAGAGCAGTTGTACCTCAGTCTGCTCCGTCTCTGCTCTTACACACAAAGGGAAGAAATGGATATTAATGTGGATATCCTTTGAATGGAAACCAGGAATGAACCAAGGGACTGAACACTCATGGGAGTGTTACATTTGAACAAAGAGCAAAAATAACCCAAGACACTCGTATCAGTGGAATGAGGGAACAAATAGTGGGCAAACTAGAGAAAGGGTCATGCCAAGGAGCTTACAGGCTGAGTAGAAGACAAACCCTTCTACCAACATCTCTCTACAGACAGCTACTATCTGGTAGTAGAACAAAATACTGGTTGCATAATGGGGAGAAAAACAATGCCAAGCACATGGTGAGACACTATGAAGAAAACAGGGGTTCTATTTTACAAGCATAGAGGGAGAGTGGGAATAAAATATATGTAAAGGATGTTAAGGTAATGTGAAGACTACAAGCAATACTGAGAAACAATTTAGTGAGCAAGTAGATAACTCAGATTTTGTTTACTGCAGCCCCAGCCAGGTGTTAGCTAAAAAAGGGTGGGACAAATAGTGTGGCCAGTTGAGTTAGAGCATCCTACATTTCTTCATGTAGCTTACTATGAGAGTCTAAGGTAACTGTCATAATGAGCTACATGAAAAAGTGTAGGGTACTCTGAAAAGAGTGCAAAGAGCTTATACTTGGTGTCAAATGAAGTAAGAAACATAGGACATAAATAAAAATTGCATAAGACATGCAAAAGTGGATTAGTGAAAGAAAGCTGCAACTCTACTGCACTGGCTAAACTAAAGACTGTGACAAATATTGCCAGGAAATCACCTCAATAAACTGTCACAAACTAAAGAAGAGTATCAGTAAATAAATACTTTTCCTGGGCAGGCTGAGGTTCTTCCACCTAAAAGGAATACAACTGCTGGAACTGTAACAATGCTGTTACAGAAAATTGTTCATAGGTGTGGAACAGCACCTGAAACAGGATAAGAAGAACAGAGGGGAGGGTTGGGAAGGGGAAGATTTTAAGCAAAGAATTCAAGTCTTAATAACTAGCCTGGGGATTAAGCAAGGACTGTACAAACCCTACCACCTGCAAGCACCCAGAAAAGTAGAAAGAAATGAGTCAGACTATTAAAAATAATCTAAAGACAATTGTAGGACAATATCCAAAATGATGGGCTAAAAAGTTAACCTCACTATCAGTAGCTTTAAAAGCAGTGATAGATTAGGGCTTGGCTTACAGCTCTACCATATTTTGTTTGGATAGCCTGTCTCTTAGTGGACCTATGTCTAAGAGCCTAAAATATTATGGCAAGATAAAGAAGAAAGCAATGCTCTGGTAGAAGAAGCAACATGAGAAAAATGTGTAAAATGAGAGAGTAAGGATCCAATTCATATATGGGTTATGAAATAAGGAGCCAAGTAATGTATTTGAAAACAGGTAAAAAGGAACAAGGCTTAGAGACAAAGTGAAAGGGGACCTATTAAGTTGCTAAGAAGAGAAATCCTCTAAGATATTAAATAGATGAGGGCAATAGTAAATACAAACAGGTTCATGTTTCTCAGATGTCTCCCTAAGGGGCCAAAAAATTCTGGATTCTGTCACAAATTTGTCAAGAAGAGAGACACCACAAATGGCCCAAAGAGGGACCTCTGGGGCCTGTGCAGCCAGAGCCTCAGAGCCTGCCCCAGCTCAGCCTCGTGTCCCAAAAGCAAGGGAGTGCAACCCTCCTGGTGCTCACCTTCCCCAGGCTGCAGCACATCTGTTTGTGTGCTTGCATACTCACGGTGCCGGGTTACGCTGCAAGTTTTGCTTGGTTGCTATTTTTGCAGGACAGCAGATTTTACTACAGCTCCCCAAAAATGCAGCAGCTGACAGTCAGGGAGCAGCAATGCAAACTCCAAGGCAAGGCAGAGGAGTTGAGGTCTCCTGCAGTTGCAAGGATTTCTAAATCGGCTTTTCACTCCATATTAATGTGTTTGGTCTTTTTACTAATTGCTTTAATTTTTGAAGTGCTTTGGAGACCTAGAGACGATCACCTTCAGACCTTTACAGTTCTGGAGGCCAGACCAGAAAGCAAATGCCTCCACAGAGATTCCCTGCCCAGTCCTGGTCAGGAGCCTGGCATTGCTGCAGGGTTTGGAGCATCCTTGCTGCTCTCACAGGCAGCAACCCAGGAGCTGGACACTACCAAAGGAGAGGAAAAACAGGAACCTGCACACCAGTAAAGTGAGACTGCTCTTGTTAACAAGGTCATAACCCATGCATTAACTATACAGACTTAATGGTTATAGCTTGACTGTTCATCTTTTTTGTTTGGTTGGGGTTTTGTTTTGTTTTTGTTTTGTTTTTGTTTGTTTTAGTCTGTTTTACTGAAGTCACCAGTAAGATTTTCATGGCTAGATAGCTAAACAATGGCCTAGCCTGCTTTAGTCTTGCATATCTCTATCCAGCTACTTAATCTAATAGCAATATCTGAAGAACCCAAGTGAAAAATTGTTACAGCTCTTAAGGGAGCCTCGAGAGTTACAGCTCATGATCTGGATCCACCCAGATTGGGAAATCATAGCTGCAGTTTTGGAAAAAGTGCACTAAAATGACAATAACTGAATGAACTCAGTAGTTTTATCAGTTTACAGGAAAACCCGAAGAGAAGGAACAGCTTGAGGAAAAGCAGCTAGCCCTAGTGTCATACTGCTGATTTCAGTAATGGCCTTTTAAGCAATTTAGGAGGAATTTAAGAGGAAGGGTCAAATAAGAAAAGAAACAGAAAGGAGAGATTGAAGCAGGCAGGAGACTAAATGCTGTCAGTAGCTAAGGAGTTAAAATTTGAGAGAACTGGGGGTAAAGCACATATATGTGGAGGTCTGAAATGGGATAAAGAGTAATGGATTGTAAACTATTATGACTGAGCCACAGTAGAAGTAACACTGGAGAACAATGTTAGCCGTGTTAATAGCCAAAACTTCACTGCCAAGTCTTGCAGTTCTTTAAAGAGGAAATTATAAAAACCATACATGGTGGATAAGGGTGGCAGAAGTCGACCCAGAAATGTTATAAATGATCATGCAAACAACTCTGTAATTCTCCCCTTCGCTGTCCCCCACAGCTGTTTAGCAGCCTCCACACATCCCAAGCCCAGCTCTGATACTGCACAGCTGCATAACCTTGGGCCAAACTTCTGAGCAAACCGCTAAGTTATGAGACAGCCTGCAAGAAGATAAGAAGGGCAAAAGCAGGGGGAGGAAAACTGAGAGCTTTGGGTCAGATCAAGCCATTAATATCTACACTGGAAACTGCATGAAACTGGGTCTGAGCACCCAAGCCACGTGTTTACCCTCCCTGGAAATGGCCAGCAGCAGTAGCATTAGTCACATACCTCAGCTACATCAGGTGATAGTAACATTAAGATAACTAAGAAGACTCATGGGGTTGTTTTGGGGATAAAAAAAAAGGCAGATTAATTTTTTTTCTCAATTTGTAATTTAAAAAAAAAAATCTCTTCTTTTCTTTTTCTTTGTAAATAAAGTAGATTTTTTCCTCTTCCTTGCACCCAGGAACCTAGCACCCCGCTCTTGACTTCAACTCTTTAGCTTGGCCATGCTTTTTGTCTCTGCTAAGCCTTTTCCAGCAGTCAATAGAAAAGCTACCCCAAAAGCCAGCAGGCCTTGGGTGCGTCCCACTGCCCTCCTCCGAGCTGGCCCTACATACAAAAGTGGAAAGCTGTTGGGGGTGCGTGGTACACAGGCAGCAGTGCCCAAGTTTGGAGAAGACAGGTGGGAATTATCAGCTGGGAACTAGGTGAGGGCAGGGCGGGCACGTTGGGGGCTGAGAGGGGACGGAAATCACTCAGTTCTGTATTAACTGATAACATTGAGCGCGTTAATCAGCGAGTGAAGCTCATCCCTTACGCTCTCCAGGGAGTGGCAGATCATCTGAGGGCTGTCCAGGAGCTCGATGCTGTGGGTGTAGGGCTCGTATTTCACCGAGAAGGGCCGCTTGATGTGCGCCGCGTAGCTCCTGCAAGGGAAGGGTGCACAAGGCTGGGTACAAGAGATGGTGCTGGGTCTCCCTCCTACTCACCACCATCTACCCAGGAAGATCACCACAGGTTAATGCCTCCTTTAGGCAGAGTGTTCACCTTCCCAGCTCCACTACAGCAGTAGTTGAGATCCCTTCCGTTTGTCAAGGAACGCCTTGAGTTTGGCTGTGGCTTTCTGTGGGCTGTACCAAACAGGAGGGTACACCACACCGGTCACCTCCGTGGCCATTGCCAGGAGGCAATCCTCTGCTGCAATTCCTTTTTCAAAAAATGCCAAGGAGATTTAGAAGCTAAATTGCAGGGAAAGCCCGTGGTATTATCGTATTATATTACTAAATCCTTTCTGACATGCATTTATTGACTAATCTCTGCTTGGGGAGGGGGAACTAGCTGTGTAGCATATTAAGGATAGACTTGACAGGCTCAGACCTGAGCTAGAAGATGAGAATAGTGTCACCAGTGCCTTGTGCTTCAGCAAAGCTGCACTGCTGTACCCAAAGCCAAATGCAGCCTGAACCTCAGTGATGAGCTTGACTTTACCTGGTATTTCTCAAGAGCAGGACCTTGTTGCTGCTTTTCTAATGGAGAAGTATGTGGTCAAGGGAAAGAGAACCAAGAGCAGGCTTTCCCCAAACTTCCCCACATTCACCTCCAGCACTAAGATCTGTATACTTGACAAGGTAGGGTTTTTTCATGTGGGGGTTGTGTGAATATGGAGCTGAAAATCTGCAGTTGGGTGCTCATGGCTGCAGTCCCATGCTGGAAAGGCTTGGGAAGGTGAGGGGACAAACAGCGCTATCAATCGGCATGCTCCTCTCCTCCGCGGAGGCTTCACCCTTTCGCTCCTGAATTGCTTAGCTTAGGCTACCCTCTTGTGGCTACCGCGGGTCTGCTCTGGCGCAGAGCTCGGGGAAGCGCAGCCCTCTCCCAGATGGAGACAGATGTTCCTCTGGCTGGTACTCCACGCCTAGGCTGGAATTGGAGGGATCTGGAGGAAAACACAGCACAGAGGGCCAAGGGGAAACACGGTCCAAGGCGCAGGCTGGCGCTGGCACGGAGCTGCTATGCCATTGCAGGAAAACAACGAAAAAAGTGTAAACAAAGGAGGTTGTTGCATACTCACGTTGTCCTCACCCTAAAAGATGTGATTCTTCTCAGTTCTACTAGGCAAAGTCCTGTTCACCTCTCTTGTTAATGTCATCAGCCACAGCGATGGCTCATAGCACAGCTGCTAATGGCTAGAAACCTGCCCTCCAATAGGGGTGTGCTCACTTGACACCTTTTGAAGCACATAGATACAGCATGGCTGCTTGGAAGGGCACTGGGGGAGTGTGTCCTTCCTGAGAAAACAGGTTTTTCTCCAGGTGTAACACTGATAGTCAGGCCCGTGGTGGCAGCTACCAGTAAAGCAAAAGAGACAATACTTTAATGCTTTCACCTCATAGAGTAGCATCTGTGTGGTCTCTGAGCTCTTTAAAGAGGATTATTTACAGTGTTTGTCACAGTCAAGACCCTCTAGCCTAATCTTGGCTCTGTATGTGGTGTATTTTCCCTTTTTAAATGCAAGGAAATGACTCATTAGGCAGCGGTTGGGGTTTTTTTACAGCAGCCTAGTGTGTGTGTGTGTGTGAGCAGGGCTCCCCTGGTGCTTGCTTTTGAGCAGCTGGACTCCAGGTTGTATGAACAGTGCAAGTGAGGGTAATAAAAGCAGAAGTTGAAATATAGCAGTCCTCACCACGTTATTTATATTAAATACCCCTCTTGCAGGAACTGTAAAGTCATGTACATCATGTTCGCCTCATCCTGTCTCTTTCCTAAGCGAAGATAAAAATGGGGTAGGCAAAGTTTTCCTCTGTCAATCAAAGCAATCCGAGGACTGAGCTTTCCTCCTGTGGGCAATTCTGGGTGTGACCAGGAAAATGCTCTTCTGAACAGATGTCTGTGGGTAGAGCTGACCCTTACCATCCTGCTTGCAGTCCCATGGGATGGGGAAACCCAATTACCATGGTGGCATGGTGCCTGGGGTCCACTGACACGTTAACCAGGCTAGGAGGCAAAAGTTCATTTTTTCCCCTGGATAGATCTATTCATGTCAAGCATGTTCCCTGTAGGAACTGGAGAACTGCTTTACTTTGGAAGACCTGATCAAAGTTTTCAGAGCACTTCTGAGAACTTGGACTGAAAGCAGCCATAATGTCAAGCCCTCTTTCAATATATAACATCTTAATTTCCTGTTGTTTGTGTCTCTCTCCTTGCCCAGTCCTACCTCAATTTGTTTTTGGCATCACTGAAGCTCTCAGACACAAAATAAACAGGCTGGTAGTTCTGGTCCTGGTAGGGCTGAACAGCTGCAGCATCAGGGTCGAAGTCCCTCACCTCTGGTTCGTCTGACAAGGAGTGCTATGAACATGGCAGAAAAAATCCAGCATAAAACTAAGGGGATTGGGGAGCACATATGGGGTAGGCAAAGCTGGAGAACAGATTGAGGAAAGTTATTGCACAGAAGCAGGAGGTGTTTTTCTCTACAGGGTCTAGAGCAGAGGCAAGTTATGGTGGGACTTACTATGAGCTCCCCATAGGAGGAGAGGAGCCCAGCTCCGTAGGCTTTGACTATTCCATTCTGTCTGCAGAGCCCAAACTCCACTGTAAACCAGTAAAGCTGTGAAAAAAAAAAGAAAATTTCCTGAGGGACACAGCTCCTCATCTGAATCTCCCTGTCACTTCTGAGCCCTTGCCTCATGGCCAGGGTCTGGGGTTGTCTAAAGAAACAGGCACCTGCCTCTTCATCCTCTCTCCACACTTTGCTTTCAGAGGAAAGTACTAAACTAAATTGCTGCTACAGTCTATGTCCCTGGGCTTGTTCCATCTGCTGTGAGATGCTGCTGTTTGGTGTCCTTGGAGCAGGACAGGTCACCTTGCTGAGGGAGAGCCAAAGGAAGCAGATGTCATTTAATCCCATCCCAGAGTGTCCCAGCAGTGCTGCTGTTGGAAATACGATGCTTGATGATACTACTGGTGCCCGAGAAAATTGGGTTAATGTGCAAGCGAGCTCTGCTGTTTAACTGATCTCTGCTCTGCACAGTCATCATGAAAAGAGCAGGGCTGGGGCAGCTTGGGTGGGAGCTCTGAGCCTGAAAATCTTGGAATACCAGGCTGGACCAGTCCCCTTGATAGCACAGAAGCACTGCTGGAGGTGTTGCGCCCTCCATTCAGCAAAGGGGAAAACTTACCGTAGCTAGTTTCTCAATTTCTTCATCAGTTGCTCCCAGAGACGCCAGCCCAATGTCCTAGGAAGAGAAGGGGAGGGGCAAACATCAGGACAGGTTTGGTCTGAGGGCCTTAGACATTGACTGCTCTGTTTTATTGCCTCAAGACCACACACACTGCTGCCCTGCAGTGCCAGGCAGCTGCCGGGACTTCACTGTGCTCAGACTAAAACCATGCTGTTGCAGTGTCAGTACTAGGGTCTTGGTCCATCATTAGAGCTCTGGAACATCATGGTTAATAAGAGCAAGAAAGGCTTAGGTGACAACAGCGGGGTTTGGATTCCCACCTCTCAAGGGGGAGAAAGCAGGTAACACCTTACCTGAGAGAACTGGGCAAATGTCTTATCAGCCAGCATCGGGACGTGCCCCAGCAGCTCGTGACAGCAATCCCTGCCGGCGGGAGGGGGGAAAGGAGGAAAACACAGTCAGCAGCAGGCAGAGGGTGTCTGTTGGGGGAAAGGGGTACTTGCTGGCCCGCTGGGACATTGTGGGCAGGGAGGCCACGGGCCGGGCGGTACTCACGGCTCGGGGGAGTGCATGGGTGAGGACGCGTGGCGGATGTACTGCGTGCACTGGAAGACGCGGAAGGCCAGGCTGGCCAGGAAGTCCCGTGCTGACAGCAGGCCGGCCACCGGCCGGAGCTGGAAGCCAGTCCTCTCTGAAACAGCACACACCGTCTGTGCGAGGTGCACGGCCCGCGGGCTGTGCCGCCGCTCCCAGCACCGCAAGCCAAAGGGCTACACCAACCCGATCTATCTGCTCCTGCTGGGAACAACACCTGCTCCTCAGGTGCTCAGGAGGATCGTTTGACCACGGGCCTGCCCTTCAGTCACTGCCTGCTGTGTTTAGCTGCAGGCCCCACCACTTGGGCTCTACCTCTGTCCTCTGTGGGTAACGCACAAGGCACCAGCTCTGCTCCTAAATCTCAGCTCACACACTACTCCCTTGGGTTCAGGCTTCCCATCTGCAGCTGCCCCACTGGCGGACCCTGAACCTGGGTCCCCCGGGCTCGTACCCACCTTTCAGGAAGCGGGAAACCTCCTCCAGCTGAGGGATGTTGTTCTCATTGTAGCCACAGAATTTCTCCAGTAGACTGAAAGCTTCAAGGTACTCCTTGCAGGCATGGGTGGGGTACAAGCTCTTCAGGGTGCTGTACACCTCCTTCCTACAGGAGAAGTGGCAGACATTCAGTGGTAAATGTGTCCAGTCCTCTCCTGTGCTCTGGCTATGCACTATCAGAGACTCACATCTTTAGGCTCCGTGTCCTTTTGCCTTTCTCCACCTAAGTCTGTGTCTCTGCACGTTGATGGAGGTATGTAAACATACAGACACACATTCAAATGAACCTGCAAAGGCAGCAGCTGTGTCTGCACAACACCTATTTCTGACTTGGAGGTCAAAAGACTGTATAGAAGGTATTAACCGGAATTAAAATATTCCCAGTTGGTTACTCCTGAAATTGCACTGTGAGGACAGTCAATAGAACCAGGAGATGATCTTGTTGAGAAGCCTGTGTACTCAGCTCATATAAGCAGGCCTTGTTTTCAGAAACACTCCTGCAGCAATGCTCCTGGAAAAAATCACGTTCAAAGGGAGTGCTTTCCTACGTGAGGCCGTGGGCCTCATACTTCTTCCTGCAGCTGTGATAACTGATCTTTGTCTGGAGGCTGCTACTGAGTCAGGACCCCACGAGAAGTGTGACTCCAAATTATCTACCTTGCTCTGTGGGGAAGCTTCTTTGGAGGAAACTCCTGTGGGCTGCAGCATGAAAGTGTTTTTTATAACAAGCCATTAAGAAGGATGCTTGCGCTCCTGATGCATTTTTCAAGAGGCCATGCCCTAAATGTTTGGGTCTTGATTCCCAGCTTCTAGTGGTGAAGCAGTAATAGTGAAGTCAGCACTAATAATGAAATCAGCACTCACCAGGTAGCTGTCTCCTCTGCCGTGTACTCCACGTGAGGGATGGGGTCCCCACTGCAAGGCAAAGGTACCATTACTGAGCAGAGCCCCAGCCAGGCTCCTCTTCCCTTTTCACTTTGGAGAAGCTCTGCATTACATTCATCAATCTTCTTTAAAAACCAAAGAAGAGGGCGATAGGAAAGGCAAAGCCTTAGTACTGGGTCATTTGTACAGGTGTAACAAATACATAGATGCAAAGAAAAGTATGAATCTGGTCAGAGATTATAAATGAACAAGCGATGAGCAAGAGTTTAGCAGGCGTAACATTTACCAGGAAAAAAAATGGTTCTCACTGGAAAAAAATTGAAAAACTTTGTGTGTGAAAATAAATTCATTTCATATGTCTGGACTTCAGGGAGCTAATGGCTCCAAGAATGAACCACTGGCTGGAAAATAAAAGTAGCTTATAAGGAAAACTAAATGCATTTGACCTGCAGGAAAATATATTGTCAGTAAGATTTAGGATGGCACGAAAAGAAAATCTCAGCATTGATGTAAATGGGCATTGATGAAAGAAGACTGACAATTTTGCTTTTTCTCATCACAGTTATCAATTGTATTTCCTAAATCTTTCTTTTTTTTGTGTTTGGACAAATGAGATATTCATATATTGTAAAGCACAGTTCCTGAAGGGATGCTACACATAAATGCTCATAAATACACAGGCTCATAAATGCTAACCTGCAGGTGAGAATTTAGAGAAGACCTCTTAAATAGGTGCCTCATCTCAGGATAGTATTTATCCCTGTGTCACTTGGGACTCTTCCTCTGGCACTCTGACTTTCTGTGTGTTTAGTATGTGAACAGGATAAAAAACATCAGTGTCCATATTCTGGGCTTCAGATTGGCAGAGTACATGAAAACCAACAGCAGAAACCCTTGCTGGATCACACCCATTGCAGGGGTATCTCCAACAGGTGACCCATATAATTTCTGTAGTCTGCCTTCAGCACTTAAAATCCTGCTCAGAGAGAGAATGCCATGGTGAAAGGCAGCATCACTGAATAGGATCTGGGGAATATTTTACAAACTTAACTGAATATAGACTCTGATGTTGTAGTGAACATGCTGAGTGCTATCACTGCACATATCAGAATAGAAGTATTAAGTAAGAGTACAAGACATAGTCTTAAATCTATCTAAGACAATGATGAGAACATTACTGGAATCTGTTCAATTTAGCAGACACAGTTAGGAGGTGAATCATTTAGCCTATAAATACCCTCATAGCAAAAAAAAAAAAATCTGATAGCAGTATTTTATCTAGTAGATGAAAGGCATGTGTGATCCATTGGGTAAAAGCTAAAGCTATCAAAGTCCAGCTTAAAAATAAAACTCACATTTTTTCACGACCAGGATAATGAACGCTTGGAACAAATTTTCTGGGTATGGGGCAGCTTTTTCAGTACTTGAAACACTGAATTCAAAACTAGATGCCATTCTAAAGAGATGCTACATTTCCAAATGAAGTTTGAGGTCTGATGGATATATAGATATCTGGCTTTTGTTATGCAGGAGGTTTATTCTTATTATACCCTTACCAATGTATGAATTAATGACAACAGATATTTTTTAATTAAAGAGAGACTGGAATGCAAAGAGAGAAGAGAGACACAAAAGGAGCTGGAAAGGCTGAATGGGGAGACAAAACATAAAGGAAGAGACGTGTCATACAGGTAGCAGAATGACTTCCCAATAGGTTCATTGGCGTGTCATTATCCCCATGAATGTTAGGAAGGAGGCTTACTGCTTGTAGTGAAAAGCAATCTCTGCTATTGATTTCCTTCTCTGGCGGTATACTTGGTCAGAGTAGCCCTGTAACGACAAATAGGAACAGAGACAGGACTTTTAATCAGTTACTAAAGTTTCTCACCCAGGAAAATTCATCACTGGCTGGAGAGACGTCTCTCAAGGCGCCAGTGGCACTCCAGTCCCCTATCAGCTGCACTGATTGGTGTTCCCAGGTCCCTGCTTCTGTGGGATGGCTCAGAGCTCAGCGTGAGGGGTGCACACACAGACTGACTCACCGGGTGATCCAGATCCAAGTCAGGGTCAAACTTGGTGACCAAATGGTGGCACTTGTCCAATTCACAGATTTTTCTGGGAAACCAGTGAACTACGGGGAGAGAGAAAGTGACAGTCTGTCTGTGGAAGTGAAGATCCCCCTAAAGAGAAGGGGCTCTGAGGCTGAGTAAGATACACCTGATCTGGTGTACCAAATGCACATATACAACATGGCACAGCTACTTCCAGGCAGTAGTTTCACAATCTCAATGTTCCTTTCCTAGAGTCATATCTAATGCCATGATCTGCCTTCCATGACTTCCTTGCCCATCACTCAGCAGAGTATTTTGTGACAAAATTAAAGAAGATGAAAATTAGATTTTGCTGAATAATTCACGTTAAAAAACACCCAGGGATCCTGCTGGTCATAGATCTCTAGGGATCTCTAGGGATGTTCTCCTACAATACTATTCTACAATAATCATCCTATCTTCAGAACAGGGTGGCACAGGAAGTGTCTTGTAGTTTAGTGCTGGAATCTGTACAGAGGTCCTAATATGTAGGTGGGAAACTACTTTGCATTTATAATATAAAATGCTGGAGCAGGGATGGAGACCTCATTAGGAGAGGTGTGAGCAAAGCATGAAATTCAACCTGCTATTTCTATTTTTTCAGTCTTTTACCAGAAGAATGGGCTATGAACAATGGAGTCTGGGAAGAAAAGGACAAGGAGGGAAATTACTTTCAGGATTCAGGTATCCCAGAGGCAGTCCATTCTGATTTGCTCAAATTCAGCACACAGCAGCCCTTTCCCTTTATTGGGAATAAAAAAGTCTCCACCCTGTTTCTACAGGGAGATCTCAGCCTCTCCGCACAAGTGAAAATTTTTGTAAGTTTCTTACATTTGTCTTCCTTCGTGGTCCTCACATCTTCTGCTACCCTCTTGACGGAGCTAATGAAAGTGTTGAGGTCAGAGCTGTGGACTTCACAGCGCACAAAGTATTCCAGTTCAGTGGTCCCTTCACGGGGCTTTCGGCTAAGCCTGGTCTCCAGGTGGTGAATTTTAGCTTCAAATGTCTTTTGAAACATGGAAAGGAAGAAAAAAAATTAAGAAACATTTGAAACACCTTCTGCTGCTACCCAAAGGTGTCCATAAGGACACAGAAGAATAGAATTGTTGGGTTGGAAGGGACTTTACACATTGTCTCATTCCAACCTCCCTGCTATGGACAGGGATAACTTCCACTAGAACAGGTTGCTCGGAGCTCCATCCAACCAGACCTTTAATGCTCCCAGGGATGGGGCATCCACAACTCTGGGCAACCTATCCCAGTGGCTCCTCACCCTTACAGTTTTTTCCTACTATCTGACCTAAACCTACTCTCTTTCAGTTTGAATCCATCCCCCCTGTCCTAACACTACATGCTCTTGTAAAAAGTCTCTCTCTATCTTTCCCCTAGGCCCCCTTCAGTTATTAGAAGGCTGCAATAGGTCTCCAAGAAGCCTTCTCTTTTCCAGCATGAACAATCCCAGACTGGGATGGATTCCTTCTTGTCCTTTTCTTCATACGCCCACCTCCCTCCCGTATAAACACACTTATGCATTAATTCCACATCTTCTCCGACTGCACCAACACCGAGGCTGTTCAATAACTACCAACAGAAGACTTCCGCCATGGCACAGAAGACCAAGAGAAGCAGTCGAGGTGGCAGAGCGCCACGTTTCATTTTCCCGTCCCAGCCGCTCCCGAGGCGTGTGTTGGCGGGGGCTGTGGTGGCGGGGGCTGTGGTGGCGGGGGCTGTGCTGGCGGGGGCTGTGTTGGCGGGGGCTGTGGTGGCGGA